>JBBBVU010000023.1:17203370-17218593 GCA_037177055.1 Atherinosoma microstoma | reverse complement strand
CGCTGTTTACTTATGTTAATTGTCCTCATTGTGTACTTCTGATGTCCATCCATCCGGATGAACCTCACGCTCCAGATAATCGCGCTCATGGCAACTACTGCAAGTCTGTCTTTGTAAATAAGGGCACTAAAAGGAGGAGGACTTACCTGGACATGTTCTCTCTCTGCGGCCGGTGCGCCTTCTCCAACCCCAGCTTGGTGAAAATCCCCACAAGAGCCATAATGGCTACAACTCCACAAATGATGTAAACAATTAAGTTCGTCTTGTCTTTGGTGGGGTCATGTATCTTGTTTATTTTTTTGTAGGGAGTCTGTCCGGTCTTCATCCACACCGGGGTGTCATAATTTTTACAGGTGCTCTGGTCAAGCCGCGAGTGCTTGTAGGAGCAGCAGAAGCGGAAGCCACAGGTGCCGCAGCAGAAAAGGTAATTGCCTGTTTTGCAGATGAACGGCGGGTCCCACTGGCCCATTACGTCGTAATAGCCCCGGCATTTGTCCTCGGTGTGCGGGGTCTCCTCTGACACGCTCTCCTCCTCCCTGGAGCCGTTGGAGGTGGCGATCATGACGAATCCCCCGAGAAGTCCCGGCTCCCCGTCAGCCTTGCACACGAGAGCCATAAGTTTGAGCAACAAGAAGCCGAGGAGAAAGTATCTCCCTCTCATGATGCTTTCTCCCCCACGTTCAACTTCACGCGGAAACAAAAAGACTTGGAGTGAGGGGAGAAGGCGCGTGCTCCATATAAGCGGAAAAGTCCAGAAACATACACCCCAACAGTAACGCACCGTCATCCGCGCTGATGAACATCTTTACCAACATGTCACCATAAAAAAAATTGAGAAATAGAATAAAAACAATATTTAAAAAAAAGAAAAAAAACAACAACAAACAAAAACGCGCCCAGAATTAAAAAAAAAATCTCAGTGGACTGAACTTGACTGAATCTGAGCAATCCCTCTGCTATTAGATGCGCATCTACACGTCCTCCCAGAGAGGCTTTTACGGGCTCCGATTTCGCGTTTTCAGGAGCGCGTCGGTTTACATATCCATCTGTGCGCTCTTACGCACAGGAGTAGGCAGAGACACAAGCCACACTGTGGAGGAGAGCGCAGTGAGCGAATAGAAGAGCCGAGGGTGGGAGAGCCTGGTGCGCAAAAAGGAGAGGAGGAGGAAAACAAGGGGAGGGAGTGAATGCGAAGGCTGAGACGGAAAGAGAGAGAGAGTGGGGGAAAGGAAAGGGACAGAGGGGTGGGCTTTATCGTAAAATATCATGATAAAAACCCCAAAATACGCACACCTCTATTTTGTTTGCGAGGAAATACGTGGGGACATCCCCCTTTTTTGTCAGTTTTGCACATTCCCAGTGCAAGTATTTAAGATATGCTGAAATCACAAGTAGCTTAATGTGTTACAACAGGCAGGCTGGCAGGGTTTCCTAGAACAAGAAATGCATTTGGAAAAAAAAAGTTTTGTTCTTTCAAGGGGAAACAAGTGTTTTTTCACTACATATTGTGCTGATTAGTAGATATTCATGCAATTTCCCCTCGGGGATCAATAAAGTATAATTCATTCATTCATTCATTCATTCATTCATGCAAAACATCCAACATTTAATTAGATAAAGTGGATAATATGCTTCAATTTGCATATAAGGGATGCATGTTTAAGCTTGCAATCCTAAAATTAAATGTCAGAGTAATTAATTAGATGGAAGGAAAGGAACGGTGATACATGTAGTTTTTTTTTATGTTTTGAGCAACATTGTGTGGAATTTAACAATCTGTGTCTTTAAAGGAAGTTTTTTTCTTTCTCTCTCTCTCTATGCCAGAAATCTCCACTTCAGCATCATTAACAGATATAAGTTTTATCCTAAAGTAGGCCTACAATGCAAGAATCTTGATTTACTCTCCTTTTCTTTTTTCTTTTTTTTAAACTTTTTTTCCAATTCAAGCACCCAGAACTTTTTGTGATCCTTCAAAGTGGTCTTCTAGAATCAGTCCTCTATGTGGAAGACCAAAAAAAGAATTCAGGTCTAAAAAACTATTTACAGCAAATGAACAGCATCTGAAAGTGATTTGCCTGGGAAACTGGAAAACCAAATCCAGCAAAGACCTGACAGGACCGGATTTACGCACATGAACCTTCACCTGGTCCAGCTACAGTTGGCTGAAGCCTTATCAGAAATGGCAGAAATGGTGGCTGTAATGAAGTCTTCTTATGGAGGCAAAGCAGTGACAAACAGGCCTCACGGAGTGATGAATCCTCCTCAGAGCCCGGACTGCAAGATTACTGAAGCAGTGTGAAATCATCTTTACAGATAATAGAATAAAAGGGAGCCAAGAGAAAAAGAAATTGCATGAAAGCTTGTCTAATAGGGTTCAGCCTGTGATGAAGAATAAAGGTGTTCAGACCAAACACTATCTTTCAAGCTGTTTAAAAACAAACTATCTTCTTCGTATGCTGTTTTTCTGTTTAGTCTAGCAGGTTTTCTGCTGCTGTACTTCCCATTTTCATCGAAATATAAAACATGTGAGGCAGCACAGGACATTTGCCTGGTATAAGCCTGGTGTTTGTTTGTCACTATATAGAAAATATTTTATGGGATACCGTGTAACTTGACTTATTAGGTCATGTAAGCATATCTTAATGATTTCATTTTATTGTTTTTGACCATTACAGAATCATAAAGTCAGACCCTTCAGTAAAAACCTTTCACTCATACATTAAATTTCTATTAGAACCTCATTCCATCTGTATTGTTATAAAACAGAATATTTTCAAAATGAGATATTGGCTTTAAAGTTTCATTGTGATATATTTTGCCAATTGTGAGACCTCTCCCTTTTAGGACTCAATGAATGATGAACTTGAATGATCAATCTAACAAAGTGATGTGACAGCATCATTTACTGTTATAGTCTGTACACCATTTATAACATGTATTCACTGAGTCAAGGTTGACGTTTAAACAAAAGTGAAATCAAATATTCCCACTTGAGTAAGCTCTTGCTTATAGAGGGAGAGAATAAATTAATATGAGAAAGAAAGGAATAAATAGTTTGTTAAGGCTAAGAAATATACAGAAAGGTACAAATAGGTAGAGTTCATCACTGAAAAAGCAGAGAGAAGTTGACTATTCTATGATGGATATTTTCTTTGGATTTTGTGATTTATAAAACAGCCTTGTAAGATGTTTAGATGATTAAAAAGTGCACCTGTATGGAACGCTCATGACCTCTCTCCATGGTCCTGAAAGGCTCCTGACGATGTGGTTATGCAAAAGTTTCATTTGTAAAGCTCTTTCTATCTTGGTAGCTGTCCATGTTTGATAAGAAGAAAAACTCCTGATTATGATACAAATTTTCATTGGACACTAAAACACTTTTAGGAACCCTCAATATGCTCTATGTCATTCTGGATGAACAATCACATTAAACACATTGTAAAGAAGAATTTAACTGCAAGCACAAATAATTCAACGTGCCTACCAAATAGTCAAGGAGGGCCTCAATGAAATGTGGTCAAAGCATTCTCTATGTCACAATGACAAATTAAGTAAAGCACTGAGTAAAGCATATCAGCCAGCAGTGGTCAAGTGACATGCTGCTCAAGTTCATAGCTAACATCCCACTAACCCAAGGTAACCCAAGGTTAAGTGAAAAGTTTGTAACTTCAAAACAACCAGCAAGAGCAACGCGCTCAGCACATCTGACGACTAAAATAAACTATATAAGGATACATGGAAAAGGAGACCATCTTATATGTGTTGCTAACTCTGTTGCAGGAGCACAACAACAGGTTAAATCATGCTTAGTTATAGTGAATGACAGATGAAGACACGGTTTAGATCTGCAATGCAAGGTTGTTTATTATGCCATTCAGATTCAGCTGGTCTGGCCTCTTTCTCTGAAGTTTTCTCATTTGAAAATATTTTTTTGTTTTAATATGTTATTTTGTCAGAGTATGCTTTTCTATGGGAACGTTGCCATCTAACCTTATGCTCGTTTAGATCAATCACAACCTTTTCACATAGTCTCATACCTTAACATTGAACCATAAATAGGGTTCAAATTTCAAGTTATAATAGTAGTATGCAAGAACATGAGCCATTGGTTCAGAAATAACTTTAGGCTATATAATGTCTGATATCAGTTGGAGTGAAAAGAGTGGAGCTGTAATTTGCCTGCTGACTTTTAATTTCTGACAGCTCAAGAACAGGTTTGACCACACTTGATATTTTAGCAAGGCTGTTCATGATCTTACCATATGAATACCAAGTGAACGCACCCCTTATTGCTTTTGCATTGGGTGTTTAAATTGTAGTTGCACCTATGTTTTTATCTTTTTACAAAATAGGTTATGTAATATTACATAATGCCACCAGACATGGTACACACAATGTGCAATATGAGAAAGAAAATACTTGTAAGTGAAGAGGTACATAATGAAAATAGAGACAGAATGATAATAAAAAAGCATAGAATGGCATTAACGTGTAATGCCAGTCAGTCTGTTACAATACTGTTAACAGATAAATGCAACACTAACATCTGTTAACATGGTCAAAACCACAGAGCTGTTTTGCTCAGCGCACCCAAATGGCTAGCACCGACTCTGCCCCAAAGCCACATAAATGGTACAAAACAACCAAAATGCATTAAAACATAATAATGGAAACACAAACAAACAAACGCGTAAGAAGTGACAGAACACAAACAGAACTTGACGACAAAAAGTGAAAAGGATGTTAAAACGAGCAGCCGCACACTTGCGTCTGCTGCAGTTAAAAACCATAAGCTGTCTTTAACTTTGACAGATAAACAGGCTGTGTAGTTGATCACCGATAGCCACCAGTCGTAGCTAGTAGCACGTACAGCTGGAGCGACAACTCCCCAACAAGTGTACACTGAGGCAGGCTGACTTGCCCACAACTCACGCAGTAGTTTGCTCGTACAACTGTTGAACCCGTGGAAGTCATGGCTGAGAGTGACGACTTATTTATCAGAGCAAAACATCGGACGTTCAGCGGATTTACTGAAGGTATCCGACTGTTGTTAGCTTGTTTAGCTCACCCGGCTACCTCTTTTGCTAACTGTATAACTAACTTGCTGGTTGTACAAGTTTATTGGCTGTTGGCAGCAGTTTAATGCCGTGACAGATCAAGGACTGTGTTCTTACGGCTTTTGTTAGATTTGTTTGGATAAATGGGTCACGGTCAGCAGCGTGTTTGTTAGCTGAGTGAGTATTAAGTTATTAGCTGCTATACTGTTGCTCTCTGTCTAGCAATAAATCAAGTCCATGCAGGATGTCAATACAGTCATTATTACTTTTTTTTCCCAATTGTCTATTTTTTTCATATACTATTATGGACAATTCATTTACTTATACATATAATGCAGATTTCTCTGGGATATATAGGGTGAAGTTAGTCTGAATCTTTGAGATCTGTTATGTAATCATTTCTGTTTGAACTCAGCCTCATTCTTGAGCTTTAGACAGACGTGTCCCCCCCTAGAGTTTTACCCTTGTGGCTAGATTTAAGTTTATTAAAGTAAATTAGTGGTTGTACATTAAAGTCAATGTGTCACCTCAGCAGTTAACATAGTCTTTAATACTATGTTATGCTTTCACCAGTTCTACCCCTTGTATCTGTTTTGGTAATTAGCACCCCCTGCTGGGCACAATACAGTATGGGAACTGAGGGACTCCGATGTGATGATTTGGTTGAAGTTTTGTTGACGTGCACCTGAAAAGTTTAAACTATTTATATTTATGAAATTGTACTCCCCCAGGACATCCACATAAGAGTGCTTCCTCATATCTCCACTAAGTTCTTCTTCATGAAACAATCACAGATGCTTCACTACAGTTGACTGCTTATTAACTGCAGATTTCCAGCGATTCTATATAGATTTTTTTATGGCCACTGGCAAAGAATGTGCTCAACTGATTTAAGAGAACCGATCTTTTTTTATTTCTGTAGCGTGTGAAAAAACAAGCCAACAGACAAACAAAAAAAAAAAAAACAGGTCTTGTCTGCATCCTCTTAAAACACACTGGTGTGGACTGCAGAGACAAAGTAGAGCATCAGCCATAGCTGGAAAATTAAAACTACACTGATGACAGCTGGTAAAATTGAAAATTCAATAGCAGTCTTCACTTTGTCGCAGTTAAATTAATCAGCAGTGTAGCCACAAGTTAAGATCAAGGCAAAGTTATCTTGGAATGAAGCCTCTTAAAAGTGATTTGGTTGAAAAGATGACGATGATAATCATAAGTGAAAAATGTGTTTCGCCTCATGATGCCATAAATGTCAATTACACAGGGGGGTATCATTGTTAAGCCTTTTCTTCACTCCCTCACAGGAGCAGCATCTGCTTTGTCTCCTTTTCTTTTCCCATCTTTGCTCAAGTTTCTCTGGAGGACCAAATTATCATAAACTCATTTGGGAGAGTGATACACGGAGAGCATATTAAGCACAGAGGATGCTGAACAGCTACTCGTCCCTGCTGAGTTTGAGTGAGGGGATTTGTGTTGAATGCATGCTTTCCATGGCGACAGCAGTGCATAACTGCAGTGGTAGAGCTCCAGCATCTTCTGGAAACTAAATGAGTGGAGCAGAAAGCTGTTGTTTACACCTGTTCTTAACATCTGTTTGCTTTCAGGCCACAATAAGAATCAATTTCCATCCCTTTGCTGGGCTTTTTTTTTTTAGTTGATCTCCTCCATGCCATACCTTGTCATTGCCATTGGCTAAGCTGCGTAAAGAGTCTGCTTCTTTTCTTAACATGGAAAGACAGACACTGTTTACATTGTTAATGAATATTTGAGTGATTCGATTCCAGGGCCCTGGTGTTGCATAATATCAGGATTATGTAAATGTTCATTCTTCAACATGTAGCTCTTCCTTAATTATTTAGCATTAGTTACCAGTGAAGTGAGCATGTACATCACCTCCCCCTTTTCTGATCTTGAATTCCCAGTCCTAAATCATCATCACAGTGCTTCCAACTAATCAAGTGTTGTTGCTGGTTCAAATAATGAATTCCTGCATTGAACTTGAGCTTGCAGGTCTTATATGAGTAAAACACCAATGTGATGCTACCTAGTCTCTACAGCTTCTCTGTTTATGTGGCTTCAACACATCAAAATGACAAATTAATCAAATGTTCCTGGTTATATACAGTTACATATTCAATACATTTTTTAAAAAACAGTTTAAATATATTAAAGGCTGTATTCATAACTAGCTCATTGTTGTTGTTTATTCAAATACAGTTAACACAGCATACAGTTGGCCATTAACCGCACAAAATAGTGAGAAGAAATTCTGGCACAGTCCATAAAAACATAAGATCTTACATAATTTGTGCACAATTTCAGTATTTTATAAATGCATTCATTTCATGTATATTCCTCTGTTATTTTCTAAGTTCTTTATTGCTGAATTTCCATATTAATGCTGGACATGACAGTGGGTACTAGAGCCCGACCGATATTAAATTTTTGGGGCCGATACCAATATTGGGGGCTTTAAAAAGCCAATATCTGTTATATCGGCCAATATATGAATTAAGAACATAGATATACACAGGATACATACTTTACATGAACGCAAATACTTATAATACCCAGAATATGATTCAAGACTAAGAAACAGATCACTGCAGAATTAAATAAGGAACTTTAACAGTTTTTCCGATGTCAACACAAGGACTGTAAATTAGGGATCGACCGATATACCATTGGATGTGTTTTAATTTTTTATCTGCATTATTCAATTAGTATTAAAAGCAATGGAATCCTTTTTTTATTCAAAAAATTAAATTGTGGTTATGAAATATCATGTTTGGCATACCATGTGTCTTAAAAGTTGAAATTTAACTTCAGTGAGTTAGATATGCATTTGATTATATCAGATAATGCTCCTGGGAGTCTGAAAAAGATCCAAATCAACATTACAAATGCATGTTTGATTTTAAAATTACTCATTTTAATTTGTTATTTTGATACAACTACTAAGAGGGCCTGCATTAAAGGTCTATGAAAACAAACATGAAAAGTAGCCACTGAAAGAAGTGCTTTATTTTTTAATTTAGACTGCCATGGTATCGGCAATATTGATGATATCGGCCCTTGTATCGGCCAATGCCGATACCAGAAAAAACGCAAATATCGACCAGATATTTCGGCCGGCAGTGAATCGGTCGGCCCTTAGTGGGAACACATAAAAGGGAAAAGTGAAGAGGTAATAAGATAGAAAACAATTAAACCCAAACAGTTAAACCAGACAACCAGCTGCTACACTTGTGGGGAAACTTAACAGAAAACATCCTATCGCCTCTGTAAGAAAACACAGCAGACAATCATCAGGAGTACCTGTAGGAAGAAGACAGAATGTATATTTCCCTTTGATTAAAGTGGCATAAAGTGTTTTTTTTTCTTTTTACTATGGCCACTAGTGGGCATTGCAATGGGAATGCATCACTAGCCTTATCGAGCAACTGTCAGTTATTAACCAAATTAGTAAATATTTAGCAATGTTATTATTGGTTAAATATCATGCTTCTGGTATTTTTGGTCCATTGTAAATACAAGTTAATTCCTTTTGGATTCCCACTTTTAACCAACAGTGAATATCTACAGCTTCAAGCACTGTCTTTGCAAAGTCATAAGAATAAAACAGTGGCTGTGCTATTATTGTGGAGACTTTTTTTATCTGTAAAATGGTCCCTCAGATTTATTTAATAATGACAGAATGACTGTCTTGTATTTTTAACCCACTCAGAACACAGCGTCTGATAGATTTAGCATAGTGAAATAAAAGACGTCACATGTGAAAACAGTTCATTTACAGATACTGACTGACTCACTGTATAAAGGACAGGCAGAGAGAAATATGCCTCCAGAGAGTAAGGAAGACATCCATGTCAAGTGCAGATTTAGTGCAAGGGGTAGTTTTTATTTTATTTTTATGTATTTTTTTTAAACAAAAGACATCTTGAAAGAGCTAATTCTAGAGATAAAGTCCATTTGGCATTTTCTTACCAAAAGTAGCATACTGAGATGGTTATTTAATGGTTGAATGATACACCTGCTTAAACAAGCCAATTAAATTCTCTGCTGTTGTCAATAGCAGCATCAATGCTCTTGCTACATTGTATTTAGAACCAGTTAGCTCATTTCCACTCTCCGAGGGGAGAAGTCTGTATTTATAACATAAAGTGGTGATATTGCATTTTACCCTATAGGCTGTGTTTCTGATAATTACTATTTTCTAAAGACATTTCGGCCACTTCGGTCATTTTGACTGGCTTGTTGACGTCAGCCCCACTTAGCTAGACTGAGAGTGAATTGCATGCTGTCTTACAGACGATGAAATTGATCCTTCTCCTCTCTTTCAGTCCAGGAGTTATTGCTGTCTGTTTCAGAGCCTCCATATGACATGTTGCAGTCTGTAAATATTTAATTTTGTAAAGTAAAAGTGAGCTGTGTTCACTCTTACAGCCCAGAGTGCAGCATCCTCAGTGGAAATTAGCATGTGCAATTGTTCCCACCTACAGTATGTTGACTGGAGCCAGAGCTAAATACAATACTTGTGGTTGATTACACATGTTCCCGTGGCATTACTGTTTTTTTTGTTGTTTTTTTTTTACCAATCTTTGAAGGGCTATTGTTAGCACCAATGAGTGGAAGTAAAAATGTGGCATTGTCTGTTGGAAGAGTGAGAGAAGTCAGCCATATAAGCAGTGATTTAAAATAATTTCTAAATGAAAAAAAATAAATAAACGAAATTATATTAAAATTAAAAACCAAATATATATCCTCTGAACAAATGTCCGAATGTTCAACTGTTCTTCATAGACTAACAGGTCTGTTAAGTGACACAATAGCCAGCTAAACTCAAGATAATTGTTCTATTTGCTTCATTGGCAGTTAATTTCTCTGTTTTGTTCCATTTCTTTCTAAGGCCCAATGCTAACAGCAGTTGTTTGTACTGGTCTTTTGAAATGGCAGTTTTAGATCTTCATTAATGATTATGACCAATCAAGTACACTACGTTGGATCTCATGATGACGTAAGTGTGTGATGGAGGACTTAAAGATTACCCTCAGATCTACTAAATATAGCCATCCTTGGTTCCTGTTGGGACACACAAAACTGGAAATTCCTCCAACAACTCATCTAAATTAACCATAAAACAGTTTCAATGATCTTAACTGATGTGTTCACCAGCTTCTCCTATTCATATGGCTACTTAGTTATCTCAAAGATAAGATAAGAAATAGTATCATTACACTTACATTGTGTATATTTTCCTTTTCTCTTATATGTTATCAGATACAGCTTTAAATGAAGAATTACTGCCTTTTGATCCTGTAATGGACGCTGTTATCTGTTTTTATTCCAGATGCAGAGCGTAAGTGGACCGGACCTTTCTGTTTCATCCAAGCCGCGGATCCCCAGCTTGGTCTGATGAAGGCCTGGAAAGATGGCGACTGTGACGGCGGCGGGGACGAATGGGCTGAGGAAGTCGAGCTCACAAAGCAGGCAGTGAAAGCCGTTAACCAGCTCATACCTAAGCCGAGGTTCATGGTGCTGTGCGGCGATCTCGTCCACGCTATGCCAGGTAGGGATGGAGCACAGATGAGTACTTCTTAATCTCTCATGAAAATAAAGAGGTTTAGTAGCTCTTTAGTAGTGGTGTTAAGAGGAAATAGACGTATTGACATCATACAGTGTCATTGTCGGATTTTGTGATCATTTGAGGACTTAATCGTAACCCTCTTATGCTAACTTTAATCATCCCTTTTTATCTTGTGTCTCATCCAAGCTTGTGCACAAATTTTATAAGTGTCTGAATTAATCCAAACAACATTAATTCCTTTTGAAAGACAGAAAAAGCCTGGCCGTGAGCATATGACTTCCATTTCCCCCAGTTACTTCTTTGCTAGTTGCGTGTTATTAAAAATTGTTGTGCTCAACTTTTTAATTTTAGGCAGAAACCACAAACAGCTTAACCTGAGGAGTTTCAGTTCTTATGGTGTATGTGTGGGTGTGTGTGTGTGTGTGTGTGTGTGTGTGTGGGGGGGGGTTATTGAAAACTTGGGAGTGTCCACTTAAACCTTTTACCCAAAACGATAAGGAGTCTATCTCATAAACATGTATTTCATCCTCAACAGAACATGGACAATATATCAGATGTTAAAACCGATACATTTCATCATGAAATGGAAAGTATGAGCTTATTTTGAATTTCATGGCAGCAGCACGTCTCGAAGAAGGCTGGAGAAGTAATTGGTATAAAGCAAAACCAAGTGGAGGAGCATAAAATTTGAGTTTAATAGAGATGCAAATCATTGCATTCTGTGTTTATTTACAGTTTACCCCATGTCTGAACTTTTTGGGGGGAATTGGAGTTGTATTTCTAAGCCTCTGATGAAACTGAGAAACTATTTGAAAAGTAAAATCTTCAAGTTTTTTTTGTAAATGATTGATTTCACTCTCATGTTTATCAATATTAAAAAAAAGAAGAAGAAAAAGTTGTTTTTGTGGGCAGAAAATGATGATCAACACTACACACACAGTTTATAATGTTGTAAACAATAACCTACTAAATTTATTTCTGGCATTAACGTCTGCCTTTGTTCGAGAAAATGGGATTAATGTTTACATGATTTCTCAATTTTCCTTTTCCTCTAAGCATATGTAGGTGCTCATTCTGATATCTCAGACTCATTACTTTGTGAATCGTGGACCTCAGACATAAAAATTTAGATCCGGCTCTGCTCTAATTCCAACATACACTATATTGATAAAAGTATAGGGACAACCCTCCAAATCATTGAATTCAGGGGATCCACCTGACAGAACACCACCCCATCCATGTATTTTCTATACTTACTTATTCTGATTTAGGGTCGCAGTGGGGCTGTAGCCTATCCCTGCAGCTACCTGGTGAGAAACAGGGTATACCACGGACGGGTTGCCAATCTATCGCAGAGACAAACAACCAGTCTCACTCGCTCACTCGCTAGAGCACCTTTGGGATGGATTAGAGTGGTGACAGCCAGGCCTTCTTTTCCAACATCAGTGCTTGACCTCACAAATGCACTTCTGAAACAATGGTCAAAAACTCCCATGAACACACTCCTAAACCTTGTGGAAAGCCTTCCCAGAAGAGTCGAAGCTGTTACAGCTGCAAAGGGTGGGCCAACTCCATATTAAACCCAACAGATTAAGAATGAGTTGTCTCGATACTTTTGGCAATATAGTGCATGTTTTAGTTTTTGGTCCGCCCAGTTTACTTCACTTTGACTTGTGTCTTTTGAGACGAGATTTTCTACTAATGTCACGTCAATTTTCATATATATTTTTTGTTTTACCGGGATGCCTCTGATGGAAACCATGCTAATTAACCGCTTTTCTGAGATATGGATGTCATTTGTGAACCTCAGGCACAGTTGATTATTTTTATTCCATTGTCATAGACTTACTGTCATAGAATCATTTTCAGGACAAAAAGTCAGAGAACACCTGTAATTGTGAATTGGCCTTGGCGCAGGCAGCTGTACATCCACCCGAATCTGTCCTCTCCTGTGTCACGCTCTGCTATTTTATGTGCCGTGGTGCTCCCACACCTGATGCTGTCACGCAGCTGCTGCTCTCATTTCTTTGTGTCGTTCGGGTGTGTGTCATATTGTTGTTGCTGCAAGTTGCATTTTTTTCCCCCCACTGATTGCCAAAGTTATTTTAAGTTACTGTGGTGTTAACTGTGAGACTGAATAAATTGCCACATAAAGCAAGTTATGCGCCTAAAATGGGTTTCTTAATCACAACTTCATTAGAAATATCTTTATAATTGGTAAGAAATACATACAGAGGTTTGGATACATCTGACCAGATGGCGATGGGGCCCATGTTCCAGTACGACATAGTACTCCATAACACTATGTAATATTTGGTATAAGAAGGAGAATTCAAAAGAGGTGATAAGTTCAGAATTTCAAATGGGGAACTATGAACACAAACTAATTAAGTTTTTATTAATTTGAACTGAACTAAGAACTACACTGACTAGTCACTTTATTATGCACACCTGTTCAACTGCTTGTTTACATCAATAACTAACCAGCCAATCGCATGGCAGCAACTCAATACATTCAGCCATGACATGGTCAAGATGACTTGCTGTTGCATGTCCAACCTTGAAGAAGATGGGCTATAGCAGCAGAAGACCACACTGGTTACCACTCCTGGCAACTAAGAACAGAAAACTGAGGATCCAGTTCACTCAGCATCACCAATATTGTTCAATAGAAGATGGAAAAAAAACATGGCCTGGTCTGATGAGGCTCCATATCAGCTGCAACATTCAGATGGTAGGGTCAGAATTTGGTGGAAATATTAGTTCTTCATGGCTTAAATTCAACAGGGTGTTAGAAACATTCCTCAGAGATTTTGCTTCATATCGACATGATAGCATCACACAGTTGCTGCACATCCATGATGAGAAACACCCGTTCCACCACATCCCAAAGGTGAGATATTGGACTGATATCTGGTTACTGTGGAGACCATTGTAGTACAGTGAACTCATTGTCATGTTCAAGAAACCGGTTGAAGATGGTTTGAGCTTTGTGGCATGGTGTAGGTATTATCCCATTTCATTCTATCCTTGCTCAGAACAGGAGAGTTTCTATTAAATTAGATTTGGAAATAATTTTAATTTAATTTAGCACATGAAGAAACACTTTGATATAATAACTTTAACACCTCATTTTTAATATGTTCAACATGAGGAAATGCATATCATTCCCAATGGATAAAGATGTCACTGCTGCAAAGGAGAGGGTCATTTTAGCTTTTTTTTTATCCAGTTTTGTGGGTTACCTCCACAGAAGTTTGCTGACTGACATTAATAACACAACAGCAGGAGCAAGTTAGGAGGTTATTCTCCCTAGTGATGACTCTCCCCATCATTTTAATACTTCCATACTGCACATACTAATGCACAGAAAATGAATGAATAAATATGAATAAATGGCTGCCTCATATAAAGGTAAGAACAGAACGCCCAGAATCTACATCCGCATCCAATCTGCATTCTAGTATTGAGAAATTTCCACAACTTAATAGAAAGTTAACTGATCTTACTATCATTCTTGTTTGGCTGTACCATGTGTCGATCAGTTCTCTGATTTTAAATAGATCTGCTTGTTTGCATCCACCTACTTTGTCTGGCTTTTAATACTCATAGACAATTCTTGGATACATATTTTGTATCACCATTTAGTATAATAATAAAGAAATTATGGATTTAGTTTTAGCCCTACGTGATTGCCATTGATTGGAAATTGTGAGAAAACTGTGACAAAGTTGGAATTATTCACTTGTGTAAGAAAACAGGTACGGCCGTCTGGTGTGGGTAAACACAGAGCACATGTGAGGCTGAGGACCTTTGGCTATTCTCAGGCTAATGAAGATTTCAGCTATTGATCAGGCTCCACAGACTTTTTAAACTCCTGTCCAATCCTGAAAATCTTGATCCGAGATAGCGGGTGCTGTGTTTTATCAGGTGCTGCACCCATCGCTGCTGGGAGGCAACAAAACAGTTAGTTGTGTGGCCTGTTTGTAAAGTCTAGCTTGTAAACATCGGACTTCCTGTGATAGCATGCAATATTTATCTGTAGAAAGCACCTGATTACCTTTAAGCTATTTGCAGTGATGTTAGATTTTGTTTCTTTGAAATCTCAAAATGGTTTTGTAGAAAATTACAAGTTGTTGTACATTTTTGTTCCACAATTTAATTCAATTAATTAAGGAATGATATCTGTCAATAGGTTAACATCTATTAATATCTCATTCTGGAAGCTGGATACGTTGGAAGACCATTTCTTTTTTCATTGGGACCCTTAGATGTTCAGCTCATGTTCCATCTGTTTGCTTCTCTGCATCAACTGTGACATAATGAGCCATCCTCGTTTCTTCATAGATTGCTTAAACAATTTTTGAAATGGTTGCAAACATAAATGGTAATGTATAAAGCAAAAACAGATTTCTTATTAATCTAACGAGCTTGAAAGTCAGTTTATTTTTTATTTATTTATTTTTTATTTTTTTTATTTAGAGTGAATTCCAGTGTGCATGTTGTATATACAGTGCATGTGAAGAGTGTCCACTTATAAACAACATAATAGTCAAACCGATTGGAACATAAGTAATGA
>JBBBVU010000023.1:17187680-17199493 GCA_037177055.1 Atherinosoma microstoma | reverse complement strand
ATAATGCAATTAATTGTGAGTTAACTGGACATGTATGAGATTAATGGCAATTAAAAACTGCCAGCCTTAGTTTCCATCCATTTCGACCTTTAGTTATGGTAAAAAGGAGGTTGAATAAAGGTTGGAACTTGAATTTAGTGTTTGTGTGTTCTTCAGTAAAAGTTCATTGTAAAATAGAAATAAATAAATGAAATAAATGAATAAAATAGTGTTCATGGGAAATGTAGTGATAGCACGACCAGAGCAGATAACTGAAATGATTTGCTTCATTCATCACCTACTAAACCAGCCAGTAAGTTTTCTTTATACCCACCAGAATTAATTTTAACCCACATTTGGCAGGTGTTCGTTTAGAGTCCTGAAGGTAATATAGACTTTTTTTTTTTTTTATGATATTATTTTGTTTCAGGTGAAATGACAGATCAATAAACTAGGTATGGACTGGACTCAGTAGTCCACTGTTGTCATCCGATGTCTTCTGATGTCTCTTCTAAGTTTGATGTGAATAGAGAGTTTTTTTCCTGTTACTTTTCTTACATTTTTATTTAATCCATTTTATTTTATTATGTTTTTTTTAACCCGATATTTATCATGATATCTGTAAGCTGTTAGGAAGTCCACATAGATTCTAAATAGATAATTAATCCTGACTTGTTTATTTCTTAATATTGGAGTTGCTCTTGTGTAAGACAGATTGTTTGAGTTGTGATTTCCGCGCTACATTGAATGCAGCACAGCTGCAGGGCAAGCTGCGTGTAACCGCAAGTTATAGTTTTATTTTCTATTACTCAACCCGTGGCCGGTTTGAGTTGCCGCCTCCTGCATTATTTGGAGAACTTAGTTGATAAAATACCTCAGTCTCGTTCAGAAAGCCATCTTAAATCTAAACTCTCCGGGTAAAAGATTCATTCTATTTCCGTTTCTGCTTCAGAGCAACAACATGCTTTTTACATCACTTCCTGAAATTATGCAGATGGTGCGCGCATTAATCACGCATTGAAAAAATTTCCACTGTTAAAAGGAGCCCCAGCATGATCCAATGTTAGCTTTAGCACACTTAGCTCTGCATTGATTTCAGGATAGACGGTATGCAAATGTTGCTTTAGATAAGTTGTGTTTTATTGTGAAAGTGTGATTACATTTTACCACGGTGTTTGTCTTCATGGATTAGTTTTAAAATTTGTTCTATCTTATTTTGTCATAAAAAAAACTACCCATTGACGAAAGCTGTGGCGAAAATAATTAGTTAACCAAATTAACACTGCTCTGAAGCATCAATAGATTACATATGGAGGCATCAAAAGTCGTGTTAGTACTTGTGATTATGGGTTGTTCTTTTATTGAGTTTCAGCTTCCTACCTAGATTTAAAGGAAGGAAAATGAAAGGGATGTGTTTAATTAGTAAATTACTTCCTTTATCAAAGACTTATTGAAGTTTGTTTTTCTGTGTTTTTTTTTTTCTTTTTGTTTTGTTTTTTCCTGTTGTTGTTTGTTAAGTATAACCCTATTGTTTCTATGTAAGGGGATTGGGGAGGGGGTTGTGCTTTTTCAAAATTCTCTGTAAACATCCTTAAATTCATAAATAAAAGGGGTAAAAAAAAAAAAGACTCGAAGTTCAGAGTTTCTCTGCACAGAAGTTGGAGTGGAACCCTGAAAGACTCAAAGGCATTCATTTGCGCTGCATCACAGTGGTCCAGAAGGATCAACACCTCTC
The DNA here is from genome assembly GCA_037177055.1 of Atherinosoma microstoma. Classification (NCBI taxonomy): domain Eukaryota; kingdom Metazoa; phylum Chordata; class Actinopteri; order Atheriniformes; family Atherinidae; genus Atherinosoma; species Atherinosoma microstoma. Next base: position 17,197,779 of record JBBBVU010000023.1, on the reverse strand, counting down.
CAAATAACCAAACATTCTTAGGTTGAAGAAAATGTAATAAAGATAAAGAAGTTGGCCCGCACTTATTTGATCCCAGTTCCCTGTTTCCTTTCCAACCTGAGCTAACGAGAGTTGCTTGTTTTCATCTCAAGGACTTCCTTCAATCTCTCCCCCCCCCCATCTTTGCCTCTCCTTTAATCGCATCCATTTTCTCGTGTCTTTCTCTCACTTACTTTCAAGCTGACAAATGAAGAGGATAAAGAGCAGAGGGGGTGGGGAGCAGCCAAGAGATGAGATGAGGAGGTGGGGGGGCGAGATGGAGAGATGATTAGATTAGGAAAAACATGCTGGACTTGACACTCTTCTAATGAGCACTACAAAGGATTCAAGCTCTGTCTCTGGAGGTCCGTGAAGGATGTTACACGATACAGCAAGGAGAAGTATTTAAGTACGTGTGCTCATTGGCATGTTTTCGAAACTCACAGGTGAGGTAAAGGTTACCTTGGGACTTCCCTGTCCCTTCTCTGTAACTCTAGTAACCAGTATAATTGCCAGTGAAGGGAGATCAAATTGGGGATCTCTGTGGGTTTCTCAATCAAAGGAGATGAGAGAATATGGGAGAGACTGCCTGAAGAAAATTTATTTTTGGGAGACTTGGAGGCATTTGTTGTTGTTTTTTTATGTGAGTGGATGAATTGGGAGGTTTTGTGCATGTTTACTTAGAGGCTCATCCCGTAGCTTGTAGGCTGTAATAGGTTTCTTTGGGGTTTTGGAGCTGTCTCTCTGTTGATGTTTTCATTGAGACCCAAGAGATGCACAATTGAGGATGTAAGTAGCAAATCTACTCACAATGCAGCTACATCTTGTTACTTCTGACAGACAGAATTGACTATAAGCCTGAAGATGACCCTGATTACACTTTACTTCACCGTCTTGAGACCAGAGCCAAAAAAAAACTAAGGTACTAACATTATGACCAAGCACACAATCAATGAGATGATAAATTCCAGTGTTTCCCACAGACTGGGTAGCAATGTCAGGTGTTCCCCTAGGAATCGGTGATGGAATCGAGTGTCTTAGTGTTGTGGCGGTCAGTCATCAGGGTGTATGCAGAGTGTGTGCAGCGTTCAAACACACTTTCTGAACTGCCATATTAAATATACACCTGTATGCTTTCTTATTGTCCTTCAGGGATACTATTTTAAAGCTATAAGAAGCATTTAAAATTATTCAGCTCAATTTTAATTCTTTAAAGCCGGTCCTTGAAGAGAAGACAACTAAAACCATTTTTACCAGAACCCTACCTGGTTTCATTCCTCGCCACAACTCCAGACATTACAGGACAGGCCAGTAGGATTAGTTTACTCGTACAGAAACCTGGACTTAATGTTGGAGGAAAACCTGTCCTTTAAGTTTCAAGTGGAAAATTACTCACCAAAACTGAAGCTAAAGTTTAGTTTTTACTGTAATTTTTGCCTATTTTAATGCCAATCTTTAGATTCTGACATTCAAGGGATAAATTGCAAAAAACAACTAAAGCTGGAGGCTTTTATTTTAGATATTGAACTCAACACCTACCTCCACCAATATCAGCCTTTTTGTACAATGAAATAAACAGTATAATGTAACAAAATATGATACCTCCTCACGCTGAGCTGTCTCCTCTGGACGAGGCTTTTTTTGCGCAGAAAAAAAACATTTCAAGAAAGTAGTAATCATCCAGAGTAAATATATTAATAATAAATGTGTTCTATCTTCTTTTACTTGACTAAGGGGTTTCTGTCTTTACTATGGTGTTAAAACCTAATATGGTTTTCATAAAAAGCTGCCCAGAACGACCAGCAGGAGAGACAGAGAGTTATCCGACATGTTGCGCTGACATGTTCTATGTCTTCCTCTCTTTAGTTCACTTGATGGTCTGTTTGTTTTTACTCTACAAGTGAATTGCACCAGGATTCACTTGCAAGTGAACTGAATCCCCTGGGTTTCAAGCGGACCAGATTTCACTTCTTTGGTCCCCACCAGAGTTTGAACGCGCATTCTCACCACTCCCAACAAATTGTAGTATCGGTGGAAGCGGACCAGGCCACTGCCAGTGTGAATGCGTCCTAAGTGATCGGTCCAATTGGGTCGCAATTGGGATCCCTCATGATGTGAGATAACTGGTAATGGCTCCTTTACTCTGTTGTTAATGAATCCATAGAGGTTGATGTCACAAATATTCTTCTTGCTCTGGGTTCATTGGGCTTTACAGTTTACAGATCTTGCTGTGAGTTTTTCCTTACTAAAATAACATGTGAAAGATGGTGGGGTACATTCAATATGGCTTCATTCCTTTAAAGACTATTTCTGTTGGCTGATGCCGCATCAGCACAACCTGTAGGTGCACAAATATAGAGGTCCCCACACACTGAAAACACAACTGTTTAGGTGTATAAAATGTATAAGACAGCAAGACCCCACGCACTGAAGAGTCTATGCAGCCTTGACAGGCAGTCCTTAAAGGATATTGAGAGAAGTGCTTACAGTGTTGGACAAGCTCAACTGGAGCCTGCCAAAGTCTCCTGTCAAGGTTTGAGAATTGGTGTTGCAATCTCATTAAATGAACAAGGCCTACCAGCGAGAGCCCCAGAGAGAAAGCAGAGCAGCATTGTGTTTTTATTTACGCACCCTGCTCTGTACATCTATATTACTTATTCCAAAAGAGGAAAAGAGGACAACAAAACGGATGCATTAAGATATGCCTTTTTTTGGATTCTTCAATATTTCCTATGAATAAAAAATATCCCAGTAATTTATAGTACTTCTCTTGTAAATTACTTATCTGAAAATGCTGTATGACTACTTTGTATGCTTCTTGTCAATATTAGAATCCATACATTTGCATTAAAGTGTGTAATGACAGTTGTTACAACCCCCATGTAATCCAGTGGGAAAAAGGGGTGACAACACAAACTATCGGAGATGGTCAAATAAAATAACAGTGATTTATTTACAACTTGAATCAATACTACAACAGAACCAATATATACACTAAAACACAATCTCCAAACAAAATGGCAAACAAAAGAAACAACTCAAAACTTCCTGTGACAACCAAACCAACAAACCAACAAGTTAACCGAAGGAAACAAAAGATCAACATTCTGTAACTTTACAGCAATCACAAAAGTCAAGACAGCAGACCAGACATCTGTGGCAAACTGTGCTGTGATCACACTCAGTGACCATCCACATTGGCAAAATGTGCCCCAATCTGACACAGCTGCACAGATTGAAGGTGGCCAGGTGCTTAAATAGTAGGGAATGATGATGACTGGAAGATGGAGCTGTAGGCGACCAATCCTGGAGCAGTGATGACACAGGAGGGCGGCCATTCACCTGCAAGCACTGGCACAGTCCATGTTCTCACAGCAACACAATAAGCCACAACACTCCACAATTAGTCACAAAACAACACAATAAGCCACAACGGAAATTTCACTACATTTTTTTTTCTTCTTTTAAATCACATCTGTCGTGTGTAACCTCCGCTGTCGTCCACTTTGTGCAAAGGGTTGCCATGACTGACAGTTTCCAGCACAAACACAATGCCCAATGCTATTATTTTTTTAAAAAGAAGCCCAATTGTGTGGAAATTCGCCTGATCTGGCAACACTGTTGGTGCGGCGTTTCTCTGGGGGAAAAAGCAGTGTAACTTCCGTTATGGCTTAATGTGTTGTGAAAAAAACCCAGTAAATACTGAGTGCATCCAATTCTGTGTCAAATAAAGAGTTTAATCAGCTAATGAAACAAACTGAATTATTCCAATTGTCTGCAGATTTCAGTAGGTGAGTGGTTTAGTTATTCTTGTCTGCAATACTGCAACTACATATTTAGAAGGTCACCAATTTCCACAGTCTTATTAATCCTGTGTTTGGTGATGGGAATAAATGAGTAAATCAATTTTTCACATATTCTGTAAACGGATGTTTTTAGCATCAGCTGGTCTAAGCGGACAAACTACAATAAAAGTTACTTGGCTGATGCAAGGAAATGCAAAAAATGGAACATTTTCCTAAATGAAATAAATTAGATGGATAAAAGCTTAAGAGTCAAAGTAGACCCCTTTCAGATCCCTTAAGGTCCTCCAACCAAAGTCTGTTCTCTTGACTGAGAGCTCAAGGGGGATTGGTTCATTTGCAGTCCTTGGTCCCAGACTATGAACAGTCTTCCTCTAGGGGTTAGATCTGCAAGTGCTCTTGGATGTTTCAGGTCACAACTGTGTTGTTATGTTTTACTATCCTTGCTTCAGCTATTTATGCCAGTGTAGAGTTTCTACATTTTGCATTGCTTTGTTATGTTTCTTGACATCTTTACCTCTAATGTTGTTGCCCTTTTAACCTTCATTTTTACATAAAGTACTTCGTAACCCAGGTTTTAAAGGGTGTAATTATATTTAAAGGTATGAAAAATTCTCTGTCAGGATTTCCTTTTCAGCCGGTAGGTAATGGTAATGGATTTCGGGGCCAATACCAATACTCTTCTTTGCAGTGTTCTTCATTTGGATGTGGAATAAAAAGCTAGATCCATGTAAGACAACAGGATATGGTTTTAAGATCTTCTACTTTCTATATCACTCTCCATGCAAGCAAAGGCTGGTCAGTGGAAACCAGAAAACTTCCAATAACTAAATCTTGTTGCCTATAGATTCTGCAAATTTATATACAAACATATGTTAAGAGATAACCCTCAGGTGCTATCAGTCGATATTAGCCCTGTTATTTACATGTGGTGCTAAACCACTGGTGTTATCTGCAAACATGTTCCTCCACTGATGTATTGTTCTCGCCGTAATACCTGGCACATGTGATAAGATAAAAATACTGTAAAAAAATAAATAAAAAATACTATATGACTGCTAGTGCAGAATTAGAAGGTGTCATGCACAATCTGTTTTACATAACAAGGAGGGCCTACGTTTGAAGAGTGACAAGTGAAAGCAGCGATTTACCTTTTATCTGGGTGCTTTTTAAACTCTACATCTTCTCCTACTGTCATGCACAAGATGTTCTGTCAGAAAAGGCTCTTATGTAAGGGGCTCTATCCAAACATCCAAGGAAACGTTTGCTCCAGAAGTAGGCCAGTAAAATAATTACTCAGATGGGAGAAAAAATGGAAAAGAAAGAAGAGGAAGGGAGAAGATAGAATAACTTAAAGAGCAGTGGCTGATGGTTTGTTTGATATGAATTCAAAATTATATATAGATTTGAGTTTCACTCATTCTCTGCCTTTAGCCCACACTGGGACTGAATTAATTTAGCTCAAAACAGACTTATTTTTGTTTCCCTCTTTGCAAACTCCCTACTTAATATAATAGCATGCCTGGCTTCAATAAGTAATTGAACATGTTTTAAAGTAGCCTTATAAATCCTGGATCACTGAATTTGGCAGGTGTTCCTCATTATTGTGGCCCGGAAGGTTTAGTTTGGACCAAGAACATTGCACCAGAACACTGCTCATCATGCCAGTAACCATGGTGATCTAAAGTGGAGACATACAGAGCATTGATTATTCCTCGAGCCGTCATCATTATCTATACAGCATAATCCCCCCTTCCCTTAGGCAACTCTCCCCTCTGCAGAACCCCCTTCACACTTTTCATTCTGATTGTTTTAACTAACAATCATCTCATTTTTCTGGTGGGCTCATTTCATTTGCTCTTTATAAAATGTTTACACGATCGATCGACTGCTTTTCAGTTTCAGATCGGTGTTGTTTTGTCTTTATATCTGTAATCATCGCCATATTTCAGTGTGACCATGAATTGCTCATTTCCTCTCCCTCAGGAACGCCATTCAGAGAAGGTCAGGAGCGAGACCTGAAGGCAGCCTTGAAGGGGACGGATCCCTCCATCCCGCTTGTGTTCGTCAGTGGAAACCATGACCTCGGCAACACCCCCACCCCCAGCACCGTGGAGCAGTACTGCAGCGCTTGGGGCGATGACTATTTCAGCTTCTGGGTATGAAAACATAATATAACAGGTGGGAGCAGAATTGGTTGTGGCCTTGACGGCCTGAGGTAAAAACAGTTGCTTCAAGGTGTGACTTGATTATTATGGAACATGACTCCAACTTTAACATTTGCCTTGTTTCTGTTGGCATTTACACACATTTAGAGGATGTCAATTAGGAAAAGGGGAAAAAAAACAAAACAAAAGTTCTCCTGATGTGTGTGTACATTGACACGGGCGTCGTTTGGTCTGCTTTAAATGAACCCTCATCCGCTTCACCAGATAGTGTGGTTCGTTTGGAGTAGTGTTTATGCTACTATTTAAATGGCTGTGATGCGATTATAAAATTATTATTGATGCATCTTTTTTTTCCCTGTGTGACAAGCTAACTAATACTACTAATACTACTTTCCGAATAGAAACATGTGACCTCATATTTCTCACTTTTGTCATGAAAAACAAGAAAGAAGCAAACTTGTTCCGCTACTGGCTGATGCAAGTCAACTTTTATTTCCACCACATAAGAGCAGAACATGGAGCTCCATTTAATCCTAGCGGTCTTGGGTTGACCATATTTCTATCAGAGCAGTTATAGCACTCTCATTCCACGTCTGACCACGAGTCATTTTTTTATCCTGGCCAGAGCCGCCTGTCGTCCTACAAATGATTTGGTTTTGTTTAGCCACAATGCCCTTTGTGTTGTTGTCCACTCTATATTTTGTTCATTTGAACCAAACCGAGAGCTTCATTTGTAGGTGGACGAGAGTTGGCTTCTTTGACCCACATCAGAGTTTGTTTGTGCATTCATACCTCCGCAAATGAAGCCACCCATAGAAGCCAAAGTACATGCACACGCTAGCTTTTAATGTTTAGGGTGCCGGTCCGATTTCACGCTCAGCCATCATGTCTGTTGTGTGCACACCGCAAGCTGTCCAGGTGCTGCATGTCTACAATTTGGAGTTCCGTCTTTTACGTTCCTCAACATTGTGTTATTAATTAACAGTTTGAAAAAAATCGTAATGCATCGAAAAATAAAAACGACTTTTCCCCCCGGACCCTTAATGAACACCCTTTTCACTGTGGTGCAGACCGAAAAAGCAAACTCTGGTCCACTTGAAAACCAGGGGTCTCGGTAAATATGACAGGTGATTGAACCAGAGCGGCTGCAGGTTACATGAACATTTAACCTCCTGTGTGCTGGATGTCCTTCTCAAATTTACTCTGCAAATAGAAAATTCTCCTACATGTGTTTTCAGTAGCTGTTAATTTCAGACCTTTATTGCAACTTTCTCCTTATTAGCTGTTTCTAAATTTTCTAAATTAATGAAAGAGAATATGCTAACTTGGGCCAGTCACGTGTAATTATTAAAACAATTTTCAGAAGTTGGATAGCATTAGAAGAGAGACTTGAAAATAATGATGGAAATATAAACACACAGTATGAGTGTCAGGAAATGAAAAATGCAACTCCTCAGTTTGTTGTTGGTTTTTTTTCCACTTTTTTTGTTTGTTTTGCTGTCCCAGGTGGGTGGAGTTCTCTGCCTGGTTCTGAACTCCCAGCTGTTCTACGACGCCTCGGCTTGCCCTCAGCTGAGGGAGGCTCAGGAGACGTGGCTGGAGGCACAGCTGAGCAAGGCCTCCTCCTCCTCGTCTTCAGCGGTAGGATGAAACGACTTTTAATATGATTCATGACCTTATTCAGATATAAAATATATCTTTTTTTCGGGCTGCGTTTGTATCTCATGGTTTCAGAAAGCTGCTACTGTCTCTGTCTCTCCTCAGGAACCCAAACCCAAACACGTCTTGGTATTCCAGCACATTCCTCTGTACTTAAGGAGCCCTGATGAAGAGGATGACTATTTTAACCTGCAGAGGGTAGTTAGACAAAACCTCATGGACAGGTTCAAGAGGGCAGGTAGGATTTATAATATTTTCAATCCCATGACTATGAATGAAATAACCTACAGTGACTCAGTACATTCCTATCCAGTTTAATATAACACATCTTTTGTCTGTCTTGGGTCCACTTTTGTATATTTTTAGTAACAACTAAAAGACATGAGGGATAAATCAGAGTTTAACTCTGAAAGCCAGCTGCCTCCTCCAAAGCCCTGAAATAGCAGCTGTATTTTCTGTGATGATGGATTTAGGCCACTGTGAAGTGGTCTTAAGTTTCTTGCCTTAATGCGTCTTAGCTAATATTCTTGTTAAACCTGTTCTTTTCATGCATATCTAGCTGAAGCACAGTTAGGATCCTTGCCCAGTGGATTAATTTACCATTATCCAGAAGCACAAGAAGAGCTTCTGGCACACACTCACACAAAACACACGACGTAATTGAATTAATTTATGCATTCACCTCCTATAAGGAGATTAATTCCTTAATCGGAATCCATTGTTGTAGGCTTATAAAAGTATGATACAAGGGTACCGGACAAGGAAACTCTCACAAGGACAATAAGGCTTTAAGAAGGTACTGACTCACATTACACACACATGCACATTGCACCATCCAGCCAGAGCTTCACTATTGATTGACAGGACCTCTCATGCGGGCGTGTGCAGTGCTTCTTAATCATGCATCAAGGTGACTGTCAGGAGATGGTATTAATTTCGTTATCCATCCATTATTCCAGCATGTATTTAACCATGTTGGCCCGTTTTGGTCTGCTGACCCTTCGCTCTCATAATGGATTGCTCCTTCAAGGGAACACTGGTTAAAGTTTCAAAAGGGCGATCCGTACAAGCTCTTTATATGCAAGAAAAGAAAGGGGTTGCTGTACGTGTAGAACATGCTATCTTAAAGTGTCCTCTCTCATTTACAATTCTCTTTACATATGCCCTGACAGCGGTTATACATTCAGACTACGTAAAGGGGATGTTGATGAACTACACGCCTGTATGCACATAGTTGTTTCTAAGGGATGACTTGGACGTTCCATATACTATAACTTTTTCCTATTCATTTGAATCTGTCTAAGTATAACAGCTGGTTTACAACCAGAGAAGAGATGTGCCCTCTCTGCCCGCTCCTATAAAATACACTTAGTCAATGTCCAAAATTAACCTTATCAGTCACCAGCCAAAGACGCTGGTAAAACTTGTGAAAACTTGGTTGTATCTTAATTTTTGCTGGTGCAGCAGTGCAACAAATGCTAAAATTTAGTCTGGAGCCCTGTAATTTATAAACAAAAGACTTATTTTCTCTCTTAAATATCACCAACCTCTAGTGGTGGGATGCACACACAGGCTTCCTCATGGAATCGAGATCACTGAAGGAAGCAGCAGAAAAGAAGAGTCAGGCCTAATTTTTGTATAGATATATATCTGAATCAGAGGTTGCAGGAGAATTTTTCTTTGTCGGTCGTTTTGACTAACAGGCTCATAAAAATCTCATCATTTTGTATTTTACCGGTCACTTTATTTATTTATAAAAAAAAATAAAAAAAGGAATGATGACGTATTCAATAGCATTCAATTTTAGGCTAATATTCATTCTGAACAAGGTGAACAGAAAATCTACACCGTCACACATCATGCAGATGTGCAGAATACACAGAGGGCCGACCAACAATGAATCAAGACAGAGTGGTGACAACATGGAGGGATTGCAGAGGTTCACCCCGACCACAGGGTCCTGCACGGGTCCAGTGTTACAAACTCACACCTGCTCGAAGCGTGAGGATCATTACCAAACCCGACCCGGTACCCGTATTAAATCTGGATCAACCCGACCCGTTGATTTTCTTTTTTTTTTGCAGATGTTGCACAATATTCTTTTAAACTTGCCACTGAACCACTGCTATATCTCTGTAGACCCTTATTTGACATTTGATTCAGAGATAGCTGTGTAGAAACAAAAAGTTATTTACAGTCGCGGTTTCAGCTGTTCTCAGCTCCAGGACCGCAGAACCTGCAGAAAATTCTCACATGCTGCTCGGCACTGTGGAGGAAAGGCAAGGCAAGTTTATTTATATAGCACATTTTCAGGTTCAAGAAAATTGAAAGGGCTTTACATAAAACATTAAAAGCATTACAGATAAGAAATTTAAAAAAAGCAGCTAGAATTACAATAAAATCATTTAAACACAAAAACAATCATTAAACAGATTGAAAGCAAGATAAGTT
>JBBBVU010000023.1:17160482-17177509 GCA_037177055.1 Atherinosoma microstoma | reverse complement strand
TGTGTGTGTGTGTGTGTGTGTGTGTGTGTGTGTGTGTGTGTGTGTGTGTGTGTGTGTGTGTGTGTGTGTGTGTAATACCCCATCCCCTGTTTTTTCCATGGTTACGGAGGCCTTTTAAAAGCTATTTCTCTTTTCAGTTTCTGTATTTTTTCCTTTCAGCGAGGTACTCTCCCCCACACCATCTATTTTTCAGACATTTTCAGAGGTCAGCTTCATCTTCTGGCTGAATTACAATATTGAAGGCTATTTCAACAACTTGATTGTTTTTTTCTTCCTATCATTTTCTTTTTGGTGGCTGAAAATTCTTTTTTGGCTCAGACAGACTATATTCTCTCACATACTCTGTTTTTTTTCCCTTTGTTTTTGTTTTTTTTCTACCAACCAAAGGGCTGTGAAGAGTGGCTCGACTTCTAAAGCCACATAATGACTCCACTCCAGGAGGCACAAACTCAAATGAATTCAGGTCAGGCTAGGTCGCTTGGCCTTAAATTGTTTCCATGAAATCAGTTTTACTCCGTAGAAGCCATTGGAACAAGCCAGCAGTGCGAGTTGATTCATTTCCACAATGTACAAATTGTTTATTGGTCCGGTCAGCTTCAATTCTCACTCATGCTTAAGACCTTGAAAGAGAGTCTTGGTGTTTTTATGGTGACCTTAAGAATTCTAATGAAGCCAAGCATGCAACTCTTCTAAGACCTCTTGTGCTATAGAGGAGAAAACATGATTGTGACTTTTTTATTTAACACCTTAGATGCAAGCAAAGATCATCTCTCTCACATAATTATATTATATACTAAGCAGTCTCCTGAGGCTGAGAAACCAGACTTTACAACTTTTTTTTCCAGCCTGGAGCATCATGTGACAGCTGTTGTTATGCCTTACAGAACTGGATATCAACACACTGGCTGTTCACTAATTCAGCAAAGAAACAAAAGGACATTATGGGAAGCAGGGAAAAGAAAGAGAGACAGTGACAGAGCAAAGATAAGACGAGAGTCAACATCGTACTGACTGTTTTTAAAGATGTTTAATTAGCCTCCATGAGGGGGCACTAAAGTGTGAAAATCTACCAAAGTTCAGCAGCGCCACTTTAAAACCATCATGAAAACTGTACAAACTACTGGTACATAAATAATCATTTGTAAAGGTGAACCTTGGAATTACTTGATTTCATGAATAGTGTGGATTATAAAAAATATTTCAGGAGTCCGACTGGCAAAGATGGCAGCTTAAAGGTTTTTCTCCTCCAACATTTGGAACAAAACTGCCCTCTACACATAACAAACAATAAAACTACCAAAAAGCAATAGACAAAGGCAAGATGTGGACTCAAGACAGGCAGACTAAAATGAAACCAAAGAAAAATACGCACACTGTTGGGCAGCACGACAGCAACAGCCCGAAAAGCTCACAAGCTAATGCTAGCGACAACTCAACGGCTAATGCTAATGAAGAAGAGGCAGACGCGGAGGTCAGCTTAAACACAATACTGGCTGAAATAAAAAGTTCCCGTCAAGACAACAGACAACAACTCGCTGAAATTAAGGATGAGATTAATAAGACTTGACGAGGCGGAGGAACGGATCTCGAATGCTGAGGAGCGGATACAGTCAATGGAAAAAGTGATGGAGGAGCTGATGAAACTTCAGTCTCCTCTAGAAGCTAAACAGTCAGGCCAGGAAGGAAGGACCAGACGGAATAATACCAAGATCTATTCCATAGCAGAGGGGTCAGAAAACGAGTCTCCGTCAATAATTCATTTTGTTGAGGAGCTTCTAAAATGTAACCTATCTCTAACAGCTGATAAAGATCTCCAAATTGAACATGCACACCGGGCGCTGGGCCCGGCTCCACGAGACAGGGCTCCCCCAAGATCCATCGAAGTAGCTTTTCAGAGTTAAGAGGAGATTAAGAAGGGGACGAGCACAAGTGGTATTCCTACAGGAAACGCATTTAACAGAATCTGAACATGCAAAACTGAGAAGGGGAGGTTTTAAACATCTATTCTACTCCTCCTATAAGTCAGGTCATAGAAGAGGATCAGCTGTTCTTATTTTGAACCAAGTCCAATATGAAAATATTTCATAGACTAAAGATAAGGAAGGTCGATATATAATGACCATAGGAAGGATTGATGGAGTGTTGGTAACATTATTTAGCATATATGCCCCTCCAGGAAGTGACTGGCAATTTTTTAGGAAAATATTTCATATTATGTCCACAGAATCTCAGTGGGTGCTTATATGTGGAGGTGACATGAACATAAAATGATCAAAGATGGAGTCATCTGGCTCTAGCTTAAATTACAAAAATCACATAATCAACAAAATAAATTCTATCATAAAAGAAATTGGTATTATTGATGTTTGGAGGGAGCTTAACCCATCTGGTCGGGATTACACCTTCTACTCTGCACCACAATCCACCTAATCCAGAATAGATTATTTTTTTATGTTAAATAAAGATCGGTTTAGAATCCAGTCATGTGATATAGGAACAATTGAGATCTGACCACTCACCAATAGAAATGACAATTAATATTAGCGATAATCAGAAAACTACATTGTGGAAGTTAAACTCAAACATATTAAGTAATGTCCAAGTAAAAGAAGAATTAGAAAAGGAGATAAAATGTACTTTAAAGACAATGATAATGGTGAAGTCCCCCCTCCTATAGTATGGGATGCATTCAAAGCAGTACTGAGAGGGAAAATAATCTCCTGCTCCTCTTTACTAAAGACGCGCAAACAAGAGAAGCTCAATAAGTTAAATCACCAACTTAAAGTCTTACAAGAACAACATAAAGATGGAGCGGAACCGAATAAGGGAGTGGAGATTAAAGCACTGCAAAATTAGATAGATGAGATATATTCAGAGGAAGTCCAAAAGAAATTGGTATTTCTAAAACAGGGACGTTATGAGGCAGGTAGTAAAGCAATTAAATTATTAGCATACAAATTGAGGAAACAGCAGGCAGACAATACCATCGCTAAAATAAGATGCTCCCATACAAATAAGATTCAGTGCAAATTAGAAGATTTTAAGAATACTGCAAAAACTATACCCGCAACTAAAACTAGATAATATGAATTAAATTGGGAATTTTTGGATTTACCAAAGGTCACCCAGGAACAAAATAAAACTTTAATAGCAGACATAACTGACAATGAAGTGAAGGCTGCAATATCAAGGCTTAAACCACATAAGAGTCCAGGCTCAGATTGGTCTTACTGCTGAATGGTATAGGTGTTTTAGGGACCAGATAACTCCAAAAGTATGCCACATATGTAATTGGGCACTTAAAAAGGGAGAGCTACCTCCTACATGAAGGGAAGCCATAATTTCAGTAATACCAAAAGAAGGAAAAGAGATTACGCTGTAGACAGTACCGACCAATGTCAGTATTAAACGTAGACAATAAGATATTTCTGTCTGTACTGGCCAGAAGAATAGAGAAAGTTCTACCATCACTTATTCACCTAGGCCAGACGGGTTTCATCCACCAGAGACAGAACCAAGACAGTTTGACAAGGACACTATGTGGGATATACACCAAAATAAGACACCAGCAACATTTGTGGGATTAAATGCTGAGAAGGCATTCAATTCAGTTAGGTGAGCCTTTCTGTATAAGGTACTGGATAAGTTTGGCTTCCATAAAACCCTCACTCGGGCTTTTCAAACCATTTATAATTCTCCTACGGCAAGAACTAAAATAAATGGTAGCCTCTCAAAACCCTTCACACTAGAAAGCTCATGCAGGCAAGGATGTCCCTGCTCACCACTTCTCTTTGCCCTTTTTATAGAGCCTCTCAGTTAATTCACTAGACAAACAAAGAGATTATTGGAATAAACATACAGGGACAAGAGCATAAGCTATCACGACTTGCAGATGATGTATACATTTTTTTGACCCAACCTCTAGTGTCCCTGCCAATCTTAATGTCATTTCTGGAACATTTTGGCCAGTTATCAGGCTACAATTTAAATGTTCAAAAATCTCAAATTTTGACCCTCAACTTTGACCCACCAAAAGAACTCTTGAATAAATATGGTTTGAGATATGACGAAGTATCTAGGAGTTAATTTAACCCAAGATCTGACAAAGTTATTTGAAGCTAACTATGGCCCTCTAAACTTGAAATTAAAATCCGAATTTTCCAAATGGAACCTCTTACCCTTCTTAAATCTAACTTCAAGAATTGACTCAGTTAAAATGGTCATTCTGCCTCGTCTGTTATATCTTTTTCAGACGCTACCAATTGAAATAAATGACCAGCAATTCTTTGAATGGGATAAGCTGATCTCTCGCTTTATTTTGATGGGCAAGAAGCCAAGAATAAGATATAAAGTGATGCAGTTGTCAAAAGAAAAAGGGGGCATGGCGCTGCCAATCCTAAAGGATTACTATTATGCAGCCTGGCTAAGAACACTGGTGTGTCTGTATGATCCACAATTTAGGGCCAGGTGGAAGGAAATAGAAGAGGCAGAACCAACAGGACGCCCTCTACAAGCCATAATAGCAGATATTAAATTGACAGACAACCTCCACGATCATACCCCTTGGATAAAAGTACCTTTAAAATATGGCGGAAAATAGTTAAAAACCATAACCTGGAGGGGGCAGAGAAGATATTGCGATGGGGGGCGTATGACACTGATTTTACTCCAAACAGAACAGATTCTAGATTTAGAATATAGAAGAGTACAGGAGTTACCGCATACTGATGTTTAATACAGAAGAGGGGTATAAAGAGTTTTGAAATGTGCAAGAGGGAATATGAATGGGAGAATAAAGACCTCTTTAGGTATTTCCAGATACGCGACCGGTTGAATGAAATCATGACTGAAGGATCGGGGAAATTGGGCAGCGACATTTTGAATGTTTTTGTGACAGTCTGTGTATCTGGGAGTGGACGTGGAATAATCTCCGGGCTATACAAAAGCTTACAGGGCTCCTCAAACTCAAACACCCAACGTGTTAAAAGTAAATGGGAAATGGAGGGAGGAGTGCAAATAAGTGCAGAAGAATGGGAGAATATTTGTAAATCACAATGGAAAACTACTCAATCTTACAGTTGGAGAGAATTTGGGTGGAAAAGTATTATGAGATACTTTTATTACCCCTAATCAAAAGAGACATCAAGACACAAGTCCATAAATGTTTAGAAACTGTATTTCAAATGATTATCCCATTTATTGTCTCCACACTGTATCAGGGTGTGGTACAGCGAAGTACTCAATGTAAAGCGGAAATTCAATACCCTTAAATACCTTTCTAAAAAATACACATTCAACGGGATTACCAAATAGATGGTGTAGCTAATGTCTCTTTATGAATAGGCGAGTGAGAGTCAGCCTTTTTGTTCAGTTGTTTTTTTTTGGTTTAGAAATGTTTACTTCTCTTTAAAATGTATTGAAAATAAAAGAGAGAGCAATAACTTCAAGATCAAAACTGTTGAAACATACTCTGGACCATTGAGTGAAATAACGAAGTAAGTGTATATAAACATATGCAATGTATGTTTTATCTGAACTTGATTTGTACCATCTCCCTGGAAAAATATATAATAAAAAAAAATGTTTATATATTTCAGAACCACAGAGTCAGACTGGTCAGGATAAAAGTCCCGCCTCTTCACCAATCTGAGCTTGTTGATAAAGTAGCAACAGGAGGCAACTTCTCCAGCCTCACCAACACTTTTCTCCCTCCATTAGAGAGAGAGAGAGAGAAAAAAAACACTGTCTAATATCCACAACACGATTGAGTTCCAGATTTCTGACTGTGGTGAGCAGAATACAAGCCTGCCAGGCGTGGGCAGTTTGTGGTGCCAGGCAGTGTGGGGCAGATGCTGCTCGCATGAAATACACAAACACCAAAACACAGCTGGCTTACATTTTTGAGCAAAACACATCATCACAATATTGTTTCAGAGGAATTTATTGCATGAGTTCAACGGTTTGTTCAGAAATGTGTCCTTTATTTGGAGCAACAGAAAATATTTGGAGCTGCGCATCAAATGAATTTACGAGTTTGGAAATGAATAGTCTGACTTCATCCAAAGTCATCAAAACCTGCCTTTCAGTGCTTGATATAAATGAGAACAAGTGCGCTCTGCTCAGCCTTTGATGCAAGAAAAACATTTTAAATGATTTTGGAAGGTTGTCTGATCTTTGGCTATATCAATAACGTCAAGAAAAAATGTAATCTCATGAGGCACCTCTTCAGTAACAATGAAGGAGATGGAGCCATCCAAACAGCCTGAGTAAAACTCATTCTATTTAGCTTCTATTCCATTTAAAGGAAACATATCTGAACATTAAAGCGGAATAGTTACTTTCCAGAGTAATACTGCAAGTCTACTGCCAACTCTTACTTTTTTGGGAGAAGTAACTAGTAACTGTTAGTAATGACTTTTTAAAGTAACATGCCCAACACTGAGCATGAATGAATCCCATCTGATGTGGCCTGTGTCCAACTACACGGCTCCATCACAGATATGTCATGTACATATGGGGGACGCTTGCTGATGCTGCACGGTGGTGTGTGGGATGTGATGACAGCTCTCAGATGTACTAAAACATGCGTACATATGCACACTTCCCCCAGAACACTTTTTTCAGTAGTATGACTATTGGGAATTTGAAATAAGGTTTCTCTTTTTTCTTTTCTTTTTTAAAGAAAAAAAAACACAACTCTGCTTTAAAGTGATTTCTCCATCTCTCCTGGTTCTTTCATCATTATTATTATTACAGGATTAATTCATATCTATCACTTCTTTACTATTACGGTCTAAAATTCCTCGTCTTACCTCGTCTAGGTGGCGAAGAAGTCGAAGCTTTCATGTGGATTCTGACAGAATCCACAGAGGAGCTAACTGAGTCATGAGGTGATCCCATCAAACATTCTCCTTACTTCACACTCCTATTGCTGCTTTTTTTTCTTCTTTTCATTCACAAGGTCTGAGTAATTGCAGAAAGGCTTTGCAGTAGTTGAAAACACTGGAGTGGATGGACCGCAACACACACACACACACACCGATGTACACTTAGTCATAGAGAATAATGAGTACATAGAGGGCATTTATGGCCTTTCAGCCCTCATATGGAAACATTATCAAGGGCGCTTCTTTACTCCAACACACATTTGTGAGAACAGTGGCAAGGTTACATGAAAGGCTACTATCCCTCGCCACACACACATACAAACAGATTCATGTGAGTTCTGTAATGTGACGCCTGCAGGCCCACCTGAAGGATGCACACACAACCAGTCCACCCCCAAAGGAGTCCATGCATACACACACGTGGGTTTAAGTCAATCCGTTTCCATCTATGGAGAATTAATAATTTAATGGCCCACTGTGTGTAAGCGCTGTCCTCACATAGCTCCTAATATTAATAAAAATTTAGGTCATATTTGTATTCTGGTGCGGTTTGATTATACAGAGTGGCCGACTTGATGACTCAGAGCAATTTCACGGTGTTGACATCTAAGTGGTATCAGCGGTGGATACATAAGAGCTTTTTCGGTGGTGACGGTGATGGGTGGTGGGGGCCGTCTATCTTGTCTTTGTTGTGCAGAATTCTGGGACAGACCAATGTCTTTCTCATACTCAGGCTGCAATTTATCCTCTTTTGTCGCCGGTTTTCATTATTTTTCAGCAGCGCGTCTCAGCAGAGACGAGGCAGCAAGCAGACTTCCCTCAGTGGGAACACTGCTTAAAAATTAGAGCAGCTCATGTACACTTGTGTTTGCTGCAGCAAACTCATTTCAAAATCCCCTCCCGGCTACACGTTTGCACATTTAAACATGAAGACGCACCAGAACGCGTGCCGTGCGCTCATACCTCACCTAGACTCTATTCTGTCCTCATCTTAAAGCATTGAAGCAGCTTCATCGTATCCAAACTTATGTCTGACTGCAAACTTTTCCTCAAATTGCGAATCCTGACTTAGTGTTTGTGAAAATTGGCCAAAAATGACAACTACTTGCCTGGAAGTCAACTTGCTTCACATTTATAGACTCAGACTATGGCAAACATATAAAAAGCAACAGATTTTGTTTGTGTTATTTTGAGGTGTCACTTCAGTACAGTGACACAGCATCCCTGGTCCTGTTTACCTCTCTCTCTATTTCCACCCATCATCATTTTTGCATTGCAGGTTCTGGTGAATAATAAAAGGAAGAAGGTTAGGAAGTGATTTTCCATTTCATGGCTGTACAGTGATCCTGTTAAATTGAAGATATTGGCTTCTTGTTTAAAAGTACAGCAGAGATGTTAATGCATCAACTTATCGTAGGCATGTTTTGTGCTAGAAAAGTGTGTTGTTGTATTTTGGATGCAGAGGGTCAGACGTGATGTGAATAACACTGACTTTTGTTGCTTATTATTTATAGCACTATTCTAATTTAGATCAGTTACAAATTAAATGGGATCATTAAACAGAACTAAAGAGCAGAACTATTTAGTTTCCACTGAACTAAATTGAACCTCCCTGTCTTTTCTTGCCACAGGTGTGAAGGCGGTCTTCTCCGGTCATTATCACCGGAATGCCGGCGGCTGCCATGACGGCCTGGACATGGTCGTGAGCTCGGCCATCGGCTGCCAGCTCGGCGAGGACACCCACGGTGTCAGGGTGGTGGTGGTCACCGCCGACGGCATTGTCCATCGCTACCACAGCCTGGAGCAACTGAGAGCGCGAGGCATGGATGAAGACCTCAGGAAGCTGCTGCAGGCCTGAGCAGTGGAGCCCACCTGGAGATTGTCATGAATAAGCTGGGTATTTTAATTGATTTGGTATGATTTCTACCTTTTCTGAGCCTGTCTTCCCTGTGTTTTGTGTTCAAGTCAACTCAGAAATGTGTAATAATATGATCCTTTAGACTGTAATCTCCAGAGACAGAACTGGGTCTGTTCAGTCGGCCCAGCCTCAAAGTGGCATCTCCTGTATAACTTACCAGCAATAAAGCAAAAGCAGTTCATTAAACAGTATTACTACACACCAGCTGCACATTATAAAGTCTGCAGAGTCATAACAATGAAATTAAATGTAATTCCTGTTGACTGAACTGAATGTTTTCCTGGGAGCAACTCTTGAAGGGACTGGGTTTTAAATCATTTACTGCCCTGAGGGCTGTGCAGAAATCACTGAATGTGTTTTTTGTGGAAATCCAAACTCCTTTATCGGAAGTAGCATCCTCTGTCTGTTGTCTGTGGGATTTTATACACTTTTTTCCCATCATTGAAGGAAGATTCCACCCTAAAACACTTAAACATCATTCCAAACAACTACAGGAGATGATGCCAACTACTCAGGATTTATTTTGTGGTTTGGGGATAAAGCTTTCTTCCTGTGTCCGCAGATAAACGTAGCAATTATGCAAAGAAAAACGACGACCAACAACAAGCAGCTGCTGGAGTTTGTTTTGCTACATTCACTTTAGGAATCATTAAAAATGATTTCAGCTTTTCTTCTCCTCTTATCCGATCAAGGCTGTGAAAGGTTGGAATTTTCCTTTAATGATTAAACCGTCATACCTGTTATTATTGCCTTGTTGGCTACCCTATGCAAGCTATTTGTTACCGTACTGTGTGTGTTCTTGTGAAAATCAATAACGATTGACGGACTGACCTGATCAGACTTTATGGCCATTGATTCTACTTTGGCAGTCAAAAGATCAAAGATATTTCAATGACTAGATAGGCCGTAATTAGTTGAAGTTATAACTCCTGCTAAAATATTGTAAAAACATATGAACTATTGTAATTATTTGAAAACCCTCACCATTGCTCTAAATGAACAAGACATTCTGGGTCATGAGAGGCAAAAAGGGAAGGAAAATCTATTTTTATAATGTAAAGATAAGGAGCAGAGACGACTTCTTAAAGACATGTTGCTGTGTTCTCGCCGTCAATCTCCACCTATTTGATACCTTTGTGAAAAAAATGTTTGCTGCCAACAGCGCACAGATGTTGATTCTTATACCAAGAGACTATAACAGAATATTGTCTATATTATTATGTCTCTCTTAATTTCTCTTGTTGAAATTAACACAGCATAGGAGGTTTCTTTTTGTGTTGATGTGATAATTGCATGTGTCGGAAACAAAGTTTATGTTGCTAAACTGACCCAAAGTTGCATCACAAATCATGCAAATGAACATTTTGGACTCAGATTTGATAGTCCTGTGCTTTGCTCAGACCAGCTTGGAGCTTTCTCCTTGGCTCGGGATGGTATACTTACATTAAACAGCTGACAACAGACAGTGAAGCTCATTTTAAATACACATATTATACATATTTATACCATCTTTGCCTCACTCTCACATTCCCACTTAGTGTGAAGTTCAAGTAAAGTCTTCAGGGTTGTCTCCAATACTTACTCAGGTTTAAGCTGAGGCTTAATTCAAGTCATATTTATAGCTGTAGTGTTCAAACCTGAGGCGTTTGTTACCATCTAATATCACTATTATCTAAATTGCACTGTGATAAACAATGGCGGACTACTAGAGAAAAGATTTTCTTTAAAATGTTAAAAACAGATATTTTGAGTCTTTTTGATATAGTATTGAAATAGCCAATGTTTGTTGGGGTTCCTTTGAAGACTATTTGAATGTATTTGATTTAGAAAATAACTTTTTTTGATAAAAAACAAAACAAAAAAACATTTGTTTGTCAACTATTTGAGTCCAGGTTGATAAACGTATTCCAAACACCTGTTTTCTTTGGGGCCTGTCCGGTTACATCTTAAGCAAAAATGTTCTATTGAGGAGCCATTGATGACTTATGCATAGGTACGAAATATTAACGCGCAGCCAAATATTTCTGACACTTGATAATGAAGTCGTGGGAACGAGATGGTCCATTTGTGGCCACGCGTTACTTATTTGTCAACAACTCACCCAGTGTCTGCATATTTTTTGTATTTCAAATCATGCACCTTGAAGTAGGACTATGTAACTTTTGCTCAAAACCCTGCATTTCTGACTGGTTTGATGGCACAGTGTGGTTTGTTATGTACAGTTTTATAATCGTCGCTATGCAGCAGCTGAGAAACCACACTTCACAACTTTCACATGAACATTTCACTTTATGCACTGAGTTACATGCCAGCAACCAGATATAAACACGCCATCCGTTTTGAAGTAAAGAAATGCAAGGGGACTTTATCAAAGGAAGAGAGGAAAAGAAAAAGAGACAGAGAAAGAGATAAGACAAGAGTCGATATAGGACAGACTTTTACTGGCTGGAGAGAGCTCAGAGTACAAGTAGGATGCAAGATGGATGAAGAATTAGCCGTCGTTGGAGAGCAAGTCACTGAGATAAAACCTGCCCAAGTTTGGTAGTGCCTCTTTAAGCCCCCAAATTTAGACTTTCCTACTAATTATGGCAATGACTTTAATCACAAGAGATTGTAGTATATAATTTTGTTTTTTAATATTTTGGGTTTTTTAACTATGGCAGGGGTGCCCAAGTCCAGTCCTCGAGAGCTACTATCCTGCAACTTTTAGATGCAACACACCTGAATCAAATGAATGGCTCGTTACCAAGCTTCTGCAAAGCTGAATGACATGCATGAGGGAATTCAGAAATTAGATTCAGGTGTGTTAGAGAAGGGACGCATCTAAACGTTGCAGGATAGTAGCTCTCAAGGACTGGACTTGGGCACCTGTGAACTATGGGGTATATCCCCTCCAGGGTTACTATTGCGCAGACAGACTGTTGCCAATTTTTTTGGGATCTGTAGTTTCGGGGGAACTATGAAGTGGTGGCGCAACCGTTGAATGGCCCATCTTTCTTTGTTGTTTTATAGCAAACTGTTCAGCTAGGCCAGGGGTACCCAAAGTCGGTCCTTGGGGGCCGCTGTCCTGCAAGTTTTGCTTGTTTCATGCTGTAGCACACCTGAACCAGATTAATGGGTCAACATGTTTGTGGAGAATTTGGCAACAAGCTGTTGGAGAGAGCCATTTAATTTGAATCAGGTGTGTTGGTACAGACAAACACAAAATCTGCAGGACTGCGGCCCCGAGGACTGGAGCTGGACACCCCTAAGTTAGGCAAACCCAGTAAGCTCAGTTGCAACATTATATTTAATCTGAAGGTTAAAATAAAATAAAATAAAATCAAAATAATCTATGTAACATGCATGTTATAACCAAAAGATTCCACGGATTATCAATTACCTCTCTCCCAAGTGTTAATCTATATTTTCTATCAATGTCACCAGATGGGCTCTGCAGTTTTCTTTGTTTTGTAATGGTTTTAAAACCCTCCCATCACACAAATACACTTGCCTGACTTTCACAAATTTGCTTGTTATAAACTTGGAGGAGGAGGGGAATGATGGCCTTGATTAAGCAGCAGATCTGACAGACTCCTGAGTGTAAAGATGATCGTTGAATATGAGGTGCAACACTGGATTACATGCTGTTTAACTTTATGTGCCTGCAGATGAATGATAGGCCCCAAATCTAAAAATCTATCAGTAACTGATTGACTTAATGCAGCAGTGAGGAACCCTGGTCCTCGAGTGCCACAGTCCTGCAAGTGTGAGATGTCTCCCAGCTCCAGCATACCTGATTCAGATCAAATAGATCCAACAGCCCATCAGGTTCTGCAAAGTGACTCATTCATTTGAATCATGTGTGTTGGAGCAGGGAAACATCTAAAAGTTGCAGCACTTCAGCCCTGGGGGACCAGGGCTCCCCACCACTGGTTTAAAAGAACTCTAAAACAGAAATTGATTTGATAACATATAACTATAAAAACCAATAAGTTACTCTATAAAATGAGCGTTGTTGTTAAATGTTTATTTAAGTCAATCTTGACTTTCCCTCGCAATCATGTCATCAATGTAGCTCAGACTGCGTGAGGCAGCACAAGTGCCCAGTCAATAAAATGAATCAAGTGTTATTCTCTCATTAGAAACCAAACTAAAGAAGGTGTCAGACTGATGAAACGTGGCAACAGTGATGGGATCTGTTGGTGATTAACTGGTTGGAGTGGTGGGGCTGTATGTCCTGTCTGTTTAGTCAGAGCTGAAGCAATCTTCCAGTATTCCCATCTACTAGCTGCAGGCTGATTTGGGAGCTCCTGAAATGGTCTTTAAAATGAACATTTCTGCAACAAAATGACTTTCTTCGCATGGCCTAAATGACTCTACTCGATTACACTTTCCACCCGCCGACTCTCTCTCTCGTCCTGACCGACTGGGAACGGAAGAGGGTTGTCATGGTAACCCTTTAGCAACACATCTGTGCATCTGTGTGTGTCTCAGAGAGAGACTGCAAGTGTCGAGAGAGAAAGTGTGCGTACTCCCCGACTGTGTGTCCGTCCATGGTCTAGTGGGCACTGTGTAGGTGATTTTCCATCAGCCATGCAATCGCTGACCTCATTTCACACTGACGGATTCTTCCTCTTTTTTTTCCCAAAAAGTCAGCATGTGATGGAAGGAGGAGGAGGAGGGGGACGGGGGGGCGTCTGTGAGGAATAGATAATGAGTGTGATGTGTGAAAGACAACTCAGTCCATCTCCTTCATTTCCTGTCTGAGAAGGAACCTTATCTCCTTATCTATTTTTATATCCTAGTGGTAGCCGAGCTCGGTCACATCGTTCTTTATCTTTTTGTGTGTGCGTGTGTGTGTTTGAATTCACCACATTTACAAGATAAATGTAAAGATAATAAAGATAAATTTAAGGTACATCACACACTTTGACTGTCCCTGTGTTATGTATTCTAATGAATGACCATACTGAGCACCATGACTGTGACTTCTGGTTGTTAGATTTTTTATAAATAAATGTTGATTTTATCAAATGATCGCATTGTGTTTGTTTTGTTAACCGCTCCTCATACAAGCACGTTCATTCATGTTTTTCATTTTACAGTAGGGAGGGATAGTCTGGACTATTTCTTTTCCCAAAACATTCCCAAAAAAAAAGTAGTCACTGGGTAATTACTTATTCATTTTTAGGCTTCAAGTTCAGCATTTCCAGTCATTGGATTGTTTTATCGTCGTGGGTATGACGTGGCTGATGTGCAACAGAGGGTCACATACTACAAGATGGACTGATCTTGTTAAATCAGTTCTTGCTGTCATGAAGACACATGTGTCCCTCTTTATTAACATCACACTACACACGATACAAAAAGCTCTGGATGATTCTACTTGTTTTGGTTTCCTGGTTGTTGAAGAGAAATTCTGGTATTCTGATATTGTACGAAGGAAACATCGACATGTAAGCGTTCTCACCAACTGCGGCCATCACATGGCCACAACTCAGTGCATTTAGACATGTAGACATGGTCAAGATGACTTGCAGAGGTTTAAACTGAGCATCAGGATGAATGGTGGATATATTTTTGTACTTCCATCCTCACCACCTCCATCAGCTGTTAATAAAAGCTATCTGTCCAACTTTCCGCTTCATGCTTTTCCACGTTAACCATGCCCACCTCAAATGTCCAACCAATCGCTCAATACTTCTCAGAGCCACATGAGAAGAAGGTTCTGCCAGCCCGATGTGTCGAGAACTGTCCTCAAACAGGTCCGCGAGAACAAAACAAAGTAATTTTGTTCTTGCGGCCTCGAGAACAAGAACAAAGTTCTCGCTTCTCGTGGAGTATGTAAGAGCCTTTATGGTGGCCAATTTTACTGTTCACATGCAGTTGCTATTACAACCTCTAGAGGCTGCATTTTCCCTAATGTCGGACCTTGAGGGTAGCCCTGCAGGTTTTAGATGTTCCCCAGCTCCAACATAACTGATTCAAATTAACTAGATGTCCTCAACAGTCTAACAAATCTCTTAATGGCCCATTCATCTGTCACGTGTGTTAAAGGCACTATAGGGGCAGGTTGAAGAAATGAGACTCACTAGTGACGCCACGGGCACGGCGGGTAACTGCAGCCACCAGCCAAGCCGGCACGGGAGCGCGCACAAACTCTTCACAGACTGTCCATATTGCACTGTATATTCGGCTGGCTGCCCGGCTTCTATCATATTTTTGTTTGGACTCACGAGATGCCGCTGATAAATTATTTCTCCTCTTAGTGCCACTTTTTAGTGGGCTTTCAGTGGTGCTGGGTCGTTTGCTGGCTGCAGACGAATCCATTACTACCCCAAACAGTAGTCGAATAAACTGCGACTATCTGCTTCCTGCATCAAAGTTGTCGAGGACGCGCATGCAGCGTCAATTGACGTCACATCCATAGGACTGCGCCGGAAATTCGGGCCCCAAATTGCAGCGCGCTATGCAGCACAAAGGCTGTTAAAGGCAATGGACAGATACGTGGGTGGGCTCGTTCTTTTTGGTTTTTAACGCTTCATCACCCATTAGCATTAAAAAACTAGACATGCATGTGTATTCTTTTACAAATCCTGCCCCTAGTTCCTTTAAAGAAGGAAACATCTTAACCCTGCAGGACAGCGGCCCTTCTGGAGCAGAACTGGACAGCCCTGATGTATCGTTTTGATCTGCATGAGCCTACAGTCCATGGAGTTATATTTGAGAGGAGGATCGTCTCAGCTCAGTGAAGCTCATTAAAACTGCATGTTGGACTCTGAGGCTACTGATTGGATGTTGGCAGCTGGCAGGTGGTTTTGTCGCTTTCATCTCTGCTGCAAGTCTTGAAATTGATTGAAGATGGACCGCAGTGAGTACTTCTACAACTTAGGTGGGTGATACTTAAAGTGCAGGACCAAAAACTGTCCAATCTTGGCTTTAGCAAACTGTACAGAGCACTGAATGTCACTGCCAAACTGTGTTTGTAGCCTCTGACGGATCGAGCTGACAAAGTTTTATTTCTTTATATTTGGCCAATTAGGACCTTCATTACCATAGACAAATACACACCTACACACACAAAAATGTCTTCACAGGACAGCATGACAGACATGAACAGCGATGTGGCCTTTATTCTCTGCTGCTAGCCTGCTGCAGTTTAATCTACTGTGACAGATGAAAGCCGGTTCCTGTTTATTGATCTTACGTGTTGTTGTGTCCCAGAGTGCTTGCACATGTAAACATAGACACGCACATTAAAGACACAAGTCTCTTCATAACCTTTTTCAGCAGCAGGCAGGGTGTAAAATCCACAACACTGATGTTTTTTCCTCGAACACAAAGTGCACTTTAAGCACATGTAAGGGGGACTCGGAACATCGGACATCCGCTTTTGAACACCCATGAGAGGCTCCAATCATATCAGAAGTGAGCCAAGTCAACCACCGGAGACAGAAAGAAGAGTTTATTTCATGTTTTCTTTTTTCTGAATGAATTACAAAAAATTTGTTATTACAGACTGGCAGGAATTCTTTGGTCATTAGATATGTGAGTGGGTATCTGAGGAAGCTCAAAGGGTAGACACAAAGCGAAGAGCTGCATTAT
The DNA here is from genome assembly GCA_037177055.1 of Atherinosoma microstoma. NCBI lineage: Eukaryota > Metazoa > Chordata > Actinopteri > Atheriniformes > Atherinidae > Atherinosoma > Atherinosoma microstoma. Next base: position 17,161,117 of record JBBBVU010000023.1, on the reverse strand, counting down.
GAAGCCTGGCAGGATTCATCCAGAGTTCATCAAAGTTTTCAAACTCGAGACAGCTAAGAGAGTCGAATTACATGCTCCGTGGGATTGGATTCTCATTCTTTTTTGTTGGAATGGTGAAAGTTATTTCCCATCACAAATTTTCAGCATTATATGGACTGAGGGCTTAAATCCACTTTTGCTTGATTAACTCAAATGACTTCACAGCAGAGCTGAGAAGGACTGACAGTACATGAGAAACTGAAACAGTAAACAATAAAACCACAGAGAGTTTTATCAAAATTCATTCTGAGTTTGAGAACTGCCTTCTCACCAGATTTATGTAGTAATGGCACATGATTCATTATAATTCACTGACAATTACAAACTTAAAGTAGAACTCTTGTTTTTTTTTTAAAGATTGCATTTCTGGTCATGGAGAAATTGCTCCCCAGAAGTAACTATTTTTCAATAGATATTAATTTACCACTTAAGTTCTTAATACCAGGCTGGACCCCCTTTCCCTTTAAAATGGCCTTAATTCTTGGTGTCATAAATTCAACAAGGTTTTGGAAACATTTGTCAGAGATATTGCTCCATATTGACATGATAGCATCACACAGTTGCTGCACATCCATGATGAGAATCTCCCGTTCCAC
>JBBBVU010000023.1:17115029-17130110 GCA_037177055.1 Atherinosoma microstoma | reverse complement strand
GGGGGTTTTTTTGGGTTTTTTGGGGGGGAAAAGCCCCCCCCCCCCCCCCCCCCCCCCCACTAGGGTTAATAGGGTTAACACTTATTAAATCAAGCCAGGAATTGTTACTACCGTAGTGCTGCTGCTGATTAGCAGGGTGTTAGCAAGCACAGTCTGGTCCCAATGGTCTCACACAACCCCCAAAGCTACCAACCTGCTGGTTTGGATGTTTACATCTCTACAGTCAAACCAGCTGCCCTGAAATATGGAGCCCATCTGTATTCAGATCTTGTGAGGTCTTGTATATGCATTGACATAGTGGCTTCTGAGGGATAAGAAAACAACCCTAAATCACAGAGTTAAGTGAAAATGAGTGGACAATTTTAACTCTTTAGCTTCCTGCATCCGGTCCCACTGATGCTCTAGTTCGATTCAGTTTTATTGTTTACTGGAGGAGCTTAAACAGAGGCCATTTTGTTTGTAATCCTGATGAGATGACGTTGTTCGTTCATATTCTGTAATGACATGGCTATCAGGCTCAAATTCCTTTGTCCGAGGACAGGAAAAGGATAGGTACCTTTAGTTAATGCTTCTGTGCTTCTACATGTCAGTGTTGATGATTGACAGAGGTGTTGGGCGACTATAATGACTTTGCATGTTGGTCTCTGGTTTCGAAATATCAAACACACTCTGTAAACACACACTGTGTTTACATGTATGTGCAGAACTTGGACATTGCCCTGTGATGAAACACATGGTGCTTGTTGAGTTGTGCTTTTAGGAGAGCAGTGGAGGGCAGAGCGACCCGCTGCGTCTGCCGTCTGGATCTGCTCTTTGATTCTGCAGGGGGAGCACAACGTTTATCCCTCGGCGCTTCGTCCGTGACTGTTCCTTCCTCTCTAGCTCTCGTTTACTCACACCCACCAGCCCATGACCACTCATAGCTCGTCTGCAGGAATGCCACCCTCTCCCTCAATTCCCTCTCTTTTCTTTGTGTTAAATAAAATCCACCTGCCATCATTTGGAAATGTTTTCATTAAATTAATGTTGTGTCCCTCGTGCACCTCTGTTTTGTTTTGTAATATTGCACCTTTCATACTATTCTGAATAAGCTTAAGTAAGTAAAACTTTATTTGTATAGCACCTGTCAAGGTATTGATCACAAAGTGCTGTACAGAGGAAACAGTGCCACAAAATAGTTTGGTAAAAGCAGTTGTAAAAAGGGATTATATGTCCAAGTATTATCGTGTTACCCTGCATACATGAGATGTACATCAGGGATCCCCAACTCCAGTCCTCAAGGCCAAAGCTCTAAGCCCGACAAGACCCGAGCCCAACAGAAACCGGCCCAGGATAAAAGCCAGAACCCGTGTACAGCCTGACATTATTCAAATGTGCACATGCACACAGCTCTTTTGCTTTTTGTCAAGAATGAGTTATTAATAAGCTACATTTTTATACATAATTTATTCATGCCTAACATAAGCTATCGGCCACATGGAAGTTGGAACAAAGAAATACAATAAGCATCCATTTCCCCATTTTTTCTCGCGCTAATCGAAACTCATCACCTGACCGCTCATTTACCCGAGCCCGGCCCGAGTCGTGTGAAAGGAAATCAAGCCCGAACCCGAAAAGATCTTGAGATCTACTCAAGGCACTCTGTCCTGGAGACTTTCGATGTTTCCCTGCTGCCTATTGTGAAGCTTCACATCTTTGTATTGGCTTACAGTTTTAAAGGGATTTTTTTTGGTAAAATAAAAGAAAGAAAACGTAGGTACTTTTTCCAGTTATCATAAACTATCAAAAATTATTTCATCACGGTAGACCTGAAAAATTAAAGTAAGGTCTGGACCGTATTGATCCATTTTGAATAAGATACAGCAGATAGAAGACTAAAAAAGTTCTGTATATTTAGTCATTGTAGCTGCATTGCTACTTTTACAATGACACTAGCTCATCGCACCTCTCATGACTATTATAGCTTCTGTTAGGTTACAACCACATTGACCCGCTGATTGTGTGGTATGTTCTTCACTGCCCAATTAAATGCAATAAAGCTGTCAGAGTACGACCACTCATTCCTTCAACTTTACCTCGCCGTCTTCGAACTTTATATGCAGTGGGTGCTTAGCAAAGTACAATCCCGTCTGGAAACAGCAATGTTAGTGGAATCAGCCTATTCTGTGGTCACGAAAAGAGTCTGCATAAACTAACATAGCTGGAAATAATATTATATTATTATACGACCAAAGTGTCTGTAAATTGATGCATCAGTCCAACCTTAATTTTATTATCCGCTTGAACGTCATGAAGAGTCATAAAAGTTTCTGTGTGCTGTTTATTGATTCTATTTAACACTTTTCTCTTATGTCTGCGGGGGATCTGCGTCCACTGCTGGTTTTCTCCATGAATAGCAATTTTTAATGGAGCTTTTGAGCGTCAGCTGGCCAAGTTGAAGTGGTGCTTCATCACCATCTGCTTTATTCTCCACTCATCTTCAAACGCACCTGTTCAAGCAGCATCACTGTCATGGCCTCAGCTCTGCATGTGTTTAATAGTCTTCAGCTTCAAATTTATACATCAAACATCTCATAAGATACAAGTGGTCCCTCCATTATCTGCCCCCCTCCGACCTCAATGTTTGACCGTTAAGAATTTTCCCTCCTTTAACTGTACACTGGGCTTATGGAAGAGAAAAGTGTGGAGACTAATTTCCATTAACAAATGTTAATCATTTGCAATACACAGAATATGATGGATCAGTAACAGCCAGGATGAGAGTCCAAATGAAGCGAAAGTTTTGTAGTAATGTTTGTTTTTCTTTTCTGTTAGGTTCAACTCAATGGCTTAGTGTGACTGTGGTCAGCTTCTAGCCCAGACATCCCATTTATCCGTCCCTTTCCGTCTTCTGCTACTACAGGTAAGAATACACTCCCCAAAAGTCGGTAGACACTCGGCAACAAAGCAAATTGTTTACTTTACTTTGCAGTCAACTTCCACCAGTGCAGGGGACAAAACAAACACACAAATCTGACCTGCTTTAAGTTTTTAAATATATATTTATATAATATTTCATCTTTTTCATCACTATGTATTTCTGTGGTTCTACATGAACAGAAATCATTTAGTTTTTACAGAAAATATAAAGTTCTGTTCTTGCTTGTGATAGGACAGAAACCAAATCCATTGATTTTAAAGCTTCTAAATCAGTGGTAAAGGCAAAAAAAGAGCTACCTCACTGCTATTTGGGGATGTAGATGTCCCAAACCAAGGTTCAAATGAAGAACCGTAATACTTATCTTGTCAAATATGGCCTGTATTATTAACATAATAGTATACAATTTGTGATTTGTATCTATTCTACATGTGAAGGATGAAAAAAAGGATGTGGTTTATCATCTTCCCTGTCTGAAGTGGTGGTTTTGATTATTTTTTAAAAAGCAGTGAAATGTGCCTTTTCTAACCTAACTGCTGAATGAAAAACTGCACGAAGACAGTAATGAAAATATTTCAAGGAAAATCTGCAAGTGATCTCAGGTTCAGACAAATGAACAACAGGAAACTGCATCACTGTGTGTCAGTGGACTTTGGCTTTGTCTATTGCTTTGCTTATTTAAACCTTTTATATGACAAACATTTTTATTTTTAGGTCTTGAACGTCAGGGTCAGTATTTACAAGGTAGATCAAGAAACCAACTCCATTTGGTTCAGTGTTTTTAATATGCATTAAAGTCCATATAGGAATCCTGGCATGGTTTGTTGCTCCAAGTATTACGTATTAGAGAAAGTGCAGACACGGATTACTAAGATCCAAAGTTCAGTTTCATTATAAAAACAAGTTCCTACTGCCTCTGACAGAGATTAGCACATGACCAGTCATAGCATGTCCGGTCTGCCCCCAAAATTCAAAGATAAACACCTCATGAGACGGAGCACTTTTGGAGTGTTTTCAGTAGGAAACAACACAGTAGAAATCGGTTAACTTTCTAAAAGTAGAGCTGTACTCCATTTATTGCAGGGCTTGCCGTAAAGGCTTACATTATGTCTGTAAATTGGATGTTTTAGTGGCACTTCATCATCATTAACCATCCAGAAAGTGGTGATTGGTAGCCAAGGTTTGAAGCGTGGGAGAATTTTGTAGCCATAATCACGTTCAACGTAGAGCCAATGGGACTAAATGCCAAATGAACACTTGACACACTCGAAATGCACCCTTTTGATGTGGATGTGTAAAATATAAGAGAGAAATAAAAAAAATCCCTGAACTATATTGAGACGTATCTATCGCCCGTTTCTTTGCTGCCAGCAAAGGTTTAACGCGATAAAACTGAAATAAAGGCAGCAATGAGAGCAAAGTGGGGTTTTTAAGCCAAAAGCAACACACCAGGATGGTTGGTAAATAATGTGCCCGGCTGGAGAGCGATAAATAACATACATGTTGAAAACCCACGGATACTCAAGTGTTTGTTTTGCTCCCCAAAATGTTTTACTTCCCTTAGTTTGAAACCACCACAGTGACGTCATACCTCAGATGATGAAGCCCGTCTGAACAGAAAGAACATTCATCCACAAGCTGAGCCGCGGTTTGGAGGAATTATTCAGTGTGATGGTTAAACCGGCTTCTTCTAATGAATAATTTGGGCTCAGCCTGAGCTCTTCCAGATGGCTGAAGTGAAATGCCACCCTGAACATTTAACCAGTGGGGTGACGTAGTCATACTAATGAAAAATCTTGAGACTACAAAATGTCACTGAGCTATGCTTTTTTCACTTTGAGGAGCAGCGCAGTCGCAGATTTTCCTCTTTTCATTTCCTGTGGCTTGTTCTTGCTCCGCCTACAGGTAGCAGGGGAGACATAGAATAAAGGGACGGTGACCCGTACCCCTCCCTGAGGACATGATGGAGCTCTTGGCTTCCCAGGGGCAGCTAGGGGATTGTGGGATGTCAAATCTACTGGTGCCCAGCCCCCAGAGCGAGGCGGTGACCCACGAGATGGAGGAGCTGTCCTTGCAGCCCGTACAGAGTCTGCCGCCACTCAGCGAACGTAAAAATGGTGAGATCATGGTGACACAGAACCACAGCATTGAACATTGGCGGCATGATGTTTTCTCTTCCCACACTTCCTGTCTCTCTGTTACTATAAAAAACTTTTCAGACACGTTGACATACCATAAATGTCTTTGTCAGTCATTCTAAACATAAATTTGCTTTAATGTTCGACTCAGACGGACACTTGTGTGATATTTGCTATTCCTGTGGGATCTGAGAGGACATGAAGGGACGTATAGCCTATTAACCTATCAGCGTTTTGTTGCTGTAACATGGTATATTGCCATGACAATTCATGTTAGCCTGATGGATACGTTGTGGAAAGCATGTCTGAACAGTGGAAAATCATGAATGCGAGACTGAATGAAGCTCCTCGTGACTTCATGCTGGACACTGCTCTACAGCTGTCACAATAACCACAAACCTTCGACATCACCCAATAGATCGACCGATCGAAGGGGAAACCATGAAACTGCAGCAACCACAATGTTCTCTTCTTATTTTTTCTCATGATTCAGTGTAGAAAAACTGAGATGCTCAGTGAAAACAAAAATGTTAAGCCTTGGACCCTAGAAATATCATTCTGAGGATCTCTCCTGCCCATTTAGTCATCAGTGGAAGTGGAGAATCCATGTCCTGGTGGCTTGCCTCTAAGGCTGAGCTGAGTTGACACGGGTGCGGGGGTCCTCATCCTAGGACTTCCATCCTCATCTTGCCTGTCCGAAACTTAAGCTGTATGCAGTGCGTGCCTGCAGACCCCCAGCTGCCTTTCCTCCTCCAGTAAGAACGCATGCTGTTTGTTCATGTTAAAGTTTAGCTCCAGTTTAAAGTGTAACTACACTTCCTGCCTTGTCAATTGATGTTGTTTACAGCTAAAAAAAACAAAACTTATTTTAGAGTGCACTACCCCATTAAAGAGTTAATAGAACTTCACCATCACAGGAAGAAAAGAGTACCAGGATGTTCAGCCACCCACCATCGCTGCTGGGTAAATTCCCTCGCTGCGACAGTCTTACACTGCACTGTGAAGACAACACTCACTCATGCACGGCTGCACACATTTAGGAGTGAAATGATGAAATGTGTGGGATTCCACTGAAAAGCAGATCACTTGGCAAATAAAGACCCACCCCTGCTTGTGGATGCTGATCTGTGTCTCCAGACCCAGTCCAGACTGTCATGCAGAAAGAGATCGTTTTTTCGTCACTGTTACTTTTTCAGTCTTTTATTTATTTATTTATTTATTTATTTATTTATTAAATAATCCATTTTTTAACTGGTTGCAGTGTTAAGATTTGGTTATTTTTTTATGTCAAATTCATCACCAATTTGAAAGCATTAACCTGTAATGTTGTTTTTAAAGGTTTCAACTGCTCCACTGTCACTTTTTCTCCCTAGGATATTAGATTTTTTTCAATTTACATGAAAACGAGACACAGATTAGCAAAAATAAAACATGAGTGTCCTTTTTGCAATGCTGCAACACGATCATTAGGAAGGTAATCAAGAAACATTTGCCAAGTCTTTATGAAGGGGCCATCATTTCATTTTAGTGTAGCACTTAGTTGTTCGAAAGGTAAAACCTTGAACTAAGTAACTATGTTTTTTCCACTCTCCTATGTACAGCAGCCCTTCAACGCCTCCCATGCATCCACGGTGCACACATACATGAGCATTTCTACTCAGTCTCCAACTGACGAGTTGATTTCTTTTGATTTCTTTTGCAGTTTACACGCAATTATCCTCATCGTATTAGTCAAGCTGCATGTTAGCTTTTCCTCACTCTCACACTGTTGATATTTTTTAAGCTGCTACGTGGAGCCGACTCTGACACTGATGGATGAGTCTGTTATTACCAGGCTTTAGGAGCGAGTCTGATTCACAGCTGCGTTTGCCAGCTCCTAATCATGGCTTAGATGGCAAATGACAAAAATCTGACGAGCAAGATGCAGTCAACATTTGCAGGATGTTCAAGTCAGACTCCTACCAGAGTGGAAATGGCTCTTTTTAAGGTTCGGTGTTGGGTTTCAGTGCAGTCGTACGCTGTGGTTGTTTCTGCCTCCAGGAGAGCGCGGTAATAAAACATCTGGGTGGTGGAAAGTTTCAGTGGAATGTCAACAGTAGTAGCACCCACTCATCATCTTGGCTTTTGTCATTTCCCCTCCGGTGAGAACTCGCACCTCATACTTTCCACCATCTAAGCCGTTCCCAGCTCTCTGCCAACCGCAAAGTCCCCTCACTCATGTTGGTATTAGCCACGCAGGTGTTAATCTGTCGGCTGTCACGACAGCTCAGAGTCTGGACCAGCTAGCGGGCTGCTGTCAGGATATAAAAGATATAAAGATATAAAAGTTTGTTGATTTTTCATCTCAATGTTTGTTGATCATCTCAACAGTGGTGTTTATTATATTTTGGTAATCCAGACTTATTCTGATTATTAATAAATGGGCCAGACGCAGAGGTGGTTGCTCACATATACATCCTGTTGCATTTATGCATTTTAACAAATTACAAATAAGGAAAGAAGAATCCATCCCACCATTGATGATGAGACTATATAACCAGGTTTATGTTTGGACTATTTTTGTCCTGTTGAGCTTTCTGAGCTAACAAGAATAACAACTTCATTTGAAACTAACTTGTATTTAGACCCCAACCCAACCAGACTGTTCAAATAGGCTTTTTCCTTTTAAGTAATATCTCTGTATGGGATATGATATAAATTATATATCTCCACTGACAGACTTTAATTAAACCTTTATTTAAAAAAAACCTTGATGTCAAAAATTCTTGTCAATATTGTTCAGGGCTGAGAGGATATGCTTTTCTCCCGATTCAATTCTTTTACGATTTTTTGGGTGCCGATTCTATTTAAATTGCAATTCTTTGATATTGCCGATTGTTGTAATTTTTAGTTTTCTTTTTTAACCCCAGACCATGTGAAAAAATTGAATCAGGAACCATATATCCCCAAAAAACTGCATTTCACGTGTGTCAATTTTTGAGATTTATTCAGGAGGAATATATTTGAACCATCTGAAAATGAAGCATTTAAATTAGGAGAAAACAACACAGCAGTCAGATTGCATTCTGCTGATATAATGCCCAACTAGACAAGTAAAAAATGTAAAAGAGAAATCATTTGAAAAACTTGTTTTTGGGGGGGGATTGATTTAAAAATCACAATATTTATGTGAATAGATTTTTTTCCCTCTTGTTTCAACTCAACTATTTGCCCATTTGTGCGGAAATAATCTCTTTGATTAATCAGGATTCTATACTATACTATACTATACTATACAGTCATTTAGCAGATGCTTTTATCCAAAGCGACTTACAATCAAGTACAACAGTAATGGCAACACTGGAGGCAAGGAGTGTGAAGCGTCCTGCCCAAGGACACAACGACAGTTGACTGGGGCGGGAGCGGGATTCTACCACTTGAGCATATTATTACACAGACAGTACTGGTGAAAGTTACCAGTGATCCCCTCATGGCCTCAGATAATGGACTCCTGTTTGCACTGGAAATTGATCACAACATTCGGTTTTGGATGTTAGAGCATGTTATTGGGATTAAAGGAACCATTTTAGACTTGTTTAAGTTGTATTTATTGCATAGACTCCAGTGTGTCTGTTCATGCAAAGACAAGGCCTACTGTTACAGGCTGCCACCAGTGTGGCACTATCTTCAAAAAACTAAAACATGAGTAAATAATGAGTCTCCTTCACACACCAGAGGAGGTTGTGGAGTTCCTCAGGGTTCTGTCCTTGGACCGATACTTTTCACATTGTACATGATTCCATAATGATACTCTGCTATACATTTCTCTGCTATACATATGCCGATCAAGCCAATCAGTTTGTCAGATAACAAAGATGTCTAAAAGACATAAAGGTCTGGAAGACTTTGAATTTTCTTCTTCTTAATTACAAGACTTAAGTTGTTGTCTTTGGACCTGAGCGTCAAAGTAAAACACTGTATCTATGTAATTAGTCTGGAATGGCATTGCTTTTGCTTCCGGTACTATTAAGAGGAACCTTGGAGTTATTTTGGATGTCTTGGATGCGAGTCTGTTCTTTGACTTGCATATAAACAGATTTCTAGGACCACCTTTTTTCAGCATAAAATAAGAACATTCTGTCTCGGAGTGATGCAGACAATCTTGTCCACACATGTGGACCACTGCAATTCCTTATTATTGGGCTGTTCCGAAGATGCTCTGAAAGGCCCCCAGCTGATCCATCCAACCTTAGCTTGGCAATTATTTTTATGAATTGGCTTTATATGAACACAGTTATAAATTAGACTAATATAGATTGTGTAATGGATTTGTTTAAATGGATTATAATTGGACTACAAGGAATTGGATTGTGTCTTTAAAAGTGTCTTGAAATGATTTTGTGGTGAATACCAGAATATACCAGGGGAACTGCTAGACATCCGCACTCCTGCAGGTTTTAGATGTTTCCCTGCTCTATCACACCCCATTCAAATGAATTGGATCCAACAGCTTATCTAGTTCTGCTCAGTGACTCGCTTGTTGATACAGGGAAACAACTCAAACTTACAGGAGTGTTTCTCAAGGACCAAACTTGCCTACCGGTACTCCTGCACTACACGAATAAAGCTGAATTGAATAGAGCACATCTGACTTTATTAACGGTTGGACCCGTTCCGAGGTCTTTAGTTGCCAAATTCAAGACAGCAAGAATTAGAATTTTCTTTTCATGCTATGATTGGGCCTTTCTCAATGAAATTGTGCAACCTTCTGCATAGACATTTATATTTATTTTCATGCCTTGCCGACGGCCGTAGTTATTATATAATCACCTGATTGCTGTTATTTGAGCTGACTGTCATTTTGCATGATTGTTTTAATCCTCTCTAATAATCTGTGTAAAACCAGCTGGATGAAACTACCAGAAACACATTTCCTTTTTCCACATCATTTTCCATCATTATTCCATTGCTGTTCTCTTAATGCCACCATCTCATTCCAACGTCTCCACCCCACCCCCACCCCCAAACTCCACCCTGTGGTTAAGTCGCACTGGAGGGAAGGATTGTTGTTCTCAAGATGCCTCAGTAAAATATTTAACCAGCTGCATTTTGAAGAGAAACATAATGGATTTTGTTTTGCAGCCACAGAACCATTATGGGCACTTTACTCACTTATTCATTTATTTATTCATTTATTTCCCCTTATTTTTTCCCTTTTCAACCAAATGAGTAATTTGCTGTTGCATATTTGTCTAATTTGCAGCAGGTCGGGATTTGAGTTCATAATACTGGTGTTTCCCATACTGTATTCATCCCCTCTCTGTCATACATGCACAGTCAAGTGATATCATCCTCTCCCCTTTAATGCATAGACACAACAAATCCTAGTATGATTTTGCACAGAAAAAGGCTTGTTGTCATTTGAGAGTTTTTCATAAGATTGAGCTCCTTTAAAAGCACATTTTTTTCTCAAGAAAGTACCTCGCTAAATCATCGCAACCTCCAGCCTGCCAATTAGTTCTAAGAAGATCAGAGAAGGAAAATCTCTTCTAATGGCTTGATCTGTAATGATGAGAGAACCGATGTACTTCAGCCAATTTACCAAGTCGATATTGCAACTGACTTGTTCATCAATGGGCCTCATTCACCAACCATTCTTCTGAACACATTTTTATGAACTTTTTAGGAAGATTTGTGGAATTCGTGAATACCTTCGTATCTACTCTATGAACACTCAGAAGAACTCTTACGAACATTTCAGTGCAGACATGTTTGAACTAGGGATGTCACGATTCCAGATTTTCTTGGTACAATTATTGTCAAAGAAATAATCACGATTTTATGATTGATACGATTATTATGCATTGATTAAAACCACACGAAAACTCCTTATAGGTATTTAAGTTTAATTAGGGCTGTCAAAATGACCTCATTATTGCAGAGAGATCAATCTCTTTTCATTAATGCTTAAACAACAAAGTTATTTCTGTCAAAATAAAAATCTGAATTTAGCCTTATCTCGCCGAGCACATAGGTGCCTTGTCACAGTGGTGAATCAAATCCACCAAAAACCACTTTATCCTCCGTATTTATAAAGTTTCTGATAGTTTGCCTCATATTTAGAGGATGACCCATTTGATATATCACTGTTTTTGTTCTGTGGGCAAGTTGCACTGATCTGCCATTATGATTTACACATGATCTTTTATGTAAAGGGACGATTTTGAAGATTCTTCACAATTAATTAATTGTGGTGTTTAATACTGCGATTAGTTGTGAAATTGAGTAATCGTGACATCCCTAGTTCGAACAAAATCGCTGTTTGTGTGGTTATCTGCTGTTGAGTTAATTGAAATACGACAACAGAATTACAACAATACAATGTTTTTTGTCAGATTTTAAAAATAATCTTTGATAATTTACAAAGTATTTTGTTATTTTAAAATAAATAAGATATCACAAATCGTATCATAAGATAATTTCCATCAGGAGAAAAATGTAATTATTCTTCATTCAATCAAGAACAAGTTGCAGTCACGCTGGGATTTAATTCTATTGCTGGTCCAATTTAGCGCACTGAATCTTAAAATGATGCTGAATGTTTGGTCACAGCCGCAAGCAATTTACTTTACAAACCGTAGAAGGTCCAGTTTGTAAAGAGAGATGAAAACGTATTGTACGGTGTACCACTTCCCCCTTTTAGCCCCTATACCATGAGGATGTGCATCCTGGCGCACTCATAGGACCAGATCAGGAGTAATTACTAACCGGTTTAAATGTAAAACAGCTTTTTATATAACTTTAATCTCACTGTGTGATTATTTAAAATCAAGTGTATGGCTTTAAAAAGAGAACAAACGGGTTTAAGTGCAACTCTTTATTTTTATTTATTTATTTTTTTTGTATTTTGGCACATCTCAACTTTTTTTTTTAATTCTCTGTCTCACTTATGTAGCCCGTCAATCTTAGCCTTATATGTGCATTTTCATGTGTCTAACTATGCAAAGCAGGGCCAGCTGGCACATCCTTTTAACTTAAAGAGAGATTGGCATTCACCTATCGAAGGGGAAGAAGATGCAAACAATTTTTACAGCTGATGTGAAAACATCAGTACAAGTGAGACAGAGAGAAAAACGATGTACGACATAAACTATATATTTGCAAGTGTAAAATGGCATAAAAATAAACATTGTTGCATTTTTAGATCCCCAAAAAATCCAGCAATTTATATTCAAAAAGAAGATGCTGCAGTTGTCGTTTGTCCCAACTCCACCTTGTACTGCTTTGTGCCAACAGTAGCTCAGAGGGAGCAAACCGAATGAGGTCTTTTCATGTTTTTGTTTTGTTTAGTTTTTCTTTACATTTGTAAGAAAAGGTATTAAGCAGTGAGTATTCAGTAGTATCATTCAGTAATATCTACTGTGAGTAGACTTTAAATCCCTCTCTGGATGATGTTTAGAAACTCAATTACTACTTGAAGGTTTAAAAAAAATGCAACTTTCTCCCAGTTGTTGATTGTAGTTCTGTGTGTGTGTGTGTGTTTGTGTCATTGTGTGTGCCTGAACAGCACAGTCATGTCATCCAGCTCTCCCCAGACTGCTAAGGTCACAGGTTAAAATGTGTTTGTCAGTCTGAGCAGCAGCGTTTCCCGGAGGAATAGCAGAAGAGGCCTTTTAACTGGAAGTCAATCTGAATCACCTTAAACACGCATGCTCCCACTGACAGTCTTACTCACATTATTAACAAAGTATAATGAAGGTCTGCAGTTTGGGTTTACTTCAAGTACGTGTCTTTTCTTGCAAAGCTGCAACATGTCTGTCGTGTGTAAGTTTCTGTTAATGTTTTACCACACGTCTGTGTTGCAGCATTCCCATAAAAAGTGTGTGAAAGGCTGTATGTGCGTGGACGTTTTGCAAGTCAATTTATCATTCAGAATGTGAATGGACAGCAAACAGACGAGGGAAACAAAAGATGTGAAGTTAGTCATTCCAGCTGCTTCCTGTTTGAACATGAGAGTCGGCGTACTGCTGCCTCTTCCACTGAATGGAGAAGTCTTTGCACTCACGGTCAGTTTTTAGCTTGTGGGAAACCGTTCCTCCTCCTCCTCCTAATCACCAAGTGGTATGTTCACATGCTGCAGGCAGACAAAACTTGAAAAGAAAAATAAATACATGCTGATACCACAAGCGTGTTTATGATGCACGTCACCCTTTGTTGGTCCTGACTCAGAAACCAGCGTCCTCATCAACCTCTTGCTGAGCTTTTGTAGAATGTTGCAGAATCAAAAAATAACCCAGTCCAAACTGTCTGTGTGAGATGGGGGACGCGAGAGTCAAAGGTAGGACTCGAGTCGCATATTTGTAATATAAACTTAGGAGGGAGGGAGGGTTGAAGAAATGGTGGGTAGGCTCGGTATGACTTTTAGCTGTGCTGAACAGTTTGGACATACTTTAGACATGAACGTGGCCGTAATCCTGGATTTACATGATTAATTGACCTGGTTGTATTTGGATGTTTTTGTGAACCTGCAGTTTAAGATAAAGATTCAGTGACTGCTGCTCTACCTTCAGAAAAGCAGGTGAGTTTATCATCATCGTCATGGCGATTGCGCCACTTGCAGGCTAACTTTGTTGTCAACCCGACCTCGATCAACTTGTGTGTTAACCAACCGTGGCTATTTCATGTAGTGTGTCTTTTCTAAATGCAAATATTTACCAATCTCAGGAAGATCTCTAAACACAACCAAAACTTGTCACTTGGGGATTTTTTTGAAGCCTTTATTTAATTAATACAATTGCAAATAAATTATTTGGTTAGCTGACCAAATGTTTAGTCTAATTTTAAGCAGATTTCAGAGAGGCAATCAAGGACGGACCTACGCCAACAGCTTAATCAAAGACCTATTAGGGTGCCACAATTGGGTATAAAAGAAACATCTACCAAAGACTCTACTTTTTCAAAGCAAGTGTGAGTTGATGCCGATCACTTAATGTCAAGCAGTCAGAAAATCATCTATAATTTCCCCCCCAAACAAGTTCTCAACACAAGATTTCAAAGAGCCTCGGTTTTTGTTTGAAGATTCAGGGAGTCTGGTGAAATGTCAGTGCATAAACATTGAGGCTGGAAACCACTGTTGGATGGTCCTCACCTTGGAGCTCTCAGGCACCAGAGCACAGGAAGGGTGGACTGGTTACTTCTCACCAGTCGTGGCTCGGGTAGCCTCCAGGCTCTATACGGCCTTGAATCAGATGAAGTGGGTTTAGAAGATTGATTGATGGTCCTGCATCCTAAAGATGAGAATAACTACGCACGCATCCTTCAGCAAGTCCTGTCAAAGTAACAACTGCAGTTGTCTGAGTAGTCAGATGTCATGAATGTGAGTTATTAGTGATTAAATCGGGTTGTTAGAGAGGAGACATCAGAGTAGCCACACACCTCTGGGTATAAGAGCTGTAGGAAAAATGTGCTTGGCTTGTAAGACGATCACATACTTTGTTCACTTCTGACTGCAAACTTCTTCAACACTTGGTATTGAACCCTCTTTTTTGATACGCAAATGGAAATGCCACCTTTCTGTTTCTATACTTGTTTTTCTTCTTTAAATTTTTAACCGTATACCTTTTTATAATGGAATCCTTTTTCTACTTTGACATTTTTCTTTTGTGTCTTCAGTGCTGCAGTTGAGGCTTCAACAAAGGCGAACCCGGGAGCAGCTGGTGGATCAGGGCATCATGCCGCGTAAGTTTCCACACAGCCGGACACAGTCGTCCGATACCCACTGAACACCTAATGTTGCGTGGGCATGAGGGGACTGGTTAACATTGAGATAATAAACATGTTTTCTTTGCTGTTTATCTGTGTGAAGTCATCCCAGATTGAGCTGCCTGTTGACAGAAATGTTGTGTTGCAGCTTTGAAGAGTCCAGCAGCTTTCCTTGGACAGATACGCAGCTTGGAAAGAGCGAGGGTAAGGAGCACTGTTAATCAGACAGGACTATACACCTCAAACTTGTGTATATATATCTATATATATATATAGATATATATA
>JBBBVU010000023.1:17103735-17114929 GCA_037177055.1 Atherinosoma microstoma | reverse complement strand
ATATATATATATAGATATATATATATATATATATATAGATATATATCTATATATCTATATATATATATTTTAAGCTTAACAAATAAATAATAATATTGACATTTCTCTTAAAGAACTGCCAGCTATTGTCTATATACTACATTAAAGGTTTAGCTAAATTTTGACACAAGAAGCCTTAAAATGTAATAATTTAATGATCAATGTTTCTTGTTGCTGATTTATCTTAATTTTACTTTGAAACTATTCTAACTTTATTTTTAGTTGTATCTTCTGCCTTGTTAAATTTTTGATTTATGTGCTATATTTTGTTGTCCTATCTTTGTCGGTTTTGGTGTTTTGTTTTTGATTTTTATTGACCTAATCTCTAGATTTTCTTCATTCTCTCATTCAGTTTTTTACTGTGAGCTCTGTTGGATGCTCCTGTGGCTTTTTGGCTTTTTTCTGTTTTCTAAACAGCTCTTTAAGTTACAAACATTTATGAAAAGTGCTATATATTTGAAGTCTGACTGACTGACTGATCCCCCCCCCACCAGACTGAAAATTTCCTCAAGCACAAGATCCGCAGCCGCCCAGAGCGAGCAGAGCTGGTCAGGATGCACATCCTGCAAGGTACTGCTTATCCTCCAGGTCACAATGCACACTCTCTGTGTTTCCTGTGGTTCTTAAATGTATCAGGACAAAGATGCTGTCCTGAAACAAGTTACATCCCCACTCAAACATTTAAACACACCTGACATCACAGAAACTGTCCCATCTCTGCAAACTAGACATCAGATTGATGGGATTTTTACTGAATATGTGACATTTAGTCTTTTCTCAACTTCTCCTCCAGAGACGGGAGCAGAGCCCTCACTACAGGCCACTCAGATGAAGCTGAAGAGGGCCCGTCTGGCTGACAACCTGAACGAGATGATCGCCCAGAGACCAGGCCCGATGGAGCTGGTGGAGAAGAACATCTTGCCGGTAGATTCCAGCCTTAAACAGGCCATCATAGGTGAGAGGACGATGACGATGATCCTCATGATTAGTGGTGAAGAGGCAGGGTTTTGACTTTTTTCTGAATGTGTGTTTGTAGGTCAGGTTAATTATGCCAAGGTTTTAGATGAGGACAGCTGTGAGGCCTTGTCTCCGGAGCAACCAGCTAGCCAGGAGTCTCAGAGCTCTGCTCCCTCACCAGGGGAGAACAAAGTACCCGAAACGCCCTCTCCAGGCCCGGCACCAGTACCACAATTCATCCCTACACTGCAGGTCCCGTCATTTCCAGCTTTATTAAGGAGTTTCTGTAAAACAAAGGCTGCGAAATGTAACTTTAGTATGTATTTTTTTCTTTCTGTTAAACCTCTACAGGCCTTCCCAACAACAGACTTCACAAAATTGATTTCCAACACTGAGCAGTTTACCAGTCGTCCAGCTGTCCCTCCCGCTCCTCTGGCTGCTCCCCCAAAACCCGGTCCGACTCTGGTGAAAGTAAGCACCACCTTTCTGTCCCACTCTATAAATAAACACTGCCTCTGTCCTCTTATCTGACTGCCGTTCGGTGGAGTGCGCATTGAGAATGTTTTCCTTTCCTCCACTTGTCCTCTTATAACAGCAAAGCCAGCAGAAATCTCCCTCAGAGAAGAGTCGCAGCAAGAAGGGCAAGGAGCCAAAGTCGAGGGTGAAAAAGCTCAAGTACCACCAGTATGTTCCCCCAGACCAGAAGCAGGAGGCCAGCGAGGCGCCCATGGACTCGTCGTACGCCCGACTGCTGCAGCAGCAGCAGCTGTTCCTGCAGCTGCAGATCCTCAGTCAGCAACAGCAGCACTACAACTACCAGACCATACTACCAGCACCACTCAAGTATGTGTGCACAACAATGCAAATCTCTTTCCATTAAAAAGAAAATAGCTAATTTTTCTGCTTAAATTGCAGAAAGGAAAGTGATTTATGAAGGATCTTTTTAGGCCCACACCGCTGTGTTCTCTGAAAAATGCCTGATATTTAAGCCAAATGTTGTGTTTAACAACCCAGAGGGTCATTAGCTCTGTTCCAATAACAATGTTGGGTCTAACTATATAAATAACTAACAGGATGTTGTCAGCAGCTGTTGTTATCACCGAGGAGGCACGGCAATCTGCCTCTGAACTGTGCATGTGCCGTTTGGTTTGGCTGACCGGCTTTGTTTAGTGAGGCGATGGGCGCAGGATGGACGTTGTGTTCAGATTTCCTCTTTCTGTTTCCTCTCTTTCCCCTTCTATCTCTGTCTAATTATCCAGTCAATACTCTTTTGTTTACCGTCCTCTGTTCCCCCACCTCCTCTTCCTCTTTTTCTGTTTCATATTCCTGTGATGCAATAATAGCATACATTTTCTGAAATAACAACCATCCTATGTCTTTGTGTCGCTGTAGACCAGTGGCAGAAGGTCAGAGCAACAGTGCCGGTACCCTGCCTACTTCCATTGTGGTGTCTCTTCCCACCGCGCCTCCGCCCCCCCCTCTGCCTCCAGCTATGGCTCGGCCAAACAACTCGCTGTCCAACCGCAAGCCAGGAGTGCTGCCAGCCAACCTGGAGGAGATGAAGGTATCTGGGAACTGTTTGTTTTTTTTTTAATCTGCCATGTGACGCTAGATTAGTAAATATGCTTTTAACATAGAACTCAAGCAAGAGTTTTTAATTTGTACAAAAATCCATCAGGACTCTCGGTTCTGGTTCTGGCACTTGGCTCCATTCTCGAGTCTCAGAACCTCGGTGCTTTCTGGTGAGCCAGCCTGCGTTCACACCAGTTGAACCAGAACCAAAGTGGGAGGACTTTAGTACAGGGAAGTAAATATTAACATCTTGCAGATTTAGACCTGAAAGTTTATAGTTAAGTCATCGGCTCCGTCATTACCTACAGTTTCCCAAAATAAACAGTTCAGACAACCAAGTGAATTTGATGAGATGTTATGATGTCTACACAAGCTAAGATAGATCTCCTGCCAAATTCAAATTGGTTACCAGGCAACACAACACAGATTAGATCTAAATTAGCCGATCTGAACTCTATTTTCAGTAGTCATCCTGCCATCTACATCTGTCCAGCAGCTAGAAAGGTGGACATGTAACACCATGTCCAGCTCCACCTCTGTCCCAGTCTCTTTTCTGTCGCGATATCCCTTCTTCACTTTCTGAATCTGCTTCTTTTTTTTTTTGTTTACTTTAGTGAAACACATTAAGCAACACAGCACACGTGTGAACAATGACATGCACCATTGGTTTGGTTTCAGCTTTTTATTCTTTTTCCTTTTTTTCCTTTATTGAAACATCAGTAAGGTCTAGTGGTCTGGCGCTCGGGTGAATTCAGTCTTTACCCGCTGATGACGGCACAGTTTGCCTTTGAGAGCCACTATGTTTTTGTTGCCTGTTGAGAACCGACTTCAGGTTCTGAACTGACTTTTGTTGGTGTGAATGCTCTGGCCGGTTCAAACTTAGGTGTGGGAACCAGCACCGTGGCAGCACCCGGCCGGTGTGAAAACCCTGACTTAAAACTTTTCAAAACACTAACTACTCTTTTAAGTACTTTTTTCCCATAAAGTTACTCACGTAAATGTAACTCTACTCCCCACCTCTGGCTATAAAGCTGTTGGTAGCTAACTGTGTCTTCTTTATGCTAAGCTATTTTTCTCCAGCTACACAATAACCTGATGTAAACCTGGTCAATTTTCCCAAAATTGAACGTCAGTTCCTCTTAGACTTCCTCTTGTTCCAGTCTAAACTCGACACTGATCTGATCACTTTTGTGTTTTAAGGTGCCTGAGCTAAAACTGGAGCTAAAGCTACGTGGTCTCCCAGTGTCGGGGACAAAAACGGATCTTATAGAAAGACTGAAGCCTTTCCAGGACAATCTCAACACCACTTCTCCATCCGCCATTGCTGCTCCTGCCACGACCACCCTCTCATCCATCCCCATGGAGGTCGCCGCTGCCACCACGCCTGCCATAGTCCTTCCTGTCCAGCAGGTGCTTCCAGAGAGCATGAACTCCACACCGCCGGTCTCGCCCGTTGATCCCTCCAACCTAGAACAAGATGTGGGCATGTCTGAGGCTCCGTCTGAAATTCAAATCGGTAGCTTTGGGTCTGCAGGGATGCAGTCCTCGCCTGTTCTGTCTTTTCAAGTCCCAGCAGAGAAAGACAGAAGGCTTCATGAGAAGGAGCGGCAGATAGAAGAGTTGATGAGGAAGCTGGAGCAGGAGCAGAGGTTGGTGGAAGAACTGAAGATGCAGCTAGAGGTGGAGAAGAGAGTACAGGGAGGCTGCACGGCCGACTCCACCTCCGTCTCTCCCACTGTACCTGCCATCAACACTGTTCCCACTGTCCTCAACTCCAATGTAGTAAAGATGGAGGGTACCGTCCTGCCCAACTGTTCTTCCACCGCTGCCGCCATCCAAAACTCCATCTTAGGCTCCCAGCGCCTCACAGCGCCGCTTCCAACCGTGGTGAAGCTGGAGGACGTTACCGTTTCTTCAGCTAAGCCCCTGCAGCTCCAGACCCAAAGCGGGCTCATCACCCAGATCCAGCCTCAAGTGACCTCCAGCCCACAACTCCGCCCCCACCCTCAGAAAAGTCCCCAGCTCAAGTCCCAGCCCCAGCCTGCAGCTCCCAGCATGCAGCAGTTCTTCATCAGCCACTCTGGTGGGGTCTCCCAAGTGCTGGGTCAGCCTCAGACCTTGTTAACCGCCTCCAGGCAGCCTCAGACTCTGCTGACGGCGACCGGCCAGGCTGGAACGCAAATCCTAGTCCCGGTCTCGCTGCCTAACAACGCCACCGCCATCCAGTTGCCAAGCACCACCGTAAGCCTGCAGGTACGACCGCCCAAATATGTCATCGCTGCTCATAAAAACAAGAACAGAAAACTTCTCCCGGTTGGTGATGGTATTTTGATCCTGCAGTAGTCACATTGATCAACTTTTATAAACTCTCTGCTTCTTCTCTCAGAGTGTTCTCCAGGCCACAGTCTCAAATCCAGGCCTGGTCCAGACTTCCATTCCTCAGCTGCAGACCACCAAGATGGAGAGGCCACCCAACCAGCAGCCGCTGCTACAAGTTAGTCATCCCTTAAAACCAGTTACATTTCATTAAATGTTGGTTTTCCTGTGTTGGATTGTCTGTTTTATTTAGAGGGTTTTGTACTGGTTTTGGCCTTTTCAATCTTTTTTTGTATCTTTGTTGTGCTTTGCTGTTGTTCTCTTGTGATGAAAGACTCTCCCTTGTGTCTTGACAGACTCTGACTATGTGCAATAACACTACTGGTTTGGATAACCAGACCAGACCTGAGCTGAATCCTCAATGTTTCCTGAAAAGCTCCAAAGAACACCGAGTGTCTCCACGGGCATCACCCAACCACCAGATCTCTAACGGACCCCTCAATAAGGTATCTGGGAGCTGCCTCAGATCATTTCCTTTTATTAAACATGACTGAGCACTTTTTTTCAAATTCTGCCTTTTTTTTTTTTTTTTCTCTCTGATTCTCCCCCAGTCTTCCTCCCATCAGCCTGCCTTCATCTGCCAGCCCACCTCCCTGGCTGCTCAGCTTCCCAAGACAAAGGAGCCTCCCCGCTACGAGGATGCCGTCAAGCAGAGCCGCAACCTACACATCAACAATGCTTCACAGGTGAGATGCACGCAAGCTGAAAACAAAAAAATTGTGAGAATTTTTGCTCATATGTGGTTTTTAAATGTCCGTTTATGCTCTACTCTAAAGACGGAAACTGAGCATTTCGTTGTCTCCTGCGTCACTGACGTGTGTAATTTGATCCGCATTATTAAAAACTGGAAGGATAGTGGGGAACCATCATCTTCCAGGAAGAAATGTGATGGGTGATCACTTAAACGTCTGGCGAAATCAAATAATAAAAAAAAAAAAAGTAGAAGTATACTGTGACATACTAGGTTATCTCTCACATGAGATAATTTTCATACATGTATTGGCCACCACAGAGTCCAGACCTGAACCCCTCTGAGAATCTCTGGGATGTGCTGGAGAAGGCTTTGCGCAGCCATCCGACTTTCCCATCATCCCGACAAGATCTTGGGGAAAAAAATGAATGCAGCTCTGGATAGAAATAAATGTCGTGACATTGCAGAAGCTTAAAGGCGGACCAACAAAATATACGTTTGCAGACTCAGCTGTGGAGTTTAGACGAGGCACTCCTCCACCCTAAACTGTCCAGAGAACACATCTTCCTGTATGTTTATATAGATTTGATTCATTATACAAATATTTTTTTTTTTTTTAATTTTATTTATTTTTTATTCAAACTTTTGGCAGTGATGAGGAAGAAAAATAGTTAAAGGTAAAAAAATAAAGGAGCTGACTGAACATCTGGTCTGAGGCAGAAATCAGATCTGAATCGCAGCTTGATTTGCCTCCAGATGTGGTTTGGATCTGTTTGGATGCTGCTTTAAAAAATCTTCGGCAACTGTAATTTGCCAGAATCAGATTTGTGCTGCGGGTCTTAATCAGACGGGCTGGCGGTGGATTTGAGGCTGGAGCAGACTGACACGTGATCAGGAGAACGCGTCAGGAGCTGATGTGTATTAAAAAACCCAAAAAGCATCGGTTTGTTTTCCGACACTCAAGTGTTTTTTTGGCCTTGTGTTTTCAGGTTCCCACGGCAACGAGTCAACAAATGGATGACTTGTTTGACATCCTCATAGAGAGCGGAGGTAACCGACTTGTCGTTAACAGATTTCAGGAGCCGCCCTCATTGGTCAATCCTTCGTTTGACTCCGTGTTTTTCTCCCCTCCTCCAGAAATCACTCCGTTCATCCAGCAGGACCCTCCACTTTCTCTAAGCAAGACCCTCCCAGTCACAGCGAACGTCACCACCCTTCCTATCAACACCGCCCTGTCCAGACCCCCCCCACAGATCCAAGTGGGCCCTCCTCCCACGCTGAGCTCTGCCGTCAACCCCAGCCTGCTCAGTCTCACCTCCCTGGCCACAGACAATCAACTGGAAGCCTTCCTGGAGGGGACGCTGGCCGACACGTCATCAGCCTCAGACCCCCGCACTCAGGGCCTGATGGAGGAGTTGCAGGCCCAGCTGATGGACCAGCAGCCCTATTCGCCCATGGACACTTCAGACCTGTCTTTCTGTGACTCCTCCTCGCCCCCTTCCTCGCTGAACATGGGCCTGTCTGACCCGGCCCTGGACAACATGGAGTGGCTGGACCTCACCATGCCTCCGGGTTCCGCCGGGGCGCTCACGCCTCTGGGGATCCCGGCGGACTTCCTGGATACGCATGACCTGCAGCTGCACTGGGACTGACCGGAGGACGGAGGATAGAAGCTGAGGCTGGAGACAGTGATGGAAGGTTGGAAGGAAGGGTAAAAGGAAAAGAAAAACCTGGCATTTCGGTGCCACATCATTCCAAGCATCTGTAATATTCCCACTTTTCTATCAGAGCAGATCCTCTACAGGCGGCGTGCTCATTCTAGTGGAACTGCAAACGATGGTGTTTGCACAGCTTTAAAGTAGATGATGGCTGACCTGCCAGGAAAACGTCCGCTCTGAGGTGAATAAGGGATTTTAAACATAGCAGACTTTCTCTGTGTCTGATCTTATCGATCATTTCCAGAGCCAAAGGAAAACAGGTGGAACAGACTGTTTGTAAATACAGTTTAAACCACACTAATAGAGTTTTGATTTCTCTCTCTGACTGCTTCAGTAGTATTGATAGCTGAGATCGCCTGATTACATTTACTGAAGGTTTTACTGGTTGGCTGGTTGGAAACTGTCAGTTTTTACTGTCAGTGTGAAGTATCTAAACATAAAAGAGTATCTGGGTCCTTTCCACTGAAGTATACTGTGACATACAAGGTTACAAAAGCTGGTGGTTACAACAAAAAGGTCTCTCGAACTGAGCAGTGTTTAAGGATTTCAGCATTTTAGGGCAAAACTCGGATGAAAAGTGCTGGACGGTCACACCTGTGCTGTCTGTCTGTCACAGAGTTTCAAACAGATTTAAAGGGGATCAAAATCTGTGTATACACTGGTGCAGTCCACCACACACTGTGGGCTCCTCGTTGTCCGACTAATCCGATTCTGTTGTATCGGATGTGATTGTTTTGGTTTTGTTTTTTTTCTTCTTCCGATTGACCAATGACTCAAAAAAAGCAAAGATCCGACTAAAGGAGGGAGCTCCCTCCACCAATGTGAGAGCTATGCACTAAAAAGAGGCAAAAAGATCTAACGACGCGCCTCAGTCACCTCAGTACAAGGAAATGTGAACGCTGCTTATCCGAGGTGACGATAAGAGTAATCACTATAACTATGATCGGCTTAACGATCACGTTGCACGCCGTTCTGGAGATACCGCAGTTGTCCAAGTCGATTATTTTGAATGTATTTTTAAAAAGAAAATCGAAAGATATCAGACTCTACTTAAAAAGTTGGCAGCTTTTTTCTTTTTCCCTGATTAGTAAACTGACGCAAAAGAGCAGAAAGGGAACAAATATCAGTTTCTAAGACGTGCAGACGCATCTGCTGCAAGTTAAATCAAGGAATAAAGATGTCTTCGATGAGCTTTATAACCTTAGCTGTCATACAGTGTCCCTGCACTTTGCCTGCCTGTGTGTGTGTGTGTGTGTGTGTGTGTGTGTGTGTGTGTGTCAGGATGAGAAATTACCGCATCGCTATCCTGCAAACAAGCTAGTTTAAACCCCCCGCCTGCAGCTGATGAGTTATTTAGATTTACTGGCCCACTGTGAGGCGACCAATCAGAATAATCTAACGTCAGAGGCGCTTCCTGACTGCGTGAAAGATGCTAGCATGTTACCGTGTACGCAAGCGTGGATTCTTGTCTCTCTAGCATGTACGTGTCCGTCTGTGTGCATGATTGTGTTGTCGTCTAACCATTTCGAGCTCTTTCTCAGCTCTGAAGTCAACTAAAACTATGAATAAATAACAAATGCTATCACCTATCAAGTCAGACGCTCTGCTTTGCACTCGGTTTATTCCAGACGTTCCTTCTGGAACGGCTTTTGATGACTGTTTGACTGCTTTTTATCTTCGTTGTTCAGTCAGAAACGCACAGACACCTTGGAGGTGTGAGGCACGGCGAAGAATCATGTAATCTAATATTGTCCCACTTGCGGGTTTTCTTTCTCACCCAAATATTTAGTTGCTGATTCAGTGTCAGTTTATTCCTGTAGGATCAATACAGTTAAACTGTATGACACTTTTAGATAAGACCGCTTTTCTAAGTGTTTTTTTATTATTATGTGAAACCATGTATTTTTTTAACCACTTTGTCCTGTAAATATGTTCACGGGCACTAGAGGGCGCCACCTCTCGTCTCCTGAGGCTTCACTGCAGCTGGTGATACTTCAGGGTCATTTCTAGCAACATTTGTAGAGACATTTTCTTTAATTTTCTGCTAGTTTTAATGCTGATTTTGCTGTCGGCTATTACATATTCATCCTCATCTCAAATTGGAAATTGACCGCCTGATAGAGCGATGCCAAATACTGCACACACCTTCTTCTCTGCTCCAGTTTCCCTCACAAGCCCCCACCCGCCCTCTTGAAGCCCCGTTTATAGCTGTCTGTTAGATTCCCTTTTAAAATCGCTCATCTTAGAGAGGATGGTTTCTTTTCTTTTTCTTTTTTTCCAGGTCAGTTTTCAAGCTGGTGTGTTTGATAATCTGTTGCCAAAAAAGGCATTTAAGCATATTCTTGTGTTTTAAGTGTGTCACTTTTTTGTATTTATCCCTTCTTTTTTTATATATAGAAGATGTTTGTTTTGTTTTGTTTTAAAAAGGACTTCATGTGTATATTTTTTGGTTTGCAGAGTTTCCATTTTCTATTAAATATCATGACATACTCGAACCTTTGGGCTGCAGTAGATGTACACACTGTGTTTATGTGTGTGTGTGTGTGTGTGTGTGAAAGATGCAACAGCGTTCGCCGTCGTTGTCGCTACCCGACCCGACGAGAACAGCTAAAAGCAATAACGGCTGCTCCCTTTTTTGGATGTACTGTACTGTATGTCAAATCCTGCCTTGATTTTCTTCATGTAAGAGCCTTGATGACAAAGTAATACGGTTAAGAAGCACTTCATATCTGAGAGGTTCAGCGAGGAGGGGATTGGGTTAGACGTTTGTTGGCTCGGGCTTCCCCGCACTGTTTTCAGCTCCTGCTTGTCCTCCTTCACCTGCTCCCTTCATGTGAAAAGTCACGCTTTCTTTTAAATCATAGTTTCTGCGGAGGAGCCGAACAGGGCGCAGTGCAGGATATTGGATTCAATTTGAGGATGTTAGCGGGAGCGCGGCGGCGAGAGTCATCATCAGTAAGGATGAAACAGGAAGGATTTCCGTTACTCGTAGCCGAGTCTCCTGTGTGTCTCCACCACCCCATGCCATGCCTCGCCTCTTGTCCTTTGTAATGCCATATGTTTTGCACATTGTGTACATATTTCTATAGATGTAACGCATATTTTTATACATGTTTAACATCAATGGGCTCTGATCTGTAAATACTTTAAAGGATGTATATAAGTACTGTATGCTTTTATGTGTCAATAAAATTTGGTGTACTGTGAGACGCTTCAGTCCATTTACTCTCCATCCTCTCATCCTTCTGCCCATCCATCCTCAGCCTTCCATATTCATTCACCCTTTCATTCTCTCGCCCCTTCATCCTTACATCCTTCTCCCTCCCTCGCTCATTAACCAGTCATGCATCCTACTCTCGTTCATCCATCCACCCATCCTTTCCTCCATTATCCATTTATTCTTCCTTTCTTATCTCTCATCCATCCTTCCCTCCATCTTCCATCCATCATGTTAATTTTTTTCTCCCTCATCCATCCTCCCTTCCCTCCACCATCTGTCTTTCTATCCCTTCTCTCCCTCACCGCATTCATTCATCCTCCCTCCTTCATCTAACCTCCCCTCCATCATCCATCCACCTATTCATCCCTTGTCTTCATCCTTTGTTGTTCATCCTTCATACATCCTCCTCTCTCCCTCATTCATCCTTCCATCATCCTCTTCATTCTTTACCCCATCTCAACTTTTGTTTGGAATGGGGTGTGGTGTGTGTGTGTGTGTGTGTGGGGGGGGGGGGGGGGGGGTCTTTTTCACTCCCCCACCCCCTGGAAAAAAACCCCAACCTTGATTTCCCTCCCCCCCCCCTTTCCCAATGAAAACCCCCAACCGAACCACGGACAGGAC
>JBBBVU010000023.1:17092645-17103635 GCA_037177055.1 Atherinosoma microstoma | reverse complement strand
CCCTCTAAGAGAGATAAATAAAGTATATTTCATTTCATTCATTCATTCATTACTAGTTACTTCATTAAAAAAGTAACTCAGTTACTTCCACCAAAAAGTAATGCGTTACTATAAAAAGTAACATATGAAGGCAGCATGTTGCATAGAGGCTCACCAAGTTTCTCCTCCTCTTTAAATATTTTCATTTAAAATATTTTCTTATTTATTTGCGGGCATCGTCACCATCTCTCTGTCAAGTGAAGTTTTGAGCGGGGGGGGGTTGGGGGGGGGGGTCTTTTTAAGTCACTAACATCCTGGCACAGAGCCCCCACATTGAGTCTCCTCCTCCCAGCCTTGTAACATGAGACACCCCAGATGAACCAATGAGAGGACTTTCAGATCTCTCCACACCAACCCCTGTTGTTGAGATGAAAGCTGATGCAAAACAGAGGAATCAAGAGAGCTGCTGCATAAAATGGCTCTTATGTAATGTATACGTCTGATTTATGGTGGATGTATTTTCATTTTACTTCAGATGAGAAAAAGAAAAGTATTTTTGTAATGATGGAAATAAAGAAAATAAAAGTCAGCTCAGCAGCATAAAGGTCATGATCCTTCATTTATGGGTCAAATGTCAAGTTTGACACATGAACTAATAGCATTAATAAAGTCTGCAACTACCCCTTGTGTCCACAGTACTGTGTGAAAGTCTTAAGCCATCCTCATTATTTTCTTCATATTTTGCTTTCAAGCATTCAGGCTCTTGTAAAAATTTTTAAGTAGTTTTGAGCAAGAGGTCCCGAGACCTTGTGAAGGTCTTTTAAAGTTTTCCTTTGGACATTTGGCTGCTTTTTACTCATTCCGGTCCTTGTATCTCATCATTTCCAGAGGAATGTATTTATTAAGCTGATTGATCCTGACCTATAAATCATTCAAGAATAAAACGGGCACCAAACTGAAGGGATGAACCATGCTGTGTCTAAACATAACGACCTGCTGCAAGGACATCAAATTTGTCCCCATGTTTTTTAATCCATCTGCAAAATATGCTAAAGATAACATCGTCTGACAACATACCATAATGATTGTCATTCCCAAAGACTTATCAGCCTAAAGCTTGACACATCTTAGCATGATGTACAGTGTATCCTTAAAGAAATTAGGAAACTGCCTTAAATAAACATCTGAAACGCTCCCCGTGGAAGGGTGGCTGTCAAGAAGCCATTGTTAAGGAAGGCCGAGGTATGCCACTTGATAAAAGACTTGGGAAATCAGTGGCAACAGGTCTGATGGAGGGATGGATCCTCCTCAGAGCCCAGACCTCAACATTACGGGAACAGAACAAAAGGCAGCCAACATCCAAAGAAGAGGTTTGGAAAGTCCTTGAAAAGGCCTGGAGAACTACAAGATAACTTCTATAAATTACAAGAAAGCTTATTGAAGACTGCGTTGAAGAATAAAGCTCCTCAGACCAAACATTGACTTTGAAGCTTGTTAGAATTGTTTGCTTTAGAGATGCTCCACAGCGTTCAGCTCCAGAAGCTGACAGACCTGTTCTGATGCCGTGACCTACGCTTCGTTCTCAGCTTGAGATCTCCAGGACCGCAGAACGTTTTCAGGATTGTTCTATATTTTTCTTACATGACTTGTTTCCCAGTCACTGTCACACGTAAATACATCCCCACAGTTATTCCACGGTATTACTCAGGTGATGCTCCTGCATCCAGATGAGAGCTGCGTCCGTACATTTCAGTCTTCGCTCCATCAGATTAGATCTCTTAGCTTGTCATGCATCGTGTTAATGTGGTGAGGCAGAATGTCCTGATTCTTCCTTTGTCATAGAGGCCTGATTGGTGAAGCGCTGCAGGGATAGTTATCCTTATTATCAGAAACACTTCAGTAGAACTCGTGCAAAGCTTGTTGGGTTCATGTTTAGACTTTCTGATGACTCAGTTTGGCTTGACTGCCAGATTCAAAAAGAAAAAGTAGGAACACATTGTCGATGTAAACAAAGTGTTTGAATACATGTGAAAATAATGAGGAAATTGTGCAAACAAATGAGGGTCCAAACTATTCTGTCACCGTTAACATGACTGAGTGACACAATGTGGAAAAGTTTGATGAGTCTGCTTGTGGAGTCCCTTGAAGAACCTGAAGAATCCAGGAACTTTCCGGCTCCAAAAATGGATTTTGTGTCAGAATGGCCGGTTGGTGTAAATGTGTGCCCGACACATGGGACAGCTGTGGTGGACGCTCCTGAGGCGCTTCACACAGAAGGGGATCAAACAGCAGCCGGCGATACACCTGCAGGGAGGAGGAGATGTGACCAATGAGATGTCGAGTTATTTCTCAAACAGAAGTGATGCTCCTGCCTGTTAGCTCTTCATGTTTGTCATTCAGCTCAGGGTGTAAATCACACGTTTGCTCACAATACAGTTTTTTAAGATGGGATTTAAAAGGGATGTATGTGCTCTTTTATTCCAGGTGGTATCATGTTCCAGATGTTACAATCCCTCATCGACAGCACAGATTGTCCAAAAGTGGTGCATCTGTGGACGATTTTAGTTGGACATGTTCCTTCAATGGCGGTGTTGCAAGTCCATTTCATATTTTGTATATGAAACAGGCCTGTTTGAATGTTTAATAGTCCCCAAAAGATAAAAAAAAACTATATTTACTGACGATATGACTTTTCCTGTCAAAGGTTTTAAAAGCCTTTTTGTACAGGGAGGGATTCTACAGGTTTGAGTGAAGTTTTGCCCATAAGTGACTAGTTTTTGAAGCAATAATCAACATGAGAGAAAATCACTCCCAGTTCAAGTAAAAAAAAAAACTAAAAAAAAAAGCAACTTAAATATCAAAATATCATGAGCTCAATCAGACTTTTAGCAAAAGCAGTGTCATTAAGTGGTGTTCTTTTTTTGTTGTTGATGTTTTTTGTTTTGCCAGATCATTGTTGTGATGAGAACCAGACGCAGAGATCATATTTCTCCCATTTTATCTTCTCTTCACTATCTTCTTGAATCCACAATCTTCTGCTCACATATAACTCTCTTAATGACAAGTTCAATTGTATGTCAAAGATTTTATAGTTTAATATTTTCCCATCATAGTGCTTCACTCTACAGACAGCAGGTTCACTGATGGTTCCCAGAGCTTCTAAAAGTAGAATGGGAGGCAGAACCTTCAGTTATCAGACCCCTCTCTGTGGAACCAGCTCCCAGTTTGGGTTCAGGAAGCAGACACCTTCTCTACTTTTAAGATCCAACGATGCACTGAGCACCTCCCTCCATAAAACTCTTTTTTTGTTTTCCATGCATACCTACAGATCTGACATAATTATTGTCATTACCTTGTGTTTCTCTTTTACTTTCTCAGCAGAAATATCTTGGAGCTTTTATGACTTCTACCCCAAACCGGTTAAGGTACACTCGATGGCTGGCCTTCCTGGTTCTATTCCTGCTGGAGGTTTTTTTTCTTCCAGTT
Source organism: Atherinosoma microstoma (assembly GCA_037177055.1). NCBI lineage: Eukaryota > Metazoa > Chordata > Actinopteri > Atheriniformes > Atherinidae > Atherinosoma > Atherinosoma microstoma. The sequence continues at coordinate 17,100,170 of JBBBVU010000023.1, read as the reverse complement.
AAAAGGGTGTTTTTCCTCTCTACTGTATAGCCCACTGCCCCGTACAGGCTCAGGACAGGGGACTGAATTGTAGAGAAGATTTGATGCTGATTAGTTTGGAGCCACATCTGTTGGTTTCCTTAGCTTGACAATTAGGTTCGGGGTTAAGACTTCAATAAAACCTGTAATTATAAACTGGACTAATGTGGATCATATAGTGGAATTGTTATACTTGGTTTCTAATTGGACCACAATGAATGTCATGCTTGTTTCTGTCAATCATGAGTTTTCCTAAGTTTTGTTTTCTGTGGTTTTTCATTTAGTTCTTTGAACATCCTGCCTGAGCATCCCACGTTAAGCTCACTCATCTGCCTTCCATCCTGTAGTCCAGCATTTAGGTCCTACTACTCATCTACTGTAATGAAATTAAATCTTTGATCATTGCATTGATGTATTGATACATATCGATCCATTGTTACAGCCCTACTACTAACAATAATCATTGAGATGGGGAGTGGATTGTTAGAGTCTGTGCTGGAACAACGCACCCCATCATGAAGCTCAGTAAGCACGCTATCCACACCGCCTCCCCCACACTGCTGTGGGTTTCCGTGACGACGACAGCCTCACAGCCGGGACATTTTGTGACCCCTCCCGTCTGACCCAGATCCTCCACTAAACCCAAGCAGAGGTCAAGAACACAAATGACTAAATATCAGACATTAAATAAAACTTTCAGTATTTGAGGAAAATGTGTCACTTTATTAAAGGTGTGACACACCTGGAAGGATGGTGTGTGATTCTGTTTCAGCCATGGCTGTGATGACTCCTCCTCTTTGGTCCGGCTGGAGAGGAGGCAGCATGTAGATCCCTCCGCGGGGGGTCTCTTTATAAGAAGGAAGGTTATCCTGATGACCTGGTTTTTCCAACAGGAGCAATTTAAACATGATCTTTAGAAAATGTAAAATACTAACTGGAAAATGAAAGCTAAAAACAACAAACACCTGTTTTTGCTTTGGGTTTGGACCCCTCTCCGTTCCTCTCCAGCTCCTTCTTTTTCACCTCCAGCTCCTCCAGCTCTCTCTGAATGGCCCCCAGCTCACATTGTTCTTCACCATCTTCTATGGTTACTTCAACACAAAGTCAAACAAAGTTCAGATACATCTTCACTGTTTGGTTTTTAGACGACTAATATGTTGCTTGTTAACGCAGCACCAGTTCTACTCCACTTTTTTCTCTTTTTTTCTACCGTTCGGTTAGGGCTATCTTTGTTAACCAAATTTTTGGAATTCTTTCCACTTAAAAATGAGAAAACAATGGCTTTGGAAGTCCTTATGGTGATCTCATATAAGTGCTATTTTGATACAGGTGTGTTTACTGCTGCTCATGTTGTTGCAGGGCTTCTTGCTTTAAGTAACAAAAGCTTCCTCTGAACAAATTAGTTTTCTACAAGAATAATCAAAAGTGCCGTCTAGCATTTGATTTTTTGGGAGGGGATGAAACATCGTCCAGGACAAGCTCGGGCATCAAGACCGCCAAGAAATAGACTTTTCTAAGGCTTTATAGCCAGATATGATGGGACATGATAAATGAGCAAGCTGGACATTTTTGGATTGGGTTGACTAAAAGCACAACACCAAAAAACTGTTTCCAGTCTGGAAGAATGTCTCTATGAGCTGTAGTAGCTGTAATGTCTGCAGCCTTCAGTGCTCCATTACATGCATCCAAGGAGTCCACTGCTTGGTCAACCAGCAAAGGCTTGACTTAAATCCTATCCATCTCTAACAAGAGATTTTTAAAGATGGAAGACACAACACCCTTTTGCTAAACATCTGGAAGATGTTTTTGGTGTTTCAGTGAAAGCTGATAGTGACCAGATCAAGAAGCAACATGGATGGAGAGCTCAGTGAGGCTGTTAGGATCACTGGATATTTGAAGAGACAGAAACAAAACATTGAATGACTGACTCACTTTCTTCTGTGATCCCATCATTGTTTCGTTCTTCTTTCTTGATGCAGTGTTGTATTTTCAGGAGGAAGAGGCGCCTGTTGTGAAGCTGCTGCATGCGGCACTCAATGAGGTCCAGCGGTGGGGGTCTTATTCTCAGCTCTGGGGTCTCCTGGTTTGATTTAGGTGGGTGCTGCTGCTCCTGCTCTGAATTTGAACTCACATCTGTAGTAAAACTGTCACTTGGTTCCGATTTGAAACACTGCAGGAGCACCACATCTTTGTTAAAGCTCTCCATCTCAGTACAGGGACCTGAAGCCGAGTGTCTCCGAAGCTTATTAAGCTGGGTTGGCCTAAGTCCTCAAACTGGAATGAGAAACATGGAAAAAAAAACAACAACCTGCAGCTTAGTCTCTGAAGGTTATGATCATTTTCCAGGAAGTTTTTTTTTCTTTCCAAAATTCCCTCTTTTTCATTTTCAGCCAGATGTAAATGGTGTTGCTTCATCAGAAGAAATGTTAGAGCTTTGACACAAGCGTCAGTATCGATAATTCTTTTCACATGTCAACAGTGCACCTAAACAAATTAGTTACTGTGAGTCATAAAAAAAACATGCAAATGTTTTGAGCCTGCAGGGTGGCAGAACAATGAACAGTTGAAGATGTGTGGCTGTATTGAAAGGTGCCTTAGTACGTGTGAACAGGGTGTTGCAACACCCTGAACTGACTTTTGAGTTGATACCATGGAGATGAACAACAGTTTTATTCCTGCTAATGGGAGGCTTCGTTCTATCTGTTTCCTGACAGAACTGTGACCAGCTTTAAGCACACAACATTGCAGTTTGATGTAAGATGTTTTAATGTTGAGTTTTATTTATTTATTCATTCCAATTTACTCTAGACAACATGCTACACCTGTACAGAAACATAACAGGAACCTCCCACAGCCCTGCAGGAGGACAAAGCCGACAACCGTCAGGAGCACCAATGAGATGAACAAGCTGAAAAGAAACCATGTATCTCAACTAAAACCAGAAAAATCACATGTAGAAAACTAACTGAAAGTATCTATTAGTGAATAAACCTACAGAATAACGCAGTGTCAGCATGCAGAATATATGAAGTGAAGACAGTTCAAAGAGGATTGATCATGCAGATGTGACCCCGCCTGTACAAGGGTCAGAGGCAGGCCAGAGGGACCCCCAGACCCGGGCGATGGGCAGCCACCCCAGAGCACGGACCCTGCATCCGCCCAGGAGGTGGCAGAGGGAGGACCCAGCCATTGCCCCCGGCAGCCAGGTGGCACAAGCTCGGGTGGGCCAAGATCAGCAGCCGCTGACTCCGCCGGGCACCGGGCATCCAGGGGGACAGAGCACAGGCCCCAGGGCTCCAAGAGCAAAAGAACAACAAACCCTGTTGAGTTTTAGATCAAACCAAAACTTTTTAGAAACACCCCAGACAAATGTTCTAAATGGCAACAAAAGTTTAAATCAGTATGTTGTTCATTTATTTAAGTCCTAAAGAAATCAATTTCAGTGTCTTTGCTGACCACCTACATTACAGAAAGTTTTTCAGAGGAGTATGTGTCCATTCTTGCTGAATATGAGATTTCAGAGGCCTGGGGGCAAAAAACTGGCCAGAAAGAGGGTCAAATCTTTTTTGTGTGTTTAAATATAAAACATTTCAAAAGCAGGGAGATAACTTTTTCTGTCTTTCTATCTTTTTTCTAAATAAATCTGACTTCAGTTTGTATCATGAGGTGAATCAGTTCAGGTGGTCAGGATTACTACACATGTGGAAATGTGCACATTTTCACATTTAAAATAACTTGTATATCTTGAAAAGTTGTTCTAATCATGATGTAATGCATGTGTAAATGTGTAATATATTAATAGAATGATAATAAGTAGATAAAAATATTACATAATTTAAAAAAAATTATATTTGAACCTTAACATTTAAAATTGATTCTGGATGCAGCACTGGACCCTTGAGAGAAAATGGTTTTCCAATGTATTTCTGAGCTCATATAGCTTTGTTGTGCATTGATTTTTACCACACTCCCTGAATCTTTTTACAACATTATGCACTGTATGATTCTCTGACTGAGTTTGGCACAAAAATGTTCACCACAAACATCCTTGGTTGGAAAGACTTATTTTTTGGTCAATACTTCTTTTATACCCAATCCTGATACCCTCACTTGTCACCAATTAACCTGTTAATTGGAATATATATATATATATACAGTATCTTAAAAAATTGTTCTTTCTCTGCCTCTTTCCCAATGATTCTTTTTTTTTAAATGCAGTGCTACCATAAAATTCCTTTTTTGTTTACATTTTCTAAGCACAATGAAGTTGTTCAGTAGACATGAATGACAATAACTTCCTAAAACACGTTTATACTAAATAAAAACTATGAACAAATGATAAGATTTAGTTTTTGTTACACTTTAGAAAATTGTCCAACTTTCCTGGAGGTAGATTTTTGGAAGACTGGTTGAATTATTATAAACATGTCTGTATTCAAACAATATTGTGAATAAATGTCAACGGAGAACTAGCCCATGCTTATATCTATTTATTTAGTTAACTACATTTTGGATAATTTTCCTTTCTTATTAAGTCTTTTCTATTAGTTGAAAGAAATCCCATTTTGTTCTTTCTTTTGTTTTGTCTTGTTAAGATGTTTCTGCATATCAGTGCAGTCAGACAAATAATGAATGTTTTATAAAACTTTCAGAACGCATGATACCATAAGAAAATCTCTGAGGTGGAGCTACTGTTTTTAATGAATATCAATGGAATTTACTGATCTGATTGGACTTTTTTGTTGCTAGTTTGTTTTTCTGGCTGATCCCAGTACAATCTGGTTCACGGACTTTAGACTTTGACTGTAATGCGTCAGCAAAATGTCAACATAATTTTGCATTTGACTTTATCCAATGTTAATATATCTGAAAACACATGCAAATTTGTGCAAATTTTCATAGATAAGACAACATTTGCTTGTTGTAACATTCAGAAGAAAAAACGGACAGAAATCTAAACATGGACATAATGAAAGCTGAAGAAATTTTAATGTGAAAAAATAATAATCAAAAAATTGATAATGTTCCATGTTCACTCCTGCAGACATTCAACACAATTTTTCTGGGTTTTTGTTCACATAAATGATCTTGTTTGGGATTTTTCTTTGGTCTCTTATGAGCTGGTTCACGGCCTGGTCATGGAGATATCTGATCAAACCTACAATGCTCTATGAAGCAGGTAAATGTTTCAGTTGATTAATCCTAAACATGCATTATGGAGCACTTAAAATGAAAATTTAAAATGGAACTTGTTACCTTGCTCTCTTGTGGTGTAACACTGAATGCTTTAAGCAACAATATTGGACTTTTAGGTTAAGGAAGAATAATAATTACAGCCACTTTTAGGACCTAAAATCTTTTCATGGGCTTTGAAAATAGGCAGAGTTAGTATTTAGGAATTTTTAAATGTGACGACATAGAAAGCAAAAGTAGTGTTTCTGAAAGTAAAGGCTTGCATATTGTACACAGCGTACCAGCTTGCTGAACTGTGAAATGTAGCTGTTGGCCCCATGTGACAGTTGCCAGCCATCGTGGCATCAATAAACCCTGGGGCCAGTTTATATCAGCTGAGCAGATGAGGTCTGCCCTACATTCTACCCACAGTACCGCTCTGTGTAAACACAGCATGATGGTCTGCCTGAACATAATGGTTGACAGAGTGTAATTTTGTGTGCGCACAGATAAGGAATGGATGACATAAAGCGTCTCTGTGTCCTTTTTAATTTCCCTTTGCACAGTTTGATGAGGTGTCATCATCAACCTGCGTTTCTTTTAGGCTTTTCTAATGGGCAAGTATGTAGCACGGAAAATCTAATGAGGAAGTAATTTTACTTCTTTTTTTTCTGTTAACAGATATTGAACAGAAAAATAAATCCTCAAATGAATTAGTGCGTTGTTGTTGCAGCAGCTGACCACGAGATGTCAGGAGAGTACATTGAAGAAGCCAACCAGACCTCAAGGGGGTTAAGTCTATAGTTTTGAAGGCTGACATCACTGATCCTGCAGTGGCAGGCCTTCATCCATCCATCCATCCATCCATCCATCCATCCATCCATCCATCTGTCCACACTTTCAATCATCTCACAGTAGGTATACTAATCAAACACAAGCCTTTCTATTTGGTTCATAATGTTCCTTTTGACTCACACACCTCTCTCCCACACTCTTACACTTCACACATATGTATTTACAGAATACATTTCAGCTGGTTATTTTGTAGTATTTATGTTTGTGTGTGTTCGTGTGTGTGTGTGTGTGTTTGAAAGAAAGAGGCAGACAGATCAAATAACAATTAAGTATGTTTGTGCACCACCTGCCAGGGTATTAGTCACCCAGGGAAGGATACCCACAACCACTGATGGTTAATGAGCTTCATTATGTAGCAACAAAAAGTTCTCATGTATATATAAGAGTAAATGTTAAAACCTCTTGACTTAAAACAATTCATATGTTTGACATTTAAGTGGGCTACTTCATTGTAGTATCTGACGCTCCTCCAATCTATATTTAAATATGAACAAATTATGACAAAAAACGGGGTGCCATAAGACATAACGAAGCATTTGTTAGTTCATAATCGTTTTGTTTCTCTCTGTATCTCCTGACTCTTCCGCATCATTACGCACATCTTTATGGATATTTTACATCATTTTGTCACAGTTCTGTCATTTTTGTAAATTTGCGTCTCACTACAGCCATTTTTAATAATTTCTTGTCCCATGTATGTACCATCCACATTCTGACTGTTTCACATCCCTATGTTCAGTCAGTGGCACATTCTTTTTCTCATTTTGGTAATTACATGTAGCTTTGTGGCAATGTTGGATTTAATTCATGCTATTTTATGTGTCAGATTCAGCTCTTCCTGAACCATTAAAACATGTTGTTTTACATCCATCCTGGATCTTGTCTCTTTGTAGTCATTTAACATCTTTTAATCTTTTGTAACTTTATGTCTGTTGCATCTTATATAAACTTAGCACAAAAAGTAAGAACATTGTGTTTGGTGGATTATTTATTTGTTGTAATAATACGTAACGGCAATGAATCCTATAACGTTGGAAACCCTGTTTATTTCCCTTTGGAATGGTGCCACATTTGGAAGGAAAATATATTTGTAGGATGAGCAGCAGAGTTGAGAATGTGGGTTACTCCCATGAAAAACTTTGTCAATGCCAAACAGCTCATTCATGGCCATGCTGTTCGTGACCAACACAACTACACTGGCTGATTTGCTGGTTCAAAAGTTGGTTGAAGATTGTGACGCCAAACCAACAGCGGTGCAACCAAGTTGGTGACCAGCATGAGGAGGAGGTACCAGGCTGTAGTGGCTGTGCATGGTTCTACCATATGCTACTAAGCACTCCACAAGCACTTCACAGCACTGAAACAGCTCTGGTCAAAGTGTTAAATGACATTAGGTTGAATACTGACATTAGGTTGAATACTGATTCTGGTCAAGTTTCAGTCCTGGTTCTGCTGGATCTCAGCGCTGCGTTTGATACTG
>JBBBVU010000023.1:17072832-17083521 GCA_037177055.1 Atherinosoma microstoma | reverse complement strand
CCCCCCCCCCCCCCCCCCCCCCCCCCCCCCCCCCCCCCCCCCCCCCCCCCCCCCCCCCCCCCCCCCCCTTTTTGGGGGAGTCAAAGCAGCACCCACATCTCTGAGATAAGGCCTTTCGCGGAGCGTCCAGTACCGTCAGCTTCTCCTGGCCAATAGGAGGACTACCTGCTGTACGGGTCGCCATGGTAACCGTTAGGGCCACTCCCATCGGGGAGGGGGCTGTGAGAGGATGAAGATGAAGAGGATGAGGGACCGGGAAGAGAGTCATCGTCCGCTCGTCCTCCGTCGAAGACGTCGTCCACGTCCACCGTCACCGTGAGCCCGGGGGGCCGCGGCGCCTGGGGGCCCCACATGGGCGCGGCCCGTGCGGGGGGGTGGTGGGGGTAGGGCTGGGCGATGAGGAGGGGCCGCGCCGCCGCCGGGTCGGTGGCCCGGGAGCCGGTCTGGGAGCCGCGGTGGATGCGGTGGCTGACGATGATGTTGTTCCCGAAGCCCCCCATGGAGGCCATGGTGGTGCTCTGCTCCCGCTGGACCACCGCCGTCATGCCCCCCTCCGCGATCAGCCGCCGGATCCGCGCCAGCGCGTCCTCGCCCGAGCCCGGGTCGCCGGGATCCGCCGGACCTGCGAGAGACGACAACAGAGCTCATCGACCCGGTTACCACGGCAACGCGTCGGAGCCATTCTGTTAACGGGAGGAGGAGGCGGTACCGGAGCCGGCGGCGGGCGGCGCGTTGGCCTCCGACGGCGCGTCGGTCTGGACGCCGTCCTGGACCATGATGCTTTCAGCTGGCGCCGTCTGACCTGCTCGACTCGTAGACGGAGTCTCAGGAGGGACATCTGAGGAGACGGAGACAGAAGTTGAACCTGTTAATCCCAATTACCATGGCGACAGCCAGATGATGAGGCTAACATGATGTAGAATGAATGTATGAATTCATGTTAGAAGAAGAAGTGGGCCGGGTACAGATCCCTGTGGGACGCCTCTAATCTGAAACCTGTTGGCTCTGAAACACACAACATTTCCAGATGTTTCTACTACTATCTCCCTCCTACCCTCACTAAACCACCTCCAGCTCAGCTTCTTGGCTTTATGATGAGGAATCTGAGAGTGTGAGTGGGCGTGTGCAGGTGTGAGTGGGTGTGTGCAGGTGTGAGTGGGCGTGTGCAGGTGTGAGTGGGTGTGTGCGTGTGCAGGTGTGAGTGGGCGTGTGCAGGTGTGAGTGGGTTTGTGCAGGTGTGAGTGGGAGTGTGCAGGTGTGAGTGGGTGTGTGCAGGTGTTAGTGGGTGTGTGCAGGTATGAGTGGGTGTGTGCAGGTGTGTGTGTGGCTGCTAAGTCTGGTGCTAATGCATCCAGCCAGGCAGCACTGATACAACACTGAGAGCAAGGATAAAGCCGGCTTTGTGTCCAACTCAGGATCCCGGGCACAGAGTGGCTGAAATGGCACACAGCCATTGTCACAGGTTCACTGCGGTCATACGCGCACACACCGAAACACTCAGTGATGACAACATCAGCATTGCTTGAAACTAACATTAAAGCTGCAGTTGACATCAGTGATAATAACTGTAAACAGACAACACCTTCTTACTTCTTAAACATCACGATGCTGAGTCCACAGGAAACGTGCACGGCTGTAAAAGACAATAAACAAAGAATACTTTTCTTATGATGGTGCTGATGCAATTATTGTTGGATGTTTAGATTCACATAAGGTGTAATGAGCTGTAGATACACAACTGATAATTCTATGAGCTAAATGACCTGACAAAAGACCCAAAACTTCCCCTTTCCTTTTTTACTCTGTTTTGGTCTCCCCCACCTGAATGCTCCATCATGAGTGAGCGCTCGCCAGACTTGTTTGAGGTGAGTCGAGAAAAGGTTCTTATTTTGAATGACGCTGCATCGCAACTCAAACTATTTAAAGGTTTTGAATAATGAAATAAATGCTTCTGAGGAATAGGTAGAGGGGGGTATACCATAGTGACGCATCAAAAAGTAGGGGGGTAGTCAAGTAAAAGTATCAAATTACAGTTCAGATAGTTCACATGGAGCTGCATCAGATCCCTGAGGTCTTGGATTGACCAAATTTCTATCAGAACTTTTACTCCTATCGTCTTGCATGTGCATATGTTTTGGTTGTGCTTACCCACAATGCCCTTTGAATTGTGCATTTCACTTGAAGCAAAGCAAAGCTACATTTGTAGGTGGATCAGATTTTGCTTCTTTTGATCCACATCAGAGTTTGTTTGTGCCTTTGCACCTCTTTAAACTAACTGGACATTTATGAGCAAACGAGGGTACTCCTAGAAGCTGAAGTACTACCACACGCTACCCTTTAATGCAGAGGGTGCCGGTTAGATTTCATGCTCAGCTATCTTGCATCCCACAGATGGTCCAGGCGCTGCACTTCCACTATGTTCCTTCAGCTTTTTGCATTCCTAAACATTGTGTTATTTTCTAACATTTGTACATCGACTCTGAATCGTCCATGTCCGCATCATGATGCATATAAAAAACTACTTTTTCCTCCACCTTATCAAAAACGAACGACACAAATCAGAACTTTTGGATATAGAGAATACCACTTTAACTGATATCTAAGAGTCTGGACTTCATTTTTAAATATAATTTCCTCTTAGTTGCCTCTAAAAGAACAAAAACATTCTTTAAAACATCACATTTCAGCTACTTTTTTTTTGTTCTCTCTTCATTTTCACTTGTATTTTCACTCCCTCTTCCCACTCAGCTTGTGTCAGACGCTTGAGGTTTGCAGCCTGCGCGCTGTGTGCCCGCCACTTCATTCCCACTTCCTCCTGCTGGCTGCAGCTTGTCCAGTGTCAAACCAGAGTCGCCCACCAGTAGAGAGAACAGGGGAAGGTGAGGTGCCAGATTACAAATGCACCCAATGTCACTCTGCCCGCTCTGCTCCCCTGCCCACCTCCACACAGTGTCCTCTGTCTACCACTGCTTGTGTACGTTACAGGCTTCCTGTCCATTTCTGCAGCTCTTATCACTGAAAAGTCTCGCTGGTATCCAGTACAGAATATATAAATCTTTACCTCTGGGCTTCTTTTAATCTATCATTTTATGTGATCATTGTAAATGATAACTGTAGCAATAATGGAATCATTTTGGGCCATTTTAAATGCAATAAAGACAAGAAAATGATAACCTGCTAATAATGCAATGAAGTTTGTGAGCCGATAACAGAATAACATCTTACCAATAATGTATGAATTACTACATTATTACCTGGTTACTATGTTACTGGCCTAGTATTATTAAGAATTAAATAAATCCATTGAAAACTAAATAACTGTAGCCAATAATGGAATAATAAAATAATAGGACTGCATTTATTGCAAATAATAAATAATATTTGTCATTTTCGTGCATAAAAAATGTATTTAGTGAATGGCTTAGTTATATGCATTCATCAGGGACATGAACTATGCAGCATTAATAATAATTGAGGAGATAAGTCCAATTTTCTAATCTTAAGTCTTTATTAGGCCTTTTAACAAAATATGGGGACAAAAAATTAACTTTTTCTTTAATATATCTACCATTTATTATCATGTGACATGTCAACATGATTGTAGGATAGTCTTATGCTTCCTGGTATTTATTAGGAGGCAGAAGTATCCTTTTGTTATACTGCAGGGTTTTGAGCAAAGTTTTTACCATAAAGTGATGCAAAATGTCTCAGAAACTGTCTCTAATATGATACATTTGGGTTTATAGGGTTCAGGTTGTCACAGCCTACTCCTGAACTATGTTCTACAAAACCTTTATTTAGAATATTTCTGCTAAGACGTGTACATCTTTAATTTCATGTCAGCTTCTCTGTTATATTTACCACTTTTTGTTCCAAACATTTATCTAAAACTTCTTTAAAACATTACATAATCGGCAAGTTGATACATTTTTGGTTGCCACAATAAATGATGGTATTTTTCTGTATACATCTTAGTTTGGATTGAATCAATATTTGAAAACCAAGCCTATAAGCAAGCATATTTTGTGTTTTGGTAGTTTAGCTGAGATAATGAGGATGTTTTTTTTTGGCTTAGTTTTTAAACATTTCAAATATTCATGAAATGATTCATACTTTATCGGTGTAGAATTGTGTATAATTTTGTGTCCACTCACACGGTGTACCTCAGATTGGATAGACATCTGACTGGAGGTAAGCTCTGCAGCACACAGTTGTACTCACTTTGAACTGAAGTGAACATGCTGCTGTCATGTTTGCAAACTCACACAATCCCACTTTCAAATAGAACAATCCCTGAGCCACTTGTTTTTCTTAGCGAGCCTGAACAAGACAGGTGGAGTGATTGCTGTTGCACCATCAAGCCGTTCTGTAGTCTCTATCACCTTGAAAAAAACTTGATTGCTATTGTGATGCATACATTTAAGTGTGATTTTATTGCTCCATTATGCTAACAGAAGGTATTTGCATCAACATTATGTTTAGATAGTTTTGCACCTCTCATACTTGGTGTCAGATAGATCTTACGGGGAGGTATGGAGTTCAAATTCAAAATATACTAAAGCGTGTTTTTTGTTTACATTAATAGTTTGCAGTAAACAACAGTTACTACATCTCTGTCCATTTCCAGTGGCTAACTGGTTCCCAACATAGCAGTGTAGAATTAAATAAACACTTGTTTCAATAATGTATGACATAATTGTGAGGCAACGGTGACCTCAAACCGTTATTTACCGCTTCATATACTGGGGGATGCTGTGTCATTCTCTCAGCACCACAGCAGAACCCCACCCACCCACACACACACAATTGCTGAAACTACCGAGCTAAGGAACACAAACAGTTGGTAAAAGACTGGCAGAATGGCACACAATCAGCAGAGGGAATCTTCTATTTACTGCGGGGGAGGAAGTATTCAGGAGGTGAGATAAGGACAGAACGAACTTCATGACCTGCTCCTTTACCACCGTCACCACCACCACACTACTGGCATGTGTGGGAGTGCATGTTTATGGTTAGCGATTATGTGTGTGTGGACAGCTGGCATTTGTTTATGTTTACATCTCAGGAGCTGTGGATTGAAGGACAGCTACATTTCCTTCTTTCAAAAGCTTTTCTCTCTCTCCTCCATTTTTGGCTTTCATCTCCTGCTTTTCCATGTTTGACTGCAGCGGCTGAATACTTCATTTTCAGGCACAGACAGAGAATTGATCAAAATGAAAAGCTTTGTAGAACATGATTGTGAGGTCTGGCTGGCAGATCAGCCCGAAGGAGAGGAATCCATGTGTGAGATTGAGATGGAAACATCTTTCTACTGTCAATATTTAACACGATGCTTTGTTATATATACACACACATGATCAAGATTACATTCTCATATGAGCCCCTGTCTTTAAGAATATATTCAATCAAGTGCAATAAGAATAGGTTGACATACAATATTTATTTAGGTTCACAAAAATGATAAGTTAATTATCAGGTAGTCCACAAATATTGTGGGAATGGTCTCATACAGTCATACAAGGGGGGGAAACATATGTGAGAAACCATTTAGGAACAGGCCCACCCAGAAATGCTCCAATTTTACCAAATAAAGTATGAAGTGAAAAAAAAGAAAAAAGAAAGAATGAATCCAAACATTAGTTTAGTCTAAAATAACGATAAAAATAAGTTGGTTACTCTTTTCAATATTATTATATCCATGATCTTCCTAATCATGTCTTTATCCTTTAAAAAAACAAAAGAGACCTTCGGCTTTCATCTTTTTCTTTCATTTATGTAAAACATAACCCAAATAGGAAAAAAAAGAAAAAATTTAAGGGGCCGAACCTGCCTTAAAAATATTGCCATATATCAGGGTTGTCCCTGAACTCTCTCTCAGCAGTATTAATGGACCAACGACTGGTCAAAACTAGAAACAAAAATGCTGTAAGAACCCCTCCACAGTCCAGTATCTGAGGGTACGTATACTGTATGCTGTATGTCTCTAAGTAGTCTGTAGTGTCCCCAAATTGCCCACGGTGGGCTTCCTGAAGCCGACTCACCCATTTACTCCTCATGTTTCTTATATTAAAAGACACTGTCCAATTTCGTCTTCATGGCAAGACATCTATTGCATTTCTATTAACTTTGGGAATGAAACCCCTATCCCACCCTCGTCTTTAAATCCACCCCCTCCCAAATCACCTCTCAACCTCTTATATGTTTGCTACAAAAGATGTTACACATTATGAACACATCATGCAAAGTGGTAATTCTGTTTAAAAAGATGGAGTAGTTGTTTTTCTTTTTAAATCTAGAGCCATTTTAGCTGCAAGTGATTCACTCTTTCAAGAAAAAATAAAATAAGATCAACCTGAAGTCCCACATGCTTTCAAATCCTCTTCCCTTAACTTTTCAACAAAACAAAAACAATTACCATTATAAACAATATTATATGAAACAATTCTCTCTTTTTTTTTTTTCTTGTAATAACCCAAATCTCCAGAAAGAAAGAAAAAGTACACAGCGGACAGTTTTAGTCCTGGTTTAAAACTGTTTCAGGAAAAGCCATTGCAGCGAGGATCGGTAAGCAAAAAACCAGAGCAGTTGCTGCCTTTAAAAAGGAAGAGAAAAAGAAAAAAGAAAAAATCCTTTAAAAACATGTCCTGCGTCGGCTGCGGCAACAGTTGGTTTAAGAAGAATCCCTGATTGGCTGAAAGAAGTCAGGTGACCACCAGGTGAGGTAAGAAAAAGTCCCACCTTTGACGATGGGGATGACAGTAGGTGTTTCTTCTAAACCTTAATGTGTGTGTGTGTATATATAGATATATATATATATATGTATAAATGTAGAAGTGTGTGTGTGTATACATTTGATTACAAACTGACCACTCGCTCACATGCGTCCACACTCACATTCAAGTGCGTGATGATTTTTTGGAGTCAATCTAAAATACTGCGTCGCACGTTCCTCTCTCTCCTCATGCAGCACAGACTGTCGCAGAAACACAGAAACACCAGTGGCTGAAAAACACCGGCTGGAAAGATGGAAAGAGAGAGAAAAAAAAAGGAGAAGAAGAAAAAAAAAAAAAAGAAAATGAAATTTGCTGCCTTGAATGTCCTTGAACATCACAGAATCCTTGGGCGTGACAATTTCTTTCCATTTTAGTTCAATAATATTTCTTTTATCTATGCATTTATTTAGGAAAAACTAACAAAGATTTCAGTTGCTCTCTTATTACTATGTGTGCGTATCTTTTTTTTTTTTTTGTATTGTTTGCATTGGTTTTCTCCTCTTCTTTAATTGTCCACGATGAGTTTTTCTTGGTTTGCGTAGATTCTGTCTTTCCTCATCATCCTTCTCTTTTCTTGTTTTTTTTCTTGTTTTTCGTGGGAAAAAAGACCCAAAACAATTTCTATCATCATCTCCTCCCTCCCTTCCCACATTCACCCTACCCCCCCACCCTCTTTCTCCCCGAGGTGGAGGGAGGGGGTAGGAGGCCTTTTAACAGTCCCCTGCAGCCCTTCATCTCTCCGCCTCCATCGCTACGCTAGCCTTCTGCTCCGCGCCTGTGTGCGGGTTAACTCCCATGGGCCAGGCCGGGCAGGGCTGCATGGTGGGCTGCCCCTGAGTCCAAAGTCCTTGTGGAGGTTGCGGCACATTGGGTACATTTGGTGATACGCCCCAGCCGCCGACCTGGGGGGGAGGGGGCGAGGTGGCCATGGAAGCGGCCATGGGGCTCCCGCCGCTGCTGTTGAAGCTCTCTGACGCTTTCAGCCGGGAGAACATGGTCAACGCGTCTGGAAAGTTGGGGGGTGTTGCTGGTGTGTTGGCTGGGGTGCACATCTGAGGATGAGAAGGGGGAGAAAAAAAAAACATAAACAATGTGAGCTTCATTCAAGACTTTCCTGATGCACCTTGTCTAACATTTTAAAGTTTAGGAGTTTAACCTCTAGTTGGTAAGTTATTGAATACAGCAGTCAATCAATAGTAAACGTGCAGCTTGTAAACTTGGTATTTACAACTTGTGTTCAATCTATTTGTTGCTGCAAAACACTGAGCTTACAATCTCTTTTTAATATCTTAATGATAACAAACCCTGAGGCAAGACAAACGGCTGTTTAAGGCAGATTCTCTTTAAAAAGGATGCAGGCTGTTTGTTATAACTGAAAGAAAATTTAGGGGAATCCCAGCTGCTTGCCACTTCCTGCAGAGGGTCCAAACGATAACATTACACTTTATTTAAATCCACTTCCTGTTTCATTTAGACTATAGTCTCCAGGGTGACTGAGCAGACTAAGCGAGCTTGGCTCAGAACATAAAGTCTATGTGAGTTTTATTAAAATCCCCCGAGCTCCGATTCTCCTTTGTCCTTAGACACTCTGTGCACCTGTGTGTTAAAAACAACGCTGGAACACCACCTTGTAGCCAACAGGCTAAGTAAACAACATGTTTGGCTGCTCAAAAATAGTAAGTCTTCACCCTCATCATCATCAACAAGCTAACTAACACAACTTCCCCCACACCGCTCCATGATCTGCTTCCTCCTCTATGTCCCTGTTCAGGAAAACAACAAGCCACTGTATTCCACAGGGAAGCAGAAATGGTGCTACCTTTAGCCAGGAGGGTTGTTATCTAAAAATAAAATAATTAAGAGCCTGGACTTAGAGGGCAGAGCTGGCATCAACATGATAAAATAACCTTAAAACACCAGGCCTTAGCGGTACAAGAGAGCAGCCTGTTTAGGGTCCGGTTACTACCAACATGACGGACATGGCTATTTCATGTTCAAGCTGTTACCTAATCAACTATTTCAGCCCTTAAAGTTCCCCGTTAACACCGTTTAAGATGTGTTTTTCTTTATGTTCTGCAACGATATCCGAATCAGATTTTCTCCAGTTTCATGAAACAGCTATGATGTTTGTTTTGGAGGTGAAATTCCCAGAATGGAGAGTCACAGGCTCCATGAATCAGCTATGAGGACCAGCAGCTGCAGTCACACATGGATACTGGACTAGAAAAAAGAAAAAAGAAAAAAAAAAGGTTTTATGTGCTGAAGTGGGAGGAAAAAATAGCTGGAAAACAGCATTCCCTCTGCTGACAACCAGAACTAAAGCCGACCTGTGGTATCTAATCTACTCCTGGCTCCGTCACCCAGGGTGTGCAGACTCTGACTTAGCTCACAAGCAGCCTCCATGAAAGAAAAAAACCCAACAGTGACAGGAATGCCACTCCTCCCGCGGGGGGGTGGGGTGGTGTAATTAAACCACCTTGCCCCCTAAAAGTGCTGCTGCTTGCAGGTTAGCCCTGCAGATACCCAGTACGGGGGTTGGACCGAGCCAGTTCTGAGAGATGCTCTGCAATGAAAGGTGAGCGCGTCCACTTGCTGTGCGCTCTGACAGGAAATGCTGGCTCATGTCTCTTAAGGCTGTTTCCTGCAGTAAAAAGACACCCTGGAAAGCTGGAGTGACCTCTATGATCCTTCCTGTTCTCAGTGGGCAATGATAAGGAGAACTGGTTTGGATTTCTTAACGCTTGTTTATGAGTGTGTGAACCGGAGTAGAAAACTTCTACCTCTGTCTGCAAGCCAGGAATAAATATGAGGGGGAGGGGGGGGGGGGGGGGGGAATGCTGCCATGACCTTTCAGCCTGTCTGCTGAGGCCTTTGCATTTTACTTACTCATCCATAAAAACTTACACAGATGAGCAGGTGCAAACATGAGCTGCAGGCAGCTGGGAGACATAACAATTCACCTGTACACATTATATTTATGCTGTAGCCTCGTATTAACATGAAACAGTAAAATGTCCTCAAACATTATTTACTCCTCCCAACTGAATCTTCCTAATAACACCAGCAAGAGTTTATATTTCAGTGGGAGAGCTCCGTCCGTGCCGAGGACCTTGGACAAAGTCAGAGACATAGACAGTATCGACCTGCTGGGACACGGAATCTGGTCAAAACATCTCAGTAGCTGTCTCCACTTTTGCCAAGATGTCTGAGTTTGGAGTCGACTGCTTATCAGACAGCTTCCCACTGATAAAAACTTCAACGGGGTCCAGACCTGC
This sequence comes from Atherinosoma microstoma, assembly GCA_037177055.1. Taxonomy (NCBI): domain Eukaryota; kingdom Metazoa; phylum Chordata; class Actinopteri; order Atheriniformes; family Atherinidae; genus Atherinosoma; species Atherinosoma microstoma. The sequence goes on along the minus strand of JBBBVU010000023.1, from coordinate 17,073,473 downwards.
CACTATCAATATGTATCCTGCACCCAGGAACAAAATAAACAAACATCCCATCTTTAACTCCCATACTAATGAGAAACAAGTGTGGAATATATACAAACTATTAGAGCTGTAGGTAGCATGTAATAAGATGATGTGCCAGAAGTGACCATATTTGGACACTGTCATTAGAGAGTGATACTTAAAACCTAAATATAGCTCTATTTGAGGCCTGATCTATATTTGATTCGGAAATAATACCTAAAAATGACCACCACACTGATGAGAAGCAAGATAATTAAATAACAACATATCAACTATTTGGGAAATTACATATCTCGGAATGTCATGAGAGAAATGGATGTTTCTCAGAATCTGGACATTACAAGTCAGCATTGACTTTAAGCCACTTATTTAACAACTTGATGTTTAACAACAGCTGATTTCATCCAGCTTTCATTCCATGTAGTCCATGACTAGAGCAAAAAAAACCTAGAGAAACAGCTCCAGGGAAGTTTAAAGCATCATTCCAGTGCAGCATACAGAGGAAGCAGGTTACTGTGTGTACAGCCTAGTAGCAGATTAACTCTTGCTGCACTGACAGTAGGACAGGAAAACACTGCAAGACCTGATGGCAATCTCTACCATATATAAATAATATGTAT
>JBBBVU010000023.1:17038232-17055998 GCA_037177055.1 Atherinosoma microstoma | reverse complement strand
CTTTGTTTAGGGAAAATCCATCTGCCTTAAAATGGTGCCTACGATCCCAAAAAAAGCTAAAATTGTCAATAAAATGGACTGAGTATGTTGCACCAAGGCTACTTGGTGGAACGCATCATCTTGCTTTATGTATACTAGATGCTGTGGTGCCGACTTTGCTTCATCCTTCCTACAATAATGACGCATCCTCAGTATTTCAGGAAATTCGGTATTTTCTGTAAATGGGAGTTTATTTTTTTCCGCAATACTATATTGATCAGCAATCCAGCCGGCCTCCTTCAGACATTACGCTATCTTGAGCCATCATGTCACCAGTATTCGTGACTTTGGAACAGCTGCAGTTCATTGTTTTTCCACAGGGTGGCAGTGTTTCCTCATGATTGGCAGCAGCTTTGACCTGACTTCTGCATCGAACAACCGTGAGTTGAATGTATCACTGACATTAACGAATTAATAACTTCGCTTTCCGCTTTGTTAATCAAACTACATTCATTGAAAGTAAAATGTTCGTATTTTATATGATGTTAAATATTTTATGTACCTGACAGTTACTGCTCTTGACTCTTGAGAACAGTGAAAAATTAAAGATTTCACGAGTTACCATCTCTTAGAATATTTTGAGCATTTATCATAATATTGAAGAAGATTTCTGACCATTTAACTCTGGGGATAAATAAAGTTTTTTGTTTTTTTAAAAAGGCAGATCACTTTCACAAAAGAAGCAGTTCTGATGTGCAGCTTTGATATGTCAAATATGTGCAATTTACATCACTAAACGGTGAAACCTTATTCTTTTTCATTGTTGGTCACCCTTATATCTGAATGATTTAGATATTTATTGACCAACTTTTCTCCAATGACAGTTTATCTGAGGTGAATGACTTCTTATAAGAATGATCAGAATAATTCAAGTGTTGTGGTTTGTGGTTTGTACTCAGGGCCTTCACGTTTTGGGTGTTTCTGTACTAAACAATTCCAGGGGTTCAGGTCCCTGCGGTCTTCCTGGTCTGTCAGCTGTGGGTGTGGGTTAAAGTGAGCTGCTGTCTTTGCAGGTGCGGCGCGCGGGCCTGTGGCGCGTCTTTTTCAGAGCCAGTTTAGAGGCTGAGTCGCGCGCCACACAGGTCACGTTTCAGCCTTGTTTCCGGGGCAGAGGCAGAGGATTAAAGACAAAGAGACACGAATGGTCGCTTCGTATTGCTTGGCGCATGAGCAACCGTACGCGTCAAGTCGTTTGACATTCACTCTATATAGTGAGGTGGCTGAATGAATGGTTGGTTGGGGAGGGGTGAGGGTGAAATAAAACCTGGATAGGCAAGAATATATTGGCCAGCCAATCAGAAATCCCCTTCCCTCCTTAGGCGCTTTAAAGGGATGGTGGGCAGTCCCTCGGGCTTTATGAGCAACTTTATTTTACAACCTCCACATATTCTCGCGTCTTCAGTTCCCACACACTCCAGGAGAGCCCCGCGTCTTGATGACTAAAAACCAGGTTATCCCGAGTCGTCATGGATCAGTCCTAAGTTCCCCCCTCTTTTTTTTAATTCTCCATATGAGCTGGGTGCTCTTCGCCCTGCCCCCGACGCACTTGTTGCGCAGAGACTAGATGCGCCACTGAGTCCTTGGAGAGGAGAGGCAGGGGCGGATTGCAACAGGTGCACACAGAGCATCCCTTTCAGCGAGGCATCGGAGGTAGAAGAAAATACGCATAATTTACCAAACTGTGGGATTAATATACCTTGGGGTTTTTTGGTTGTTGTTTTTTTTGTGTTTTTAGATCTGGTGCAAAGACGTTTAATTTTAGATGATTTGTTTGACTACTAGATGTAATGATTTATTTTAGATTCATTTACTTATCTGTTTTTTTTTCTTCTTACTTTTTTTCTTTCACCTAAAGCGAGCTTTGAACTTTGAATGCCAGTTTAAAAGACATTTCGGTCGTCTTCAGCCTCTAGCGCGCGCACAGAGCAGGATGCCCGTCTTGACGAGCCCCGACATCGCCAACAAGTTTAAGGAGAACTGGCTGGCGGTGTTCCCGGAGGATCAGGTCACCGGGTGTGACTCTGCCCTCCTGGACGACAGCCTCACCAGCCTCCACTGGCTCCAGAATTTCTCCATCCTCAGCGCAGACCCTGAGCGACCCAACTGCGCCGGACCCGGATGCCCGTCCTCCCAGCAGCACCTCTTTTTCAAACGCCTCGGCTTCCCCAGAACTGGCACCGACTCTCCGTCCAGCCCTCCGGCCGGGGACACCGCTGCCACCGGGATGCCTCTGTACCTGGGCATCCCTGTCACCTCCGGCAGCGACTCCACCGCCGTCGCCCCGCGATTATCCAGCTGCGCTCACCCCGCGCCCACCTACGCCCAGGTCGCAGTTCAAGCGAGCCCTCCGATGGAGGTGGACTACAAAACCAACCCTAAAGTCAAACCGCCCTATTCTTACGCATCTCTCATCTGCATGGCCATGCAGGCGAGCAAGCAGCCCAAAGTGACTCTGTCCACCATCTATAACTGGATAACGGAGAATTTCTGCTACTACAGACACGCGGAGCCCAGCTGGCAGGTAACCGAGACCTGATAACTCTCCCTATATAATTTATGAGTCTGACAAATGGTGAGGTGAGGAAGGGAAGGCTGAGCAATTGACTCCAGTGTCACTATCAGGCATTTCATCTGCAGGCCAAACACAGAAACCAGCTCTGCTTTAAGATGTTTGTAAACCTTCAACCACCTTGCCTTTGATAAGCTCTGTAATCTCCATCATCATGCAGGGTTTTTGTATGTTGGACTAGAGAAAGCACTCCAGTGTGTGCGCGCGTGTGTGTGTGAGAGAGTACATGTGTGTTAATGAGGGCTCCTGAGAGATATGGCAGCTAAGCACAGCTGATCATGTTTGAAATGCACAAAGCTGCCTGTTACTAGAAAGCCTCATTAGGTTCATCTGCTTTTTATTCAAACAACAATACCCTGAACACCCACTCTCCTGCCAGTCTGACACAATCACATTTTGCATGACTAATTTACATTTGTTTTGATATTAATTCTCTTTATTTTTTTCTTTGTTTGTTTGTCTTTGTCACAGAACTCCATTCGTCACAACCTGTCTCTCAACAAGTGTTTCAAGAAGGTCCCTAGACAGAAAGACGAGCCAGGGAAGGGGGGCTTCTGGCAGATTGATCCTCAATACGCTGACATGTTTGTCAATGGCATCTTCAAACGCAGAAGGATGTCTGCTAACCACTACAGCAGCAGCGGCACACAGAGACAGAACAAGCTGGTTCAGGGGTATCACAGCACCCAAAATACCTGTCCGTACCAGGGGGTGGGCAACAAACGGAAACACCTGCCCTCTAAAAGTAACAACAAGATCAGGGCCACGGAGTCTCCTCTGTTAGCCACAGAAGCTAACAAAGCAGACATCCTGAAGGGGGACTTTGACTTGGCGTCTGTGTTTGATGACGTTCTCAGCGGGAGCTGTAGCACCTTTGAGGATTTGGATATCAACACGGCGCTGAGCTCCCTGGGCTGTGAGTTGGAGGTTTCAATGCAGGGGAGGCAGCACTCAGCAGGGCTGGGGAGGTGGTGCGGAGGAGGAGACATTATGGGTCAGAGCCAGCACATTAACCACCATCAGTCCTATGGCTACGTGGATCTAAGCACTGCTTCCATGGAATGCATGCTCAACATGGGAGAGCTGCATGTGCCTCAGCAGCAGCATCTACCGCAGCGGCAGCAGTTGAACCTAGATCAGCTGCTTCAGAGTCACCCCCACCTGCAGCACTTCGAGGAGCCCTCCACGCTGTTCCCAGAGCAGCCAGTTGAGGCTATACTGCAGCCATGGGAGGAGATTAAAGAAGAGGCACAGGCCATTCCTCTGACTCTGGATCAGGGATTTGGTCTGTATGAAGGCTTCTTCACAGAGATGCAGCCCTTGGATAGAGTGGAGAGTTTTATGTGACTTCTCAAATTATTTACATTCAATGATCCGGATGTCTGGTTTCTAATTCCATCCCTGTGTTACCTGACAGGATAGAATATTTAGGCTTCACTTACCTTGAATTTCCTCAAATCATTCTGCAATGCACACTGCACATTTGTCCTTTATTTTCTGTAACATTCACTTGTTGTTTTTTTTTGCTAAAATGCAAACACGATCCTGTGAAACCTAGCTTGCGAACACAGCTAACAGAGGTATCCTTAAAAAGACTGATTTTGATGTTTGTTAGCAATACTGGAGATTATTTCCTGATGCAGACTTCCTTTTTCTCAAAGGTGTCAGAGAGCAGTGCATGGTGCAGCGCTGATGTGAAATTGTTTAAAAGAGTGGAATGACAACAGAACAGAGACTTACATATACCAAATTAAGTCTTCATTTGGACTGTTTTGCTCTGCAAAATCAATGACTTTTTCAGTCGGAGGATGATGTGAGCTGAAATATATCTGGACTGAAGTATTGGTACTTTGTTTTTCTGGAGGAAAAAGCAAGGAAAACACAACCATCCTTCATTGGAGTACTCTGAATAGTTTAACCCTGTCAATATAAGACTTACAGGATTTTACTGTGCTACATTAGCATGAACTGTTTTTCTACTAACATGCAGCAAAAACAGCCTTTCATCTCAATTGTATGTCATGTGATGATGAAAGAGGAAGTTATCAAAGCTAAATGGAGACATAAAATCTTAAGATTCATAGTAAGATGTTAGAAATCAGTCACTTATGACATTGTTATATAGTTGATTTAATATATATTCAGCAAAGTATATGGCATGATGCTCTACAAGACTATTTGCGTTTTGTCTACATTTATGTATCACAAAGCAAAAAAAGGGGCAGACAAATAAAAAACAGTCATGAAATTGAACATTATGCACTTTGGTAGACAACAGTTTTAGAAAAGCAGGACAGCTTTTGATCAGGATTACTTTTTTTTTTCTTCTTTTTTTTAAATTTTGGTGTTAAATTTATGTTTTTACATGTTTACTAACCATGATGGAAATGAAGCACATTATGCTGTAATTGTCTTTCTTTTTTTTAATATACACAAAAGAGGGAATTTGTCAATAATATTGGGCCAAATTTGTTAATAAGGAATAGGCAGTTTGTTAGTGTGTCTGTTTTTTGTGTTGATTAATAAGAAAAGAGAGGAGTGTTGGATTTTCTTTGTTCCTTCTGTGTATATCTTTTTTTTTTTTTTTTTTTTTAAGCTGTACTGTTTGTTTTGGCATATCTGATCAGAAATTTGGGTGCAAGGGGTTGAGGGAGGTACAAGGTTTTATAGGCCAGATTTTCTCACTGTATACTGATTATTGTTGGATGCCTCTTGAAAATGATTAACATTTGTTGATTTGTACTTTTTTAAAGCTGTTTGGAAACGCAATTATGCTCTAATGCAATAAATGGTGTCAATCAAAGAAAGCAGTAAGCCAATCTTTTGCTTAAAATACAAGAGTTTAAAAAAACAGCATAGTTCAGTGGTCAGGTTTATTGTTTGACTTAGATATGTGTGTTTGTGCGTGTGTGTAAAATGAAGAGTTAAACGTCTATCAGGGTTTATCATTAATCAGCACAGACAGGCCTGGACTTGCCTGGTATGTGAAACATACAGGGAGGTTGATAGTAGTAAAATCTTACAGTAGACTGCAGATAGCCTACGTATTACTGGATCATTCCAACTCTACCTTGAGTTTCTTTTTGTTTGTGTTTTCTTACAAAAATGCATAAACAGTCGTAATTTATCGCAATATTATAACATTGACATTGTTAGCTAAGTATTTAGTTAATAGCTGAGTGAAAATAAAGCTTTTAAGTAGAAATAGCACTGTTGGCTAAATGCTAACTACATACACTTGTTAACTAAATGCTTACAACATTGTTAGCTGCTGAAAGCTTTCAGCAGCTAACAGTGTTGATATCTAAATGCTAAGAACGCCATTAGCTGCTGAAAGCAATCAGCTGTTTGCTGAATGCTAGCAACGCCGTTGTTTGCTAAATGTTAACAAATGCTTTTTAGTTTAGATGACTGCTCACCACTATTAGAAAAAGATAAATGCTGACAAAGAGTTTTATAATTCTTATCTCCCCCCCAGTAAAGAATCCCTCAAAATATTCCTGGATCCAGGTGGTGATCCGGTGTAGGTACTCGATGTGCTTGGGTGGTCAGGTCTGCTCGGGGTCTCTAACAACCAGATCTGCTTGGGTCTCTTGTCTAACAGAATCTGTTCTATTTTGAAGTTAGAACTACAATCCCGCAACTTTGTCTGAACCACATCCAGCCAATCATTTAGGAGACGTCATCGACAGGCGCAGGGCCCTCGAGCAGATCTGACCACCCAAGCACATCTGGCACCTGCACCGGATCACCCCTGAAATTTAATCAGTTGTTCCTTATTTTATTTTGGAGATATCCTGAACATTTGATCAAAATCCATCCATACATTTTTGAATTATGTTGCCTACAGACAGACAGACAAATCAGCGCTACTGAATACACGACCTTTGCTTTGGTGAAGCTAATTATAGCCTACTTCTGCATTGGGTTTTGAAAATATTTAGATATGTGAACATATTTCCTATTTGTCTATCTGTATACTCTCATTGTTTCTATGTAGGATCGATTATAAAACAACTTGTGAGCTTTTGTCTCTTTTTGTCTAAGATTACACTGACATGTATAGGCCTACTACTATTTACTGAGATATAACTCATATGATGAAGATTTTTGCATGCTGACTGAGACTGAGCTAATGACCAATATTAATTAGTGTGTCAGAAAAATGCTAATGCCATTGTCCTGTTGCTAATATAGCCTACTCACAATGATGTAGAAATGGACAGGCTTTAAAAAAATCTTTACAAAATCTTTAAAAAAAATGTTGTTTTTTGTGTTTTAATCCATATGTTTTTTTTAGCTAAAACCGTGGACCATTACACATGCACTTTTGCCCTGAAATGTTTCTCATGCTATTCAGATGGGCTGTATCTCGAAATGAGTCAGACCACACTTATAAAGAGGGGTAAATCAACAATAGAGCAAATGTCTGGAAAATCTGTGATGAGCTGGCGTACATACTGCTTCATTCTCTTTTCTACTTAATGTACATGTTGCCTTTCACTCTTTCACTGGTATCCGTACAAATACATGTACAATATGTAAAATAATGAATAGCAGAATTAATAAAAAACAAACAAAAACCTGTAATTATTATGGAAAAATGATCAAGGCTGTGATTTATGTTACAAGTGGATTAAAGAAGGCATATGAAAAGTTATCCTTGAGCCAGGCTCTCCAGGGGCATGCTTACAAAGTGTAGTTATTATGTAGCATACAAGTCTGTAGCAAGTTTACATTCTTCAAAGCTAATTAAAACTTTTGATCATGAGTCAGGGTCAATTGACTTAAATCAAGGGACAAACAACCTCCTGATCAACACTTTAATGAGCCTCAAATTGTTGGTATAGAATTAAATGCACTGTGCTGTTATAAAACATTAATTCATGCGCATTAGAAAAATAAAGTGCAAAGGTATAAAAGAAAGACTCATGCCAATATGATACAAGATATATGTTGAGTTTTTATCAAGCCTGAAAACATCTTGTTATGCAGTCACATGTACTTTTAGCATCTCTTAACGGTTGCACATCTTCCTGCTCAAGACATGACATCCTTGCATCTACCCATTCACATTCCTATAAACAAGACATGTCTGGTAGCTGTTAGAGAATGCCCTCAAAACTGACTACCGCATCACCTCAGCCTTTTCCAGGATGCTTGTATGCCCTGTATAAAAATGTGCCTTTCCACCTCAAATCTCTTTTTAATTGAAATTGTTGGTTTGCGGCTCCCAGCGGCGACAGGTCATGTGTGGAGATCTCCGGGAATGGGTGGAATAACTCAGATTCCTTAAAACAGCAGGGACTATAGCTAGATTTGTGGCTGAGGAGTGTGACCACTGACCACCCTGCATCCAGAAATATCACTTCAGCTGATTAAGATGAAGTGATTTTATTAATGCTGGACACTGAAAGACGTTGCTGTGTCACTGTTATGTCAGGTGTAAGTGTGAAGCAGCATCAACTGCACTCAAACTTGTGTATGTGTGCATACATGTTGACATTTGTCCTGGATCCTGTGCACACGTGTTTGTGGATGGTTACAATATATTCCTCTAATGTTTGTGTTGGTCCGCAGGTTTCTTTGTCCGCACTCATGCTGATGTGTGTGCCGCCTACTGAGAGTGTGTGTACATGGCTGTGATCGGAGCCCCGTGGCGGCCCAGATAACACTATCTCTGTGGAGCCAGAGCCCTGTGGTTCTATTCAGCGAGGTGGATGAGAGACTGGAGCTGCCCAGCATGCGGACCTGCTGAAAGAAGGAGGAACAAGCTAGGCTGTCACTGTAGGCTAACCTGGCTTATAATGCTTTATAACCTCCTCTTTGGTGCCCCTCTGGGAGGCTCTGCATCACTCTGAGCACGCCTGTGTTGTGTTCGTGGGTCACACATAGGAAGGCGGAGGCAGGAGCAGAGACAAGATGAGGGTATAGTTAGTGTTTTATTGCCATCATGGCACCCTCTGGACTTCTCCTGATTAGAGACAGGCATACAGAGGGTCAACCAGCTTTGCTAAAGAAGCGCCCCTCCCTGTGGGACACAGACAGTGGGTTCAGCCTCACATTTATTGGGTAAAGCAACTAAGCTATTCTTTGTGCAGAGGAGCAGATAGAAGACACATGAAGGGGTCCCTCACAAATTAGATTCTTCACTATGGCACAAAGCAAAGAGCAGCAGCAGGAAAATACCCTGAGCCTGCTTTATGGCCCCAGAGAAACCCCTGAGCATGAATGATTACATGGACAGATAAGGGTTAGTTCACACTGATAAATGAAATGTCCACATCAGTGCTTTAGAGCAAGGCCTCACACATATATCAGAGCAGACATTTAGTAGGAGTCTCCCTTTGCCAAACTGAACCAGCAGGAAATTGTCATCCATCTCTGGTTTCCAGGCTCTCATCACATATTGATGAAGGAGAAAAGACTGGGATGATATTCACTGGTCTGACAATTCATTAATGCCTCCCTAGACTGGCTCGGAACAAGAGGAGGTGCTTAGACAGGAAATGCACCTAAACAGGCTTTCCGAAAGGCTGCTGATTATGTATGAAATGCAAATGCAGGTTCCATTTAGATCGCCTGCTCCATTTTGAAAGGAACTGTGGTTGGTTAAGTAGAATAAAAGAGCAGAGGCGTATTGAGCTGAGGAGGGTTTCTTTTATTTCATTTCAAGGTTTCACCGATTCGCATATTAGATCAGTCCACATGGTCATGATCACATTCATTAAGAATCACTTAAAGAATTTAGTTTTAAGCTGTTACCCTTAAGGACTGGATCTGCAATTTCCATTAACCCACACAAAATACCCTTTAGATTGGATTTTTAGTTTTGATGTGCAAATTCTAAACATTTGACGCACGTGCAGACAAATGGAGATGTGCAAATGAGGGCTAATGCAACTGCATCTTACAGATGGTGATAATGGAAAAATATCTAGAGGCTTCTGGAGGCCAGAGAGGCTGTTTTTATCTATTGTAGGGCATCTCAGGGCTTATTAATCAAATTAACCATGTAGTCCTTAATTTACCACCACACAGTCCCGCTATCTTATAACAGTATCTCAGAAGGGACAAACAATGGGTCTTGTGGCTTTCACAGAATTTGGGATCAAGTTGGAAATATTCAGTTAGTTACAAACTACAGTTTTTTGTGCAACATGACATCACAGCTTCAGTCTATCCTTAAGGTCCAGTATAGGACTGGACCTTAAAGATGGACTGAAGCAAGCTGTCCAAATTTCAAGTCAAATGATCCCAAACATTATTTTGTCTGGGCTTAAAAGGAGAAAAATCACAATACTTAGCCATGCATGGAGGTTTTGGTGGGATGTTATCCAGTATTTTTCAGGGAAAGCTTTGCCTGAATCCACAAGACGATACCAGATCTGTCACTCTGAGGGAAGTTAATTGTTATTTTAAAACATCTGTGTGCTAAACTGGCATGTAATGAATAAAGCAAGCCAAGAAAATCATTTTGAGTAAAGTTACCATTCAGGAGTTAGCATGTGGCTGACTGTGTCACTTGTAGCAGATTTATACACTACCAGACAAGTCAAGCTTTGATGCTCCAAAATGGAAGTTAGGATATAACTTTAACAGCTAGCCACTGAACTGTGTAACATATGAATGAAAAGCATCGACTCCGGTGTTAATAAAGCTGAGTCTGAATTAATTAGATAAAGAGAATCACTAATTGTCATTCAAAACCATTTTCATGATGAGAATGATTTGCTTCTCAGGTCACAGTGTTTCCACTGAAAGAACCAGAATAAAACAACTAAACATAAATAAGAAGTAGCATTTTAAAAAGAATATTCAGTATTGTAAAGTATAAAGAGGTAAAGTAGTAACAATGTACAGTGAAAAAGTGTGAGTAAATAAATCGCAGCATCATGACAAGAAGTATTTGGAGGATGGAGCAGTTTAGCAGTCTAACTGACTTCTGCAACTGAGCAGCCGATTGTTTTCTGTATTAAGTTTCTCATTGTTTTTTTTTTTATGTATGGCAATTGTTTTTCATGCTGAGTCATGCTGAAACCATATCAGCACATCCCTGTCAAAAACTCAGGTGTTCACAGGTCATTCTATTGCCATGTTTGGCTAAACAAGCTAACAATCACAGGGGAGCCCACTTTTGTTTAATTGATCCCAGGTTTTCTACTGAACCTTTCTACTAAACTTTTAAGTTATTTATTTATTCATTTATTTATTAACCTGTGGTCTTTGAAAAGCTGTTGCTTTTGAATGTTTGGATAAGGAAGTATTCTGGTTGAGAAACTAGGAATAATATTATAATTATAACATTTTCTCTATATATAATTATATACATTTCTTTTCAAATAATATTGCACATTTCTATTCACTTCTTTTGTAAAGACTTATGTCTGTAATCAAAACAAAGTTATTGTGGAAAATTTTCAAGAACCAGTGACTGTATCTGTCTGCTTTGAGCCGACAAGAAATAGGCTTGTGGCAGTGGGTGTCTGATGCTCTGCATCTACACGGGATAAAATGGAATAAATATAGTAACAATTTTCCCATCAGAATATTTGCAAGAAAGCAAATTTGCTTAAAGATATATACATGTTTTGAGGCCAGGTAGTCATATTGAAATAATTCTGGATTGTGCAGATTGAAAGAAATGATCTGATATGTTAATAAGCAGCTTAGAGTTTAGAGGCGGTGGTCAGCAGATGTTTGTCAGAGCATGCCGAGCAGCTTCTCCCTTCTACAATCCCTATCCTGATATAAGGTATCATTAGCCTAGAGTCATGCTGCTTGTTGATGTTCTCTGTCCTCCTCACCTCCCAATTAGTCGAGGTAGATGGCCACCCTCCCTGGTTCTGGTTCTGCTGGAGGTTTTTCTTCCTTTCGGCAGTTTTCTTTTAATGAATTGGTGTTATATGAAACAATCATCATGAATTGAACTTATGTGGATTAAATAATCAAACGGATTTCATTGAATTATAACTGGATTATAAAATGCGATTAAAGTTAATAATTGGATTAGATTGTATCTTTAAAAGTTCCTTGAGATTACCTTGTCGTGCATTGGCACTATATAAATAAAGCTGAATTAAATTTAATCTAGTCTTAGTATTTAGTTGATAGTGAGTGGTACTAATTTTCTCATGTGGCTCTGAAAATCAAAAAAACTTTATAACAAGCTCTTTGAGTACACATACAGATCTTTTGGCCTGCGTCTGTGCATCTTGGCATTGAGCACTTGGTCAGTAAAAGACATTCTTGCTCCGTGGCTTGGGTCTCTCTGGTCGCAGGGAGCGGCTGATTGTCTCCCAGGCAGACAGGAGGAGGGTGCACAGCTGCCACACACACATCCAAAAAGCAATCACACACACTCAATATACATAATTAGGCCAGTCACGGATTACTCAGGCGCACAGTTACAACTGCATGAACCCCTCACGTGGTCTGAAACTCATGCCCACACAGTGGGCTTGGCGAGAGGGCAGCGTGTCAGGAGAATGAGCACGGACAAGAGTGTGGAAAATGAGCCAGGGGCAGAGCTGGAGCCGAGCCACTCGCACAGCATTGACGTTCGCGCCAAGCAGAGCAGAGCAGAAAACAAGTCTAGACCGACCTCTTCAATCTGGCCTGCTGCTCTGCCACATTTTAAACCGCAGAACTTGCAAGAGTTCTGTGGCATCATGTCAAGAACAATTTCTTGTCCAATGCACCCTTCCATGCCTATCAAATCAATTTAAACTGGTTAGATGAGTTGTTTTACTACAAAATGCACACGTTTTACTAATGAATCACACAGTCAGCCCTCATTTAAACCTTAAATTCAGTGAAAAGTCTTTCAGAAATTCACTAACATTTTCCTTTTTTTTCCTTAAGGTTCAGTCAGGTGGAAAAGAAGGTTGGGGAGACGGTAGACAAAAAAAAATTAGCTCATTTACATGCTCTACCTACGAACATCCATGGTTGTGTGAAGGTGTGTGTGTGTGCTTCCACCCCCATCCAGGGTCTCTTAAAGCCACTACAATACCTCCATGAGCTTCTCCTCCAGACACACATGCAGCTCCTCCATTCGTCACCCTGCGTCTGTATGCTGCAAGAGCCCTTATTTGATTAACTGTGATTTGCTTTGTGAAGCTGTACAGCATTTGGCTCACTGGCGGAGCTGTAGACAGCACACACACACTTTGAGAAACACATACAGGGAGTTCTCAAACAAATACACATACAGGTTACAAGCACATAAGTCCACTTGGAATCCACATTACCCTAACCTTGTCAGCTTCCTCTGTGTGTGCACTGAAGCAACTAGCAGATTTTATAACAGAGACCTGCCATCATCCGGAGGCAGCTGCATCATGTGAATACAGGAGCAAATTATGTTATTTCAATGTGTAAACAGAAATGAGAGGGTCAAATCTGCAACTGTAAATGGCAACTCATCTGCATCTTTTATTTCTTTTTTTTCCTACAATGACCTCATCCAGGTCTGCTCAAGAAATGACTTCTGTTTACATAAGGATGACTGCAGAGTGACACCCTATCCACCTGGTCTTGGCTCCACCAACCATCAGTCCTTCAATAATGGATGTGGGGCCAGTGTTTGTGAGGGAGTGCATCTCTGAGAGGTAGATGTGAAAAAGGTACAACTGAGCTTGACTATGTGTTGATGTCAGGCTACCTCTCTCTTCATTCATTGAGACAGGAACAAATCCCAATCTGGCCAATATTTGTGACATTCATCCAAGTATTTAGAAGGAAATCTCTATGAACAGATATCTGCATATATTTGCATATCTAAATCTGGCAGCAGAATTTTCTGGGTTTTACTCCTCGCAGGCTTTGCTCATGTGCAGATTAAACACTTGGACAAAGCTTAAAGCCAACAAGGTGGTTCTTGTAATTGTCCTCCTGAGAATCCTGCAAGAATCTAGCTGGCTTGCAAGGTAAGGGAGACCTAATCTGCTAATAAAGATCATGTGATGTGATTGAGAGCTCAAGAATAGCTAAACAGAGCCTGACTGTCGAGAGGAAACTAGAAATTGCTGGTGAAACTAAAACTCTGCAGCTATGTAGGAACCATGGATGAACTCAACAGTATTTCCCCAGAGAAAGTGAGCTAAATAATTCTTCGTAAACATTTTCTTTCTTAGACATGATTAATAAATGCTAAATTAATGATCAAACCTAAACGTATCTACATTTAAAACTTATTTTTTTCTTCAATTTTGATGTTTTTCTCCATCAGTTTCCATTCCTCCTGCAGTGGCAAGCATTTCTCGTCTCCTTCTGCTCTCCCCTCTCCCTCCTTACCTCCCACACCCCTCCCCCACCTGGCCTAAACCACCGGGGGTTAATTAAAACTGATTGGGTCCTTGGAGACCACACCTGCCTCTGACAGGTAAGGTATCAGGCTCATATGAGCAGTGTGTATGAGTGCATGTGTGTGGCTGTGTGTGGATATGTGCTTAGCACATCAGCCTGTTAGAACATCGTGTGCTCTGGTGCTCGTCCCATTAGAGCATCACAATGGTTCTCAGTATGCGAGTGTGTGTGTGTTGGCGGGTTTATGCCTATGCATTTGAGTTTGGCCTTCAATATTTAACACTGCATTTGCATTTTGAGTTTATGCATTTCATTTGTGTGTGCGTGTGTGTCCCGTCTTTTCAGAGCCACTTAAGGTCCTCGTGCTTGATGGCTGATTAGACTCTGCTCACTCTGGAACCAATCGCTGCTTTGCTTCAACGTCACACCTGTCTGTCTCGCAGAGAGAGACTCGAGGAGGGTTACAAATCCTCACTTTAAACCTCATATCATCATCTTTGCCTTTGCAGTGATTACAAACACAACGTCAAGTGTCATCAGTTCAAGCATCATTCCAGTTCACATAAACGCTGCTAGAGCAAAAGTCTGCACGTCCATGTGAACTGTCGAATGCATGAATGAAGCAGCGAGAAGGACTGTCATTTTGTGTGTGTGTGCATGCATGTATGTGTGTGTTTTCTGGCAAGTGAGGTGTTTGTATATAGAAGCAAGAACTAGTGTTGTATAACAGAAGCTGGCAAGGGAGAGGTGCAATACACACACTAACACACACACACTGAGCTCCCACTGCTAAGCTGGCAAGTAGAACAGTCAAATTAGCCACTGGAGAACAAAGCCATCCAGGACCTCCACAGGGAAAAGGTAAAGGGGGGGGGCAGAGTAAGATATAGGGCAACTGAGATGGAGGGAGAGGTGAAGACAGAACAGCCCAGACATGACAGCATGACAGAGAGGTCAGAGGGAGAATATAAGATACAGCATTGAGAGGTGAAGACACGACTGAGACGGAGACAATAAGAACAGATAACATGAAGAGGAGGTAACGGGGGGGGGGATACTGGAGAGAAGGAGAAATAAGAGCACATTATGAATGAGGAAATAAAGTGAAAGTGCACATGGGCATTTTTGTGTTTGAACATACAATCACCGGCCACTTTATTAGGTACACGTTGCTCGTACAGGGTTGGACTCCCTTTTTCTTTCAAGACAGCTCAGAGGGAAACAATAGTTTTAAACCTGTCCAGCTGGAGTCAAATGAAGCCGTCTCTCTGTGCTTTAAACTGCATGTAATTTGATCTAAACCCTGCCGCTGGCTTCATGTTATGTAATCAGGATTTCAATCAAAATTTTACTGCCTGCTGTTAAAAATATTTGATAAATTCATACAGTCTCTTTTTACTAAAGAGACTTTGGGGGGGGGGCAACAGGAGCTGTAACAATACATACCATATATACTCACCAGCCACTTTTCTAGCCTTGATTTGGACCTCCTTTAGTCTTCAGGACTGCCTCAGTTCTTCATGTCATTGATTCATCGATGTGTTGGAAACATTCCTCAGAGATTTTGCCCCATATTGACATGAAAGCATCACACAGTTGCTGGAGATTTGTTGTCTGCACATCGATGATGCAATGTGCCATCAGAAGATAGGTCATAAAAAGGGATGTACATGGTCAGCAACAATACTGGTAGGCTGTGGAGGTTAAACCATGCTCATTTCGAACAAGGATGGATCCACTGTTTCATGTTATTTCCACCAAATTCCTACCCTACCATCTGAATGTTGCAGCTGAGATGGAGACGCTTCAGACCAGGCAATGTTTTTCCATTTTCTAATGTCCAGTTTTGGTGAGTCTGTGCAAACTGTAGCCTCACTTTCCTGTTCTTAGCTGACATGAGTGACACCTGGTGTGTGCTTTTGATCCATCAGATGAGGCTTTGTGTGGTCCAATCACATCTCCCAGATAACATTTCATGGGGCTCTATGTCACATCTCAGGTTTTACTACCTGCTGTAGCAAATGTTAGATGAATTCACATGGTCACTGTTCTAAGCCTCTTTGTCTGTTATCATGCCCCCCCTCCACTAATGCAACTGGGCAGCTTGCAGTGGTTATACGTTAGCTATCTGCAGAACAATGCTGAGGTTGTGAGTTCAAGCCTCACCTAAAGCACGTGTGTTGTACTTCTCCACTTGTGATTTAACATTCACTCCATATGTCCTCTTTCCTTAAGCATAACATGGATTAACACTGTCTATCCACAAACATGATGCAGTCATACAGGATGGTTCACAGTTTAGTGCCAAGCAGATCGGATGTTTGAAGTCATGGCACTCAACCAGAATGGGATGGAGTGTTCCTTCCAGTTTGGGATTGAGTCAATACCTCATGAAGAGGAGTTAAAGGATCTTGTTCATGAGTGATGGTAGGATAGAGCAATAGAAAGACAGAGTAGGGCTTTGTCAGCAGTAATGAGGGCACTACACTGGTCTGAGTTGAAAGGGAACATTTTCCTTACAGGTGTATCAACAGTCCAACCCTCATCTATGGTGATGAGATTTGGATTGTGACCAAAAGTACGGGATTGTGTTTGCAAGAAACAAAATACAATGGTGGTTCTTACCAGCCTTTGTTTCTTAGGGGAGAAATGGAAGTGATGGGAATTTTCATAGAGGGGAAGCGCAAAGAATTTCAGATGCTGTCCTGCTGTTTTGGATTATTCAAGTTTAACGGAAAGCTCAACTGTAGCTCTCATCAGTCCACAGCCTGAGAGACTGTAGTATGAGTTACTGACAAAACAGGGACACGTCTGTATAGAAGGAATCAGTGGAGGTGGTTCAGGTATCTGATTAGGATGTCTCCTGGTGACCTTTCCTTGGAGGTTTTCTGGACATGTCCTACTGGGAGGAGACACCAGGCCAGATTATATATTCCATCTGTCCAGGAAATACCTCAGGATCCCCAGGAGGAGCTAGATAGTAGCAATGCAGAGAGGGTCTGGGTCTCCTTCCTAAACCTGTTGCCTCCACAGCCGGACCTTTGATAATAGAAGATAAATCATGGACGGACGGCATTCTTACCATTGGTTTATCTCGTTGTTTTGTCAGGTATATGCAAGCTCCAGTGGCGCAATCGGTCAGCGCGCGGTACTTATAAGACAGTCACCTGCAGAGCAATGCCGAGGTTGTGAGTTCGAGCCTCACCTGGAGCAAGAACATTTAGTCTCACCGACAAGTGCAACATAATCTGCATTATACTCATTGCAGTTGTCCAATAGGCTACGCAGTTGATGGAATGTTTCAGAGTTTGAGGCCATGAATCTTAACTTGAGGAGTAGTGCAAGGATTTTATTCGCAAGTGGTGGTGGATGGACAGAATATGGCTTTATCAGCAGTGATGAGGGTGCTGCATCAGCCCATTGTGGTGAAGAGAAAGCTGGTTTATCTACCTTCAAATTCTCATGTTCATGAGATTTCAGTCATGAAATTTTGGATACAAAGGGCTGAAATTACATGAAAACTATTTCTGTCAGGTGCAACAGAAAGTAGTTTCAGCTCCAGTGGTGCATTTGGTCAGTGTGTGGTACTTATAAGACAGATACCTGCAGAGCAATGCTGAGGTCGTGAGTTTAAGCCTCACCTGGAGCATGTCCCTAGGTATCTGTAATTTAAATTTGCAATCCATTATGCAATATGTGTCATCTCCCAGATAACATGTCATGGGGCTCTATGCCACATCTCAGGATTTACTACCTGCTGTAGCAAATTCAATTCAATTCAATTCAATTCATCTTTATTTGTATAGCACCAATTCACGACAATGTCATCTCAGGGCGCTTCACAGACA
>JBBBVU010000023.1:17015624-17030105 GCA_037177055.1 Atherinosoma microstoma | reverse complement strand
AATTACGACATCGCTACTTTTATTTCCGAAACATGCGTAGAGCGGTCAAACGCCGCATTGTGCCGTCATGAGTAAACCTCTACCTTATCGTAAAGTTTTTAACAAGAGTTAAACATTTTTAACATTGTTATTTATCTGAAAACCCTCTGCTGTAAGGGGTATTCCGCCCTTCCCCTTAGCCCTACCCCTCGCCCCAAAAGAGAATCGAGACACTCCTTGGTCTCTCATGAACGCGCAAAACGGAGGGGAAGGGCTAAGGGGGAGAATTGAGATTGGGCCTTACTAATTGCTGGGTCCATAAAATCTCTGGATCCATTCAAAAAGCTTCTGCTTGTCATTAACATATTTCACTCCTGATCAGGTTGCTGATGTTCCTTTTAAAGATGATTTTATGATAAATTAGAAATCAGACAGTTTGTATAGCACGTTATAGCCTGAGACAGCAGCTTTTGCAAGTGGATTACTGTTTTTACAGATAATCATTGAACTTGGGTTCTGAAATGCTTTGAGGTGACTTATTGATACTGGTGACCACCACTATTTGTGTCTGCAGCTTGAGATTTAAATATAAATCAATAACATCTATAAAACCTTTGCAGCACAATCCATGTTCATCCTGTATGATGAACAGAGGCAATGCAGATTTATCTGTATCACACATTTCATGTACAAGACAACTCAAAGTGCTTTACATAAAACATTGAAACCGTTACAGCTAGATGCAAAACAAAGAAAGAAAATTAAAATGTTTGCAGGTATATTTTCTTCCTCCTGCACTAAGATGTGATTTTGGTTTATTTTGTTCCTTTTGTATTAACTTGAGACTGTGCATAACCATGTGCGAAATTAATAATAAATTGAAAAATTAAATGACAATGAATTAGAATTAAAACAAACTAAAAAGAATAGAAGAAATAAAATAGAAACAGAGCAAGCCTAAATACAGAGAGAAACAGACAACAGAATACATACAGTGATATTGTATGATACAAAGAAGACGTCAACGGGGAATACATCATCATCATCATTGTCGTCATTACCATGCTCCATTTTTATAAACCCAATGATCCCTTAGATCCTCCAGCCAGATGGTCTGAGTTCAGCCAAGTTAAGGCAGAGAGGGGATCAGGTTTTTGCGGTGGCAGCCCGCAGACTCAAGAGCAACCTGCCACACAATAGTCACCCTGCAGAGTCCTTACAGTCCTTTAAATCCTGCCTGAAAACTCACTTTTTACCTTGGCTTTTAATTTGACTTCAGTTAGAGTCCCATTGTGTTTCTATTTTTTCATGATGGTGTCTCTTTTTTTTAACCTGTGTTAGTCATTTTATTGTGTTTCATTTTGTTGGGCCCTGTCTTTTTACATCACTTTGTCGCTGTAAATATGCCATAGATATAAATATGACAGTGACATCATCAAAATTGTCCTCATCATCATCAACACTGTCATTGTTGCATCACTGTTGATGGAATTTATTTTTTTAAATGACAATTTTTGCTTCAGCGGGTAGTAAAATCTTGTATCCATCTTTAAATAACAACAGCTGAGTTTAAGTTAAATTATAAACCAACGTTATGAGAGGATCCGTGGTCATTTCTTGACCCTAACCTGTTGAATTTAAAATCTAAGTCATGATGATCATGTCGGAGAAGCAGCCTACTCTGCGGCACAGTATCGCTCATCTGGGAAAATGTAGCACATTTGATTTTCTCCGTATCCCGTCAGCAAACAAAAGGAAATCCTAGCTCCAGTTTCTCAGTGACACCCCTTCTTTGCTTCCCTGTGATTAGGCTCAGAGCATATCACATGGGGGGTGAGGGGCGTGAAATCATTTGTGGTTGTAATTATGGCCTCCCCTCTCCAGAGTAATCATGAGCTATTAAAAGCCAACCTCAGCTCAGCCCCCCCAACAATACCAGTTAACATCCATGTTCCTCTGGGAGGCTGAAGGGATGAGGTTAACTACCTGAACGCTGCAGCAGGCTGTGTGCATACGGAAAGAAAAGTGTTCTTAAAAAATTCATTGTAAGACTGTATTGGTGAAGGTGGCAAAATAAAAAAATTTAAAATAAAATTTTGCATATTCTAAGTCCATTTATCCTTCCGCTGTGTATCTTTTATCATCACCTTCCTGCAGCTGCTACAAAATCTGGACATTGACTGTATAGTGTACTGTTAGACTGAGTGCAGATATTCACAGCTTCAGCTGTATGACAGGAACTCTTATACGTAGAAAGTGAAGTTTATCTCATGGATAGGTTTGTTAAGACACCATGTTGGATTCCTGCTTTCCCTGAAGCTTTCTTTTATTGTGTCCCTATTCTAATTTCAGCATTGTGTTTGTGCACACACATTGTAGGATCTCTCACACACATATCTCCAACCATTTCAACTCCTCATAACCAAATACAAACATGTTTACTACAAGTTAAACAAAAAAGATATTTCTCCATTACTTTCAAGGTTATAGTAAATCTTTATTATCCGTATAGTCACCCATTAAACTGAATGTGTTTGTTCTGTTGGATGGGGGGTCTTCCAGCATCAAAGTTAGAAGCTTGGAGTTTTAAGATCAGAAATTTAGTTTTGCTTTGAGATGAGATTTAGATTTTCTGCTCCACAGTGGGGCCCTGCAACATTACGTCAGTGTTCCTTTCATATTAAGATCTCTTTAAAAAAATTAAATTTCACTTTGGCATTCAGCGATATATGGGCCTAACATCGATATCAGCTGATACTAAGCTTGTTAGCTGCAATTACCCTGTCAACAAACAGGCAACATGAACCAATGTGGCTGATATTTATCCAGTGTGTCCTGTTTGAGTTTCCTTGATTTTAACCAGAAACTGACAGGGTTTATTTAGCCTACATTTATGTTTTTTTTTTTGTTTTTTTTAAAGAAAGAAAAAGCTAAGAATAATTTGTGCTCACACAAAGACAGAAAATACTTAAAACTGCTTAGTTATTATTTATAATGCACATTTAGTTGATTCCCTGGCATGAAATGAACAAGAAATGACAAACAGTTTGGGATATAAGCCAAATGATTATCTTTAACAACGATACTGACCCAGAAATTTACAATCGGTGTCAGAAAATCTGCTCCAAAACGATGAATAGAAATGTGAATTTAACTATTTTTACGGCCCACCCTGCAGGTGTAACAAACAGAACTCTCACATAGACTAATTATACCAGAGCAGCAGGCTTGGTTAGTTTTTTCTTCTGTGTCCTTCACTCCCTGCCTCATCCTGACAGCCAATCGGGCGGTGTGGTGCTGGGCTGGGCTGAGTAGGTGCTAGTGTGAAAGGGGCAATAGACTCCAGGCTGCTCCTACAGCACCCTGGCTGAATGAACACCATCCTATTATCAGTGACAGTCAATTAAACATCTAAATGCCAAATTCCAAATGCTTTATGTTATAATCCAGAGGGCGCCTGAAGATCGCTGAGACTGATTGGTCTCAGTGTATTTAGGAGGAAATATTAAAGTTATCCACAAAGGTGGAGGTATGAGAAAGCAAAAGTCTCACCAGTTATTGTGTGTTGCAGAGTGCAGTGCGTATGAAAAATGCTTGTCTGTGTGGCCACACTGGGACACAAAGACTCTCATAAGGTTGTCCTGCTGCTCATGTAGACAGACTACAAGACACAACATGAGTCTAAAAGAGGGGAACATGAAGAAAACAGAGGAATGCAAGACAGAGAAGAGAGAAAGGTCAAACTGGCCATCTTTAGGTCTGAATGTGTGTTTGCTTTACTGAGACAGACCTCTAATGAAAGTTTCTGTCACATTGTACTGACACAGCAGGGAGCCGGAGAAAGAAGAAGATGAGGAAAGATGAGCCGACCCAAACAGAAAGAAACAAAAAGGAGGAGGAGTGTTTATTCTCTTTTTCTTCCCTCCTCTGCTCAGCGTTTTCCCTCCCTTTTTGTCCTTTTGGCGGTGCTTGTTCTTCCATCTGTGTGTGTGAGTGAGTGTGTGTGTGTATGTACACAGTCTCTGGCATACTTGAATCTTTCACTGATTACCTCACGCATGTCACGTCTTTCTGAAGGGCTTTTAACGGTGGAGGATTATCAGGCAGCCGGGTGGTTTTGTAACCCTTTCTCTGCCCTCCCTGCTTCAACCAGGCAGCTGACAATTTCCTCCATTACGTCTCCATCCAGTAACTACATCTCATGTGCAATTAAACCTTAATAACATATAAATACTAAGCCATTAGGTAAAATAAATGCACCTAGATCTAGGACAAAAAAATCTGTTGTGTCCTTTATGTTGCTATTCTGGTGGTGCCTTATCTTCATCCCCTTTCTTTGAAAACTTGAAAGATGAAGCTATGAAGCTTTTGTTTTCTAAAACAGCATCATCAAGTAATTTGCGAATATGTAGCCATATTTGAAAAAATTGCGTTTTATTCATGTGTCTTAGATTAACTGCAAAATTGTATCAAATGTGTGGGTTTCAAGTATTTTCCTATTTTGAACATTTAATGTCAAATTTTATATATATTTAAAGGGAAGATTTAATGCTGTGTCAGTAAATGAAGGCATTTATAGGTTTTACTTGTTTACTATATGCCTCTTGGATAAAATCCTATGAAAGAAACATAAAAATACTTGAATGAGAGCAGCTTTATTGCGAATTCAGCTGAACCAATATCTAGTTACACTTTATGGATTAAAATATGCAAAAGATGGAATATATGGAAAACTTGAGTTTAGGTGAGTGTATGCAGGAGACATTCAGGCAGAATCAATTTGATCCTAAAACACCTTTCACTTCAGGGCATGGTGGTGTGCTAACACCATCGCCTCACATCAAGAAGGTTCTTGGAGTCATGGCTAGGGCCTTTCTGTAAGGGGTTTGCATGTTATCCCTGTACATTCTTGGGTTCACTTCAGGGACTCCAGCTTCCACTCACAGTTCAGAAACAGGATTGTTAAGTTAACCCATTGTCCCATAGGCAGGAATTTACACTTACTTAGTCCACCCTCTGAGTACCTACACAAGTTATACACCATTGGAAATCTAAGATTCTTGAGATTTTAATGATGTGTACCATCCAGGCTACAATCATAACTGTATATTCAGTAAACACTTATTTCAGAGCAGTCCCAAATGCAATTTACAGTATCTTAGAAGCCATACTTTACTGTACATATAGAAGTAGATCAGACTGCAACAAAAACCGTCCTGTTACATGAGCAAAGGTCCAGTAAAAATAGTCCTGTAAAATAGTTGGACCGTAACATGCATGTCTTATCCCTAAAAAACACATTTAAGGTGAAAATTGCAGGATTTCAAGGGGTAAATTGGAGTTTTTATATTCTCCTTAGTAGTGAGCGTAATTGTTTGGTGGCCTTTGATGGACTGGCGACCTGTCTGGGGTGAATGGCCTCTCACCTTGCAGCTGGTAGATGATGGATGGATTCTAAATGACAATGTAATCACAAGACAACCACATTTTCTGGCTCAGTTTTGAAAGCTTCAGTGTTGAACGACTTGAGCTTGACTAACTTGTGAACATGCATTTTAACAGTGTTGTGTATGAACAAGTTAAAAAACCCCACAAAGAACGCATTGAACATGTTTGTTTTTCTGTGAACGTTGAACTGAACGAAATGCATTTGCAAATAAACTTTAACGTGAACTTGCACAGATTACGTGAGGTTTTACAAAAGTCACTGCCAACATTTTCCTGGCGCAACACCTACTTCACACTACGTTACCCACGATCCATCGAGCACTTCACCATAACAAACCAGAATGCTCCGTGGCAATGCCGGCGTTGAGAAGCTGCAGACGCAGCGTGCACATCAGACGTCTAGTCTGCTTATGATTATTCATTTTGCAAGACATATCTCTTTTCTTTATCAAGTTCTGTCTTTCACACTTCTGACCTAAATAAATGGAAATTAAGTGAACACTGGATTTTAAAAGGCAAATTATGATCCAATCAACACAGCTTTTTTTCTTCTTTCTCTTTCTTTTCATGTAAATATTGTGTCTGACACCAGACTGCATTGCAAGTCTGATGTTCTACTGTTAACGAAATGCAATGAAAACTAAATAACTGAAATAAAGGTGCGAAAATGAACAATACTGCTTTGCACTAAGTTTTGAAGCTCGATCTATTTTAAAAATTCACCTGTAATCCCAAATACGACAGAACAATAACATGAACTGTTAATGTAGCCATTATTAATGGTGTTTAAGTTTCTCCACTCCTGCAAAGTAAGATAAAAATGTTATTAGCTCGTAATGAAATGAAATGAAAAAAACATACTTTATTTATCCATCTTAGAGGGAAATTATTGAAATGTAATGGAGGCTGTACTAGTTTTCATACCAAGAAACTGCATTTTAGGACTTGAATTTGAGCAGAGCTGATGCAGAATGGTGGACAGTGCTAAGCCGATGGAGCAGAAAATCAGAGCAAACTGGGCATTAAGGGACTGAAACAACCTCCCTACATTATTTTGTCCCCCAGGAAAATTAAGCAAATAGCACTTTAAGCTCTTTACAGGAGCACATCTAAACAATTAAACTGGCATAGGAGGCTAATCTGATAGAAAGCCATCCCAACTATCATGATTTTGGATCCACCAAACAAAAGGAATATCAGTGAGATGAAGTGTCTGAGCTCAAATGATGCTTCCGTCTGCCAAGCAAAGAAGTGTCTGATTCTGCAACACCCAATTATGAAGCAGCTTCTTCCTCCCACTGTGATGCATCTCCATTCATCCTCCTCAGTTCATTTTATTCATTTTTGTCAGTATCACAAAAGGACTACTACTTTTATCTGATTACATTTTGAAAATTCAATCTTAACATATTTTCTTCCATTTCCACTTGATTAATTCTTTTTCCCATAAAATGAGAAGTTAACACCAGTAATAGCAGCATCAATAGTTTTGTTTGCCCCACATGGTGTTGCCAAATGTGTGTGTGTGTGTGTGTGTTTGTTTTTGCAGTAACCTTTTACTTTCTATTTCATCCTTGATACTTCAGTTTGGTATCTTTAGCCAGAAATTACTTGGAGTAAATGGTGAAAGCTTGACCTTGGGTTTCCAGAGGTTTCTATTTAAGGCAGAAAATAAGTCAAGTTTGGCCACGAAGTGGTAATTCTTTTTAAAAGAAATAGCACAAGGGTATGGTGTATCTCCGCCTGCTCACATGTGTGCCATCTCTAAGGTGGTCGGGGTGTTTGTCTCCTCTCCCTCCCTCCTTCTCCTCGTGTTTTCCTCTGTTTTATGTGTGTGTCCTGCCCATCCTCTTCCATTCAACCCCCGTTTACCATGACAATGGCTGCCTGTCGAGAAGCGCTCCTGTGTATAGCCCGACTGCTGGCTGCTGGCAGGGACCCATTCACTGCTGCAAACCACCCCAATCTATAAAGAGCCTGGCAGGATCCACTAGGCCCCCCAGTAAACAGCCAACACTTCACTTGTTGTGTCTGCCTGCTGTAGCACCGATGTGATAGAGCTGTTGGGTTTATGTACTTGGTTTTGTCCGAGAAGAAGAAAAAAAAAAGGTGGTGGGGGAGTTGGTTTTATGTACCAAACGATATGAAGCTGCAGTCTGACTGGAAAGGAAAACTGTTGAGGACAAATTGTTCAAATTAAGAGGAAAAACAAAGGAAACAGAAGATGACATAACTGTTTGAGACGAGATATCAAAATGTTGAAGTTACAACGGGGATGATCAACTACAGCTGGAAATATGAAAGAGGGGAACTAGAGTCCAATGTTAGAGCCTGTTCTCATGGATCAAAAGGATGAGCAACACAGAATAGCTAACAATGACTCAGCAGGTTTTAAATTAACATAATCAATGCAAATTCAGTGCTAATGTTAGCCGGAGGAAGAAATATGAGGCTGTGAGAGAAAAAAGCTTTGACAGTGGACAGTGACTGCAAACATATTGCTGTCATACAAGTGATCAAGAAACGGTTAAGAGAAAGTTTGGAGTCCTTCAGCCAGCTTTAGGTCCATCCAGAGTCTGTGGAGGTGACTGAAGGCAGATGTCATGACAAATAAGCTTTCCAACCTCAAAAATGTGGAGACTTTCCCAGAGGAGGAGTTCTCCAAACGGGGTGATTTCTGTGATGTCTAAATAACCCTTTCCCAACAGAAGACATCTTAACATCTCTGTTTTATTCCCCTCGTCTCTTGTAATTAGAGATAAAGAGATGAATTATTATATAACTCTAACAATGACCACAACCAGTCATCCCCAGTAATTCTTGGGTTGTTGCTGGAACAGGAAAGTTACCATTTTTAGTTTCTGCAAAACATGGTCATTATGCCATTATGTCAATGTTTCGAAACCTCTGAGATAAATCAATTTTTGCAGAAATATGTGACCAGTCAGCAAACTCATCAATAATATGCACAAAAGCTGCATTAGAAGTTCATAAAGCTCTGTCTGGTTAAAGAAGGATTATGATTGACATCAACAGATAGTGGCTTTGGAAAAATATGGAGCCTGTTTAATGACATAAAAAAGAAATGAACTTTAAATAAATTTGTGTTAAGTTAATGATTTCTTTGTTGAAACGATGCCGCTTGGCAATAAATCTTGTACCATTGTGGAAAGCTAGTTTATTTCCCTTTTAAATGGTACCACATTTGTAAGGATAATACATGAAAATGATAATACCCATGAAAAACTTGCCAATTCTTCTCTAGGGTTACCCTAAAGTAGTCAGACTGTTGCCCACTTTTGTTGAATTTGTAGTTTTTGGGAAAAAATAAAGTGGTGGAGCTGCAAACAAAGCTGTGTAACAAACTATTTAATCAGACCGACCCAGTAACCTCAATTCATAAAATTCATTCCAAGATTAAAATGAAATGAAATGAAATCATGTAACATGTATAAAGTTATACACAAAAAAATGAATAAAAAAGGACATAGAGCTGTGGTTTTTCCCAAAATTCCAACAGTTTAAAACATTTTTTCACCATATACAAGTTCAAAACAGTTTAAAGATATTTTTGTGTTCAGCATTTAAAAAAATGCCTTTTCTGAGATACACTACAAGTCACAATGCACCACCAAAACATCTCTGTCTCAAGGTCTGCATACTCTCACTCCGTGGAATCTGGAAAATAGTAGCGGTTGTTGCTGCCCTTGAAAAACATGGAATTATGGAGATGTTTGGATATTTTGGATATGATTTCTGCAAGGAAGAGGGACGTGCTTCTGAAAGCTGGCTACTGTATTCTTTTCCAGACATGCTGACCAAAGGAACTAGAATCAGCTGTGAAGGTATCTCCAACATTTTTGGAAAGGCCCAAAACTTCCCAGGCTGATTTTGTATGTTTTACTTTAAAATGGGTTTTTATGCTTTTTCCAAATATAGGGAGTTTCACATTAAATGACCCCCAGTACAGCTGGTATTGTGACATCAGTTTTGGGATGCTGCATGTTCTTTTGTTTAGTTTTTTTTTTTTTGCTTTGCCATTATCAACTCATTGTTTTTGCATGCTTCTCTCTCAGATCGCAGTTTGCACTTTCCTCACAGAATGGTTTACAACAGCACAAAGACCCAATGTTTGATTCTGGTGACTATATTCTCATCATAAAAATGCTTGTGTGAGATGCTCCCATGATAATACCTTGAAGTTAGACGGGTTAGCAGGCGACTGCAATCATGATCGGCTCCATCTAAGGAGCTGCTAGCTTTCTCCCCAAAATCAGTCATTTAGTTGTGCAGCATTCAGGAAGTTTCCATTTGATTGGAGAAGTTACATTGTGTGTGTGTGGGTGTGTGCATGCCTAAGACCTTGGGAGGGCTGGCTGTGCAAGCCTGAACTTGCCCCAGCTATACCACAGAGCCAGCCAGAAATGAAAGATGATGGCAGCACACAACCAGATGGAGGAAGAGGATATTCTGCAGTTATTCTTATGAGAACAAAGGCTGTGATATATAATACAACAATGTTTATGGGCATTTTTTGCTCCTCTTTATTGCTCCAGTACACAAAGACAGTCATGTGGAAACAATGAAGGAGGCAATTATCTTAAGGAAGAGCGGCATCCAACCGTTATTGACGCAGGTGACCCACAGTAAACAGATTGTGTGCTTGCAGATAAAACAGCTGACAAGTCTTTGTTGTGTATGTAGCAAAGTGTGTGTTCATTCGTCACCTCACACAGGCAAACCTTCAATAAGACATGTACCAAACACAAACTGAAGTGGAGTTTGCATGATGTCTACAGATAAGCAATGAGAGGAAGGAGTCTGCTGTTGATTTAGACGTAATCCTTTTAGACTTATCGACAGACGCTGTTGCAGAAATAATGATCTATTGGGGGTATTTAATGGCATGTGGAATTTTCCACTGGTTAGGCTATTCCTCTTCCCTGGACTGTTCAGCACTCTCCACAATCAGCTGATTGCAGAAGTTCAAGATCAATTTCAAACTCGTGCTGAAAAGGTTTTTTCACAAAGGAAGAAACCAGTCAACGCTGCGGCCCATCAGCACAAGACTTTTTCCCCCTTTTTACTGTTTCACAAATAAAGAGAGCGAAAATTATCTTTCATCTAGAGTTTCAAATATTACAACAACTATGTCTATGTATTAATGAAACGTTCAGATGCAAGATTGCATCTCACACAGGAGAAGCTCAGATTTGTTTATAATACAGGAAGCTGAGGAATTTTACTTCTTTTCAAGATGTAAAACTGGGAGTAAAGTTGATTTGCATTGTGATCTGACGGGATGAATCTTTATTTTACATACAGTATATACATGTACACCTCCATGTATACGTCCCAAAGAGATCAATAAAGTTGAAGTATAACCGAAGAAATTATACAGTAGCTAACTTCGGAGAAGTATTGGAGTCACTGTTGATCTTTAACTAGAAAAAAAGGTGATGACTGACCAATTAGAGCGTCCTTCAGCCGTGCTTAGGGAAGTGGAACACCAGGTCCAGCTGTGAAGCATGTTGATCTGTGTTATTCATGTTCATTCGTGTTTCATAATTATTATTTGAAAAAAAAAAAAAAAAACTCTGCTACAACAATAATTTCCCTCTAAAAGGGATAAATAAAGTATTTTTCATTTCATTCATTCATTTCATTTCATTTTCATTCATTTCATTCATTTCATTCATTTCATTCATTTCATTCATTTCATTCATTTCATTTCATTTCATTTAATTCATTTTCATTTCATTTCATAATGCATCTTAGTGTTGCAAAGAGGTCATGCTGGATTGGAACGACTGGGTGGATGTTAAGGCCATGTCCCTGTATAATAGTCAAACCTAGAAGTGATGTCTAAAGAAATACTGCTAAAGAACAGAAGGAAATTAGTTAGATTTTTTTTGTTTTGTTTGGAGTCTGCTGCACTTGGTGGAAGCAGGAAAAGCAGCTGCTGGGAAACTAAACCTTAAAGAAAAACCTTTTAATCAGACGTGCATTTATTTTTTGGTTTCAGCTCAAGTTCAATGTGAGCAATCATAAAATGTCAAATTTGATCCAGAAATGGTTTCTCCATCTTCACCTTCTGTGCATTACCTCCTTCTCATAAGTGGCATAACACAACTGACCCAACCACGGAGTAAACTGACAGCTTGCCAGTCATAGGAGTGTCAGTTTTAACCCTTTAAAGCTCAAACCAAGAAAAGATGTGGAGAAAAATAAAAAATTTTTAATCTGAAGTCTTTATTTGGCCCTTTAACAAAATGTGGGAAAAAATTAACAAAAATTTTCTTTGTATATTTACCATTTGTTACCATGTGATATGTCAAAATCATTATAGTGTAGTTTTCTGCTTCCTGGTGAGAGACTCACCAAACATACTAATATGCAAGCAGCTGTGTTTAAGCTACGATTTTTCTTTATGTCAGAATATGTGAATATTCCTATAAAAAAAAAATGAAAATTTAAAATAATGTCTCCATTTACCATCACAAAACTAGTTGGCAGGTTATTGTACAGTAAATCCCTTTTGGCCTTTAACTTTTTTCATTTTAATGAGGATAAAACTGAAATGATTATATTATACTGGTGTGGAAAGCATCTGGATGGCCTTAAACCATGCAGATAAAAACCTGTTTGTGGTATTTAACACTGATTTCAGATTTGAGAAGCAGATAAACCCGGTGGTGAAAAACGGTTTCTTTTGTGGCAGCTATATATATAAATATCTGTGAAAACCTTTTTAAATGTCCATATAGCTGTGAGTTTATGTACGCCTCTTTCATGCATCTATGCTGGGTCATAATGGCCGCATCACATCATCCCAACTAACTGGTAACAGCCAGCAGCCACTCCTTGGTCCAGGCAGGCCCAGACTTGCCTTGTACAATGATTAGTCCTGCTTGTCTTACACTGGACACAATGCCCCCCTCCCCTCAATTATGCATCCCTGTTGACCCATCACTAACCGATTGAAACAGAATGAAACAAAGAGGGGAAACTCTACCGTTTCATTTAGAACAGTGAAAGAAATGCAATGTGGGAGAGCCACATTCCTCCCATGATTGTATGACTTTGTAGAAAACTGGAAATATGTTTGACTGCTAACGCTCATCGACTTTAAACAACTTATAAAAGTGTGATCAAATTTTGTGCTGCATTCAAGGAACAGGACTGCTGAAGATGGTTGTCTTTTGGAATAAATATGCAACATTGTGCAAAGTTTTCTTTTGGCTCTCCAAGGGTTCAGATTCTTATCCATCAGGGAAGGTGGTGTGGGTCCCAAAATCATTCTGCAGCCTTACAATAATCCACGATGAAAGTGGGCTCTGCTGAGTCGCGCTCTCAACATCACTGAATCAGTGAGTCAGTGTGAGATTACACAAAGAGACAGAGGCAATGAAAAATGCTTAATCCACAGAAGAGCTCTTTGAAAATCTGGAAGATATTTCAAGCAACCGACCAATCAAGTCAAGTATGCAGATGGTTCTGTTTTAAAATAGTTTGTTCATGTCTTTTGCATTTTGTATTAATGCAACAGATAAAAAGTTCTGATGATATTTTTTAAATGATTGTAACTTTTCATCACCTCAGACTTAAAAATTTGTAGTTTTAGTCTAAAACATGTAAGATTACAGATGTTTTCCAGTCATGAAATAGAAAAGAATAATCATTCAAATAAAAGGAGGGTTTATTAATGAAATACAGTCAGTGACTAAGCAGGAAAGCTACCACGAAATGTTTTTCACAATTTCCTATTAGTGGCATGAGTGTTATTTAGTATAGTACATGACAAGAGAGGACAGACAAAATATTACCGGTATATCCAATGCATTCATTATATCTTTAAGTGTTGTATCTGAGACTTTTAACATGTATATCAAAAGGTTAATCAAATTCCAGTCAGTACAAGTGGATATATTATGATTCAAAATTGAATATATTTCTTATATATTTAGAATAAATCTACATTTGGCTGTTTAATTCAGAAGAAATTTTAGGAAACAAGGTTTTTTTACACAAAAGTTTTAGTAGCATAATAAGCTTATGTTTGTAAATGTATCCCATGAGACTCTTTGTGGAGGATCACTACCATATATATTAAATAAAAGGAGACCTAATGTCCTTCCTTGAGGTACCCCCAATGGACATTTTTTCACTGGGCAGTGCATCATTAACTTTAACACTTCTTTTTTTAACTGTTTGTTGTTTGTGGTTCTCCTTTATTCTTGTCTTCAGGGTCCTGTGAGTGCTGTGCGAATATCAGATAACAATTCCATGAAAATTACTCCAATGAGACTCAACCCACACACTGAGGGAGGAGACAAAGGAAGAAGGGGGGGGAGTTGCACTTACACATAGAGAGGGAGAAAGAGAGAATTACTAACCATCAGAGAGATTCTGGGAGGGCATTTAGGGAGAGAGTATTGTTAGAGTGATCACTAATGAGGTGTGTGTGTACAGGTGCACCCGTGTATGTGTGCATACGTGTCATTAGTGACTGTGAGCCAGTAAGTGGAGGATAAGAGCAAGTCTTTAGGACAGCTGGAGGGCACATGGTAGGTAGGAGGATTGTCCTCTGGAGATGACAGCGTGGAGGGAGTATTCAGGAAGTAAGTCATTGTACAGAACTATGTAAGATCCTGCTGTTTCCCCATGGCTTTCCCCTTGTTTTCATCATCACCAAAGGGATGCTTTCAGCTGTATGTGACAGCAATTTCTCATTTCTGTAATCAGGACTTAAGGTTCTCTGAGATTCTCAAGATGACGTGTCCCTAACAATGAAAACCAAACACCTATATGTAAATGTGGAAAATTGTGTCCACAAAAGCAGGCTGTTAGAAAATAATTGAACCTTGCTCAGTCTGATAATGTTGTGCATGATGGAGTAAGATTTGATAAATCTGCACATCTATGGATCTAACAAAACAAGAAAACACAAGGGCAAGATTTATGCAGCACGCTTAGGTGAAAACACACACACACACACACACACACACACACACACACACACACACACACACACACACACACACACACACACAC
>JBBBVU010000023.1:16991133-17002176 GCA_037177055.1 Atherinosoma microstoma | reverse complement strand
AATCGACAGTTGGGAGAAAACCAGCAAAAATATGTCACTGGATCACACACATTATTCAGGAATGAAAGGAAAAATGAAATGAAATGAAAAATACTTTATTTATCCCTTTGAGGGAAATTGTTGTTGGAGCAGAGTTTTTTTTTTTTTTTTTTTTTTTCTGCTTTTTTTTTAACATGTGTCCATTTATCCAATATGTTAAAAAAATGTTTTTACTATTCAATTTTTTTTTATTAACTATCAATTGTATCTATATGTCAAACACATATAGCTACATTGTAGCTACAAATTATTAGCTATTAACTATCTACCATTACTTCAAATATAGGAAGTATTTTCACTTTTATTATTTAAATTTAGCCATTCTTTTTATTCATAATTAATTTGAACTGAAACCCTATGTCTGTAACATTAGATAATCTTTTTCAACAACCTATCCTGCTCCTTGACAATGCTAATCAGTTTCAACCATCTGTTTACCTTAGTTTTAAGTGTTTAGTTATCAGCAAACCTATACTGCAATTCTTCCACATTTTTCCACAAAACAGTGATCCCCATGAAAAACTTTGTTGACAAATCACTGAACTAGATAATAAAAGAAAGTAATGAACAAATAAAAGGTGGTATGAAAGATTGAAGTACTTACAGAACTAGGACCAACCCAGAAGTTCTGTTGTTGTACAAACTTAACGTTTTCATAAACCCCCTTATTCCTCAAAACCTCAAGAAAGAAAAAAAACAAAAAACATTTTAAATATTTTTTCTCACAAGTCAGTTGAAACATTACAAACCATTTTATAAAGTGTGCAGTATACTTACAGAGTCCACAGTTTCATGTTGTGTGAACCCTATGGGGGCAATACCGTATATAGTGACAGCCAGGATAGTGACGAGCAAATGGACAAATGTGATCCAGTAGGTAAAAAAAGGCCTGAGGAGGAAAGAAGGGGAAATATATACTGATTTCATTGACTAGGAAACACAAAGGATGACAGTTGACAGAAAAAAAAGAAAGAAAAAAAAAGCTGTCTTACCTGTGATTATCCATTTCTTCAATTTGCCTTTTGACAAAGCTGTCAATGCGTTTGCGGTATGACCGATTTGTAAGACGACCGACCATTCCCAACCCGTATGGCCTCTTCTCTCGGGCAAACAGCTTCTTAACAGGAACCACAATTCTTTGTCCCCGCTGCTGATGGCTGTTGACACTTACCACTTCCTGTTTCAGACGCAGTTTAGGTTGGATCAGAGAGCCATCTTTCACCTTTCGCCATCCTCTCTCTAAAGGCCTGGACAGAGGAGGGAGAGGAAAGCAGGATAAATTAAAATCTAATAGCAGCAGTATAAAGCCGTTAACATTATAATGACATTTATGTCATGCAAATGAAGTGAAATTGGCTTTGCTTTATCATTTGTGTATATCAATAATATGAAAAAAAACCTCACAGCATGAGATGACTCCTCTCTAGTTTGCTCTTCTCCAGTGCACTTCCTGTAAGCACGCTCTCATCCAGCTGTTTGAGCTCCGCCTCTGATGGAGTCTCAAAAACCTCATCAGCATAGCTGGACAACTCATCCTGCAGTCCATCCTGCAAACAAGAAAAATGACAAAGTATGAAATTAAAAAAAGAGCCACATACAAACTTCAAACCATAGAAAAGTGCTTTGTCCAATCATCTGCTGTTAGGATCTTATAGAAAGCTGAATACATAGACAGTTAGCAAAAACGAGTGTCCAAGTCACCAATTGCAATATTCAAAGCTAAAGAATTTAGTTCAATAAATGTTGATCTTATTTGTTGATAGCTGCAGTTAATAATGCTTTATAGCTGATTATATTGTTATCCTGGCAGTGTGTGGAAGTGGAAGTATGCCTCACTCTGGTGAAGAAGGAAGTATCCAGCTCGTCCGGGAAATCCAAAGTGTCATCTTCAAAGATACTGGGAGGTATGAAACTCCGTCTGCGACAACGCCCGGCAGTGCTTTCGCCCAATGTTTGACCCTGACAAACACAACGGCTTTGTCAGTCACAGATAAAGAAGATAAAGAAAAGCTATATTTTTCTTATTCATTAAAAGATGAAACATAATCTGATATTACTAACATGCGAGTAGAATAAAACATTATATCAAGATCAGTTGTTAGAGGTCAACAACTTCCCCTACAACATGAATAAATAAATAAAAAAATTTAAAGAAGAAGTTTCTTGTTTTTAGTTGTTTTTTGAAAAACAAACAAAAACACTGCGATCCCTATCCTACCTCAGAAATGTGGTGGTATAATGGTTTGGGCCTGTTGCGCAGCATCTGGGCCAGGATGGGCTTATTCAAGATGAATTGATGGAGCTATAAATTGTGCTGTCAAATTCTAAAGGAAAATGATAAGAATGCTGCCGAACTAAATCTCAAGGTGGTCATGGAGCAAGGCGACACTTAGGAACACAAGTCGCATTACCAAAGCATGATCACAGAGCAATAGCTAATGTTATGGCACATAAAGGTTCACATCAAATCAGAAACAATTGGTGAAAAAAGTTTCATCACAAATATTTACTATTGGGTCATTTACTCCCTTAAATAACAATAATACAATTTTTTTTTGTTAAAATTGTTTAAATAAAATAAAATGGAATAAAAACCAAAATTTAAAAAAAAATGTTGAAAAAATCTAAATATTTTTGTCTCAATTGTTTTATTGGGTTTTCTGTCTATTTGTGAGAAATTTTTATGCAGAGACGAAAGCATAACAAGGTGTCAAACAGCTGATATTATTTCACACAGTGCTTTACTACCATTAGCAGATGAGATCTTGGGTAACATTAATCACAGCCTAAGCTCACACCTGTGGGTTTATGGAAGTGGTGACAGACTGCCTGACATATATGATAGTTTCTTAATCATAGTGTGTGGAGTTTACATCGCAGCAGTGGTCTATGTGTGTTAGTGGATTAGCTCTACTCTTCTGAAATACTCTGACCTCAATCCAGAATGAAGCTGAGCATTCGCTGTGTATTACCACAGACCATCTGCTATGAAAAACTCCCCCAGTAACCCCCATCTAACACGCACAGACAGACATATACACTTCTTTACATATACTGTGTTTGTCCGTAGTCAGTATAGAGTCGTCAGTGCTCTATCCTAACATATTTGCCATAGTTTAATCCCCGAAAAGACAAGCTGATCTGATGTTTTACATAACATGCTTGCACAAATATGAATACACAGACTTTTAACATGGATTAAAGAGTGTACATGGGTCGATTTCCCAGAACAGATTACAAATGTCTTTAATACAATTGATGATTTACAGTTGTAGCAGGAACTAATGTGTATTGACATTATGCAGAGGAGACAAGAACATTTAATTGCATGAAAATCTGGACAGACGGTGGCTTAGAAGTTATAAAAGTGGCTTTATTGCATGACCTGAGTTAGAAGCACAGATTTTGCAAGAGCAATACAATGATGGGATTTCTTTTTGGTTTTTTCTTTCTACCTAAAGTTTATAAACAAAAAAAAGCACCTTCATAAGGGCTGCTGCAGCTTTGAGACTCATGACAGCGACAGAGTCCCGCTTCCGTCGTCGTGGCAGCCGGTTGAGGGCGGAGCGGGAGCTGGAAAATGAGCAGAGGGATGCAGCGCCGGGTGTGAGAGGAGTTTGCGGGGCATTGAAGCCGTCCACCTCTTCCACCGTACGGAAGGCTCGACCTCGAGCGAGGGGGTCTACAATCTGTGCATAGACGTACACACACACACACACGAACAAAGCTTTCTTTCATGCTACATACAACAGAAAACAACATTGAGAGGCAGCAACAAAACACATCCAAGCCAGGGTTAGACTGATGTAGCAGGTGATAGCTAACTTAATGTTCCTTCTTTAAAAGAATATTTAAAAAAAATATTAACTGATACTTTTATCCTAATTGTATAATTGTACACTTATCTAAGTCAAATTTTGTCCAAATTGTGTTATTTGCCAAACCCTACTCTACAAATACTGCTGATTTGTTGTGCATCATTATCTATGAAACCTTAAAATACGACTTTTAAGCAATTATGCTATTAGGCTAACAGCTTATTTCATTTTCATTTATCATTTTAATCATGCACCACAACTCACATTGGGGCTTGTCTACTATGAGACTACAACATAGTGGTGATTCATGCAACAGCTGTTTGGATGTAGGAAAATTTATACTGTCCACAGAACCCATAAATCCAGTTACAAACTCATTGTTGTACTTTTGGGGTATAACAGAAGAGGGTTACAAGCTTTTTACTTTTTAAAAAAAAAGAAAAAAAAAGGTCTAATTAATTTTTTTCCTCTTATATGCCCCTCAAACAAAGATCCCTACAGGTTTTAGATGTTTCCCTTCTCCAACACACCTGATTCATGAAGTACTTGTCAAATTTTACACAATGACCTATTAATTTAAGTCAGGTGTGTTGAGACAGGGAAACACTGAAAACCTGCTGGACAGTCCCCCTTGAGGACCAGAGTTTGAGATCCAAGGCTTCCCGAACTAGCCTCTATGTTGGTGACATGTAAATGTGTTTCACGTCAATGCCATCAAGTGAAGGAAGAAAAATTTGAACTACATTTCAGGCCAAATTAGGGGCACATTGTTCTAATAAAGAGAATTTCATTACTTTTATTGTGTTTTTATTGAGTTGCTGTCTAAACTCTGACTAATATCCATCCATCCATCCATCCATCCATCCATCCATCCATCCATCCATCCATCCATCCATCCAACCAACAACAGTGACAGGTTGCCAGTCCACCTCAAGCCTCCTAACTAATAAATGTCTTATACCTCCATGAGGCTGCATTTAAAGAAGTGTATATAGACAATGGATGGATGGAAAAGTGACACAAACATTTCTGTTTTTTAAACCTATTTTAGGAAATTGTTACTATAAATAAATAAACACTAAAATACATATTTGTCAAAAATGGATTAAAAACTACATCAACAAAAAGATTCAATTCAAAAATTCTAACGGGGCTACACTACTAGTAATACTGACTGGTAACTGTGGTTCATTAGATGTATAAACCATTGTTTTACATTAAAGATAAAAAGGGAATAGTCTTCACCAAAACATCAGTCCAACCTAAGGCAAAAGTGTCAAAGCAAAGAAGTAAAGCAAGCGCCAAAATATTGATAGGAGATGAAAATAAAGGGAAAGGCTGAAGGAGAAACATGAGAAAGGAGAATGATTGTCTACGTCCATCCCTCTACTCTGCACCTGTGGCGCTGGCCTACCCTCTGTATGCCATAGTGTTGGTGGTGACTGGGGTGGTGGGGTGGGAGGTAGAGGGGAGGAGGGGTCTCAGTGCTGGCCAGGGAAAGATTGTCCTGGCTGTGTAGTTCCATTTCCCTCATCACCTGCGCCTTCAGACCCCCATACAGCTGGCTGCAGTGCTGCAGGCTCCTCCTCCTCCATCGCTGGGTGCTGTCGCCGTCCTTGCTCAGTCCGAACCAGTCAGCTGTACCCCTGGAAAAAGGGATGACTCCAATTAGTACAATAATGCTAATTAACTGATCTGTAGCTGGTCGTTGGCTAATAAGCAAATATATCATTTTTTTCAAATCAATAATGTTAAAGCCACTGGACAAAGTAGAAGATATGTCCACTGGCTGCTTAAGCAGGTTTTCATCCTTAGCTTTACGCTGAGTTCAAACAGCATCACACCTATCCTTCACCTCAGAGTGTCTTCTATCATTACACATAATTTACACATCTTTCTACATTTTACAAAGATGTATCGTCTGGAAATTTATTACATAAGGATAAGAAATTATATCAAGTAGACCAGCAGAATTACTTGAAAGAATTATTTATAGTCCTCTGTAGTTTTTTTTTCTTCAAAATATGAGCTTATATTTATATAAAAAATTTCTAGTACCATCATATATTTCTGAATAGCAGTGATCTGACTAATAGCTACAGCAAAAGAAAGAAAAAGACCCAAACCAACAGCTTTAGCCATAAAAATGGCAGAGAACTTGTCTATTTAGCAGTCAGTCCCATTTTTGAACTTAGGATGACCTCATAAAGAAAAGGGTGAGGCAGCTGTATCTATTATAGATTGCAATCTTCAACCTTATCTCTAGATGCCACTAATTCCTACACAGCAGTCCTTTAACTACAGTCACAACTCTGGATGAAGATAAAGTGATTTGACAAAGAATGAGGATTACATACAGTATGGGTCACAAATTATATAGCTTAAGGTCAGGCGATTAAGCAAAGGTCGCTTTATTTTCTCTTCTCATTATCCATTTCATCTGGTGTTTTATTTTCCTTCATGTGTACTTTAACTGACATTAGTAATCCGGCTTCCAGACTCGGCTGATATATACTGTTTGTGCCCTTAAACAACTTGCTGCCATCTATATATATATATATATATATACACTCATGCATATATGCATTTGCCCCTCTTCCCATCAAAAAGTTAAGGTGTACAAAGTTGTGTGTTAACCTATTAGGCAGAGGAGGAGGCCACTTTTGGGGAGGCTGTTTAGAGAGCAGAACATTCTCTGATAAACCCCAGCTGGAGGAGCCTTTTAAGGCGGAGCAGGGACAGTGTGATGATAGTGCAGTCCCGATTGTTGTTTCCCCAGAGAGGAATGTTTGAGAAGGAGGACACAGGTTTGGGGGCGGAAATAAAAAGGACTTAGACTGTAAATAGACTGCAGGAGAGAGACAGAAATAAGCAGCAGAGGAAAAACGGGTTTCATTTATAGTTAGAAAAATGTTGGATTCCTTAAATATTAAAAAATGTTGAAGACATCCATAAGCTTGTATCAGACCACATATTTGTTTGTCTAAATGTGCAGTTATTCCTGTTATTTGTGCTCATGCCCTGACAAGAACCCACCCATACATAACATCAATAAAACAGTCATGACTGCTTATTGACAGCACAGAATCATCACACAACACAGATTAAAGCTACGGTGACTCGCATCATCTAACCTGCATATACCTGATGTGCTGCAATTATTGTCTTACACAAAGAAGAGAGGGCTGAGGGCCAAAACTTTGTATCATCTAAACAAATACTGACACAGAAGGGAAAAATGTGAACATCAATAGTAAGACCTTACTTTTGAGATTGGATGCATCAAATAAGGTTTAGTGGTACATTGAAGGTTGGGATGATAAAACAGTTTACCTGTGTTGACAATATTGGCATCCACCATAAAAAAAAACCAGCAATTTATCTATACTTCCACTAAGAGCAGGGGTGGGTCTATTAAAATTTTGATGGGGGGGGCAAGCAGGGGCACAGACTGGGAAAATGGTGAAACATGTAAATGAGATCTTTAAATAAAAGGATCTTGATTTTAGGTAATAATGAACTGATTATTCCAACTACAGTGGTCATTTAATAAAAAATAAAAAAAACTAAAGCAAAATTGATGAAAACAAGCAGCCTGATATATTTTTAAATCAACAATTGTTTATTTAAGATGATCCTGTGTTGTATGGCTTTAAATCCTGTAGCACAAACACTTACGCTTCATTGATAATGAGAAAACTTGGAGCCAAATCACAAGTTTTAGCAGTGTTTCTTCAGCATTTTTGGTCAACTGAATATGCATTCATCACGTCTGGTGATTTTATGACTTTTAAATTATCTTGATCAAATTTTAACAGTTTAGACCGACAAATATTATCACCCACATAAGCAATTGGCTAGATGATGCTATAAGAATGCTGCTTTCTGATAAAGAACCTGGTAGTATAGATCTACATCATATAGAAGAACATTACATGCTGCATTCACTTGCATCTGAGGTTAACCCAGGTAAAGGTTACTTTATATTAAATTGTAAGAATTTGTTTCACTATGCTTGGTGGTAACACCTATGGAGCCAGTCAGACCCCCTCCCCCCCCCCAAATCCACCTTTCTGGCCATTCATTTATTCTTCGGTAAATAGTTTACAATTATGCATACAGTTATGTATTTATATCTTTTTTACTAATATTTCTTGAAGCTCTATTGCAGTATTCTGTCAGATCATATTACATCTGAAGTTAGTTATCATATCCTCGAACATAACTCTTACCATTAGATCACCTATATCTACAGTCACATTCTGAATAATAGAAACTCTGTCATGTCAGGTCATAGTTTTTTCCTGCTGTCTTAAACTGTTAATTACTTTATTTCAATCATCTTACGTGTAGTTTTTGTTTCCATTTATCCCACTACTCTGTGTACCTCACAAACAGCCCCTGTGGGACTAAAAGTGCTATGAATAATATAAATATGAACAATATTGTACTTTTTACAAGAAGTTATAATCAGTTACTTTTAAGTTTTACAATAATATAGTAATATAAAATGCGCTATTCGTGCATTATAATGAAGTGAGTTTTCAAATATTATATGAAGAAATTACACAAGTTATGGCATCAGCAGTCTAATATTAATGTCTGTTTATTTACATTTAATCAAATTAAATTAATTTCTTTGGGTCAAACATAAAATGCAGGACTTTCACTTTTAAACAATCTTAAATTGTACTGCTGATGTTTATATTTCAAGGAATATCTCAGCCTATTCCAGTTAGGATGAACTGCGGGGATCGCTACTCCATCACAGGGTCATCATGAGATGTGAAGTTCAACATATGAGGCTAAAATCTAATTAAAACATGTGTTCTAAATCCTGCATCTTACATTAATCCAAGCTAAAGAACACAAAACAGCATTTCCATTAATGGCTTCAAGAAATTCAAGTGAAGCCCCTTTTTGCTCTCTTCCAGTTTGCTATAAAACACTCACCTGTCCTGAGAGCTCCAGGAGGGATTCAGAGTCTGGGTCATACCTGACTGGAGACTGGACTGTGGAGCTGAGTCGCCTCCATTGCCAGCATCACTCACATTATAACCCCATTTACCCTCTGTCCTCCGTTACACCCTGATCCGCTGGATGCAAACTTATCCTTCACAAATTACACATCCAGAGCTCCGTAAGGGATTTCCGGATATCCAGGCCAGCGGTACCTTGCTGTTACGCAAAGAGAGAAGGAATCACCACATGTCCATCCACACTGTTAAACAGCTCTCACCAGCTTAGAGAGGTGCTGCTTAATCAAAAGTTGAAAAGCTGGCTCTGATCTTCCCTGTCAGACAGATATCTGACTTCCGCGGTGAACATCCTGATGTAAAATATAAGATCAGCGGGGGACTTCCAGTTTTTTTCCCCAGCTGGACCTGCTCATTGAAAGCAAAGTGAGCGGGAGGATCTTACATTTCCTGTACTTGTTGTCACCAGCACGCAACAGAGGTTTCCAAAAGGCTGCGCTTTGTGTGGGAGAGTGTGTGAACGTGTCAGAAGTTGGCAGGTCTCCAAGTGTCCCTCCTCGAGATTTTCAGCAAAAAAGGATGTGTACTCTGGTCTGGTCCTCGTCAAGATGAATACGCCTCCGGCCCTAAGCCAGAGCTCCAACGATCACTATCAATGAAATCCTTTCCTCTGAGTCTGTGTGTTTCTTCACATTGTTTTGCAGGACTGTGTGTAAACAGGGAGATGAGCGTGCCACAGGAAAGAAGAGTTTATAAGGAGAAGAAAGATCATAATACACATCAGGAGGGTGGAGAGTTAGAGGAGAGCACTGAGACATGCCTGGACATGACACATGCACAGGCACTTGGGTAGCAGTGCCACAAAGCTCATATTTTTAAACCCCTCCTCATTTTCCAGTTCAAATATTCACATCAGAAACAAGAGGTCAGACTGAGCCTTTGAACTTCAAACACCTATCATTACAAGCATCGGTATGACTACGCCATGAATTATTAAATGTTCAAATCTGTGACTGTTTCCTTCACACAAAAAATGACTCATGAGTAGTGTTTCTCTTGTCCTCCACATCAACAAACATCAGGGTGTCCTCCCAGATACGCTGTAAATCATACACACAGGCCCACCTTTTGTTTGAATAGTAAAGATTTATCCTGCACTCATGAGCTCTCTTTAGAAGGCGGTGCATCAGCTAATCTCTTTAAGTCACATTTGCATCTCCTTTAGTCGAAATAAATTCTGTCACAAATGCTAAATGTACATTCTGTTTCTGATACAAGCTGATAAACCCTAGCATGATAAAGTTGAGACATAAAAACACAAGCTTTGAGGGTCTCCAGGTTTCAGTTTCAGCTCCTTGTTCAAACATTTACGATTACTTGGACACTGTTCAGAGAGCTGCTCTGATGTGGCCTGAAGCGCTCACACAGTCTATATGAGTAATTGTGTTATTTTGTCTGCGCATGCCACCTGGACTGACACTTATATACTTCATGCATTCTTCATGTGTCATAGAAAAAGCTACACAGCTGGGCTTAAAAGACCAACACATCCAATGAGTAAAAGGCCTTTTGTGCAAACATCAAGAAAAGAAACAAGCTTTTTGGCTTATTGTAAAACAAAATGACAGATTGGTGAACTAGAGCTTAGACAGAGTCAAATAGAAAATGGAAAAGGAGACTTTCTGCAATATTGTGAATTTTACCCCAAAACTATTTTGTTTTCCAGTTGTTTTGTTGCCTAAACCTAACTAAACAGCAGCAGAAAAATAAAACATGAACCAACAGATACAGGACCCCTTCTCAGTTCCCTCACACGAAAGTCAGTTTGTATCCAACAGGTACAGATGTTACAGGTACCTGTGCATCCCAGAAATTACTCTAAATGGGTATCCAGGCTGAAATAACATGTGTGAGACCCTGTGAAAAACAGTTTCCAATATTGGTCTTATTCCTTATTTTGTGGACGAAGACTTGCTTTTGCGGGCCATTTAACCAAACATGGTTTAACCCATGTCAGGAAATTCCAACTCTCCACGAAGGGCTTATGCACAAACATGCTATGCATGCTGGATGGAATGGAATGGATCAATACTTCATTGATCCCTAGGGAAATTGGGATCAATAATGTATGGCTGCCATAATGCCATAGTTGGCCCATGTTGTCAAACTGAAGCAGGTTATGGTGTCCCAGTTGTGAAATTATTCATTTA
>JBBBVU010000023.1:16972638-16991033 GCA_037177055.1 Atherinosoma microstoma | reverse complement strand
TGAAGTTGGGACGTTGTGTTAAACGTAAATAAAAACAGAATACAATGATTTGCAAATCCTTTTCAACCTATATTCAACCGCACCAGGGTTCACTTGCAAGTGAACCGAGAATACTCAGTTTTCAAGCGGACCACAGTTTGCTTTTTCAAATGTGCGTTAACAATGTTCCAAACGAACTACACTATCCATGTAAACTGGACCAAACAGTGTGTGAATGCGCTCTAAAGGTCCCTTCATTAACTAAGTCCCATTTGATACAATGGGTCTCACTACATTAATTACTTTGTTCATCTATTTTTTGTCAGAGTTTGCATCAGAAGGTAAGCTGAACTGTTAATCATTTGTTGATGTTAATTAACTTTTCTAAGCCAGGGTTTGCTAGAATAGCACACTGTTTATAGCTATATTGGCTGACCTACATGTTGCTTAAAGTCATGAAATGACTATCACCTAATTAGCATAATCTGCCAAGTGCATATAATTGTAATGAACACTGTAGGAGAGAGAAATAACACTGTGGGAGAGTCAAAATGTGAATAAAAAATGTCCTAAATATGATTAGAACCACAATGAA
Organism: Atherinosoma microstoma; assembly: GCA_037177055.1. NCBI lineage: Eukaryota > Metazoa > Chordata > Actinopteri > Atheriniformes > Atherinidae > Atherinosoma > Atherinosoma microstoma. Next base: position 16,990,459 of record JBBBVU010000023.1, on the reverse strand, counting down.
CCAGTGATGGTTTTGTGGATTCATTCATTCATTTTTGCAGTCTGGCTGGGTGAACATCTCCTGCTCTGCCTGCAGCTGGGAAGGACTGCTGTACAAGGACTTTGATTGGTTTGGGACAAGGGAGCACCCCATGGCAGCACACATTGCTCGTTAAGAAGAGTAAAAATGATACAATTTTCACGTCAATCGGCAAAAGTCTCCAATTACACCAGAAAAGGTCGCTAGAAATTGTTGAATGTCGCTTTTTTGAAAAAGTCACTTGAGGGGTCTGAATACTTGCTTAATATGGCAACAAAGTTGCTACGTTTCAGCACCATGCAGTTGGGTATGAGCTGAGGAGAGGCACTGAAACATGTTAATTGGGACTGAATGTAAACGAGTCCCTCATATAGAAATTAAAGACAAAAGAAAAAGTCCAAGAGGGTCTACTTTTTTTTTACCTACATCTGTTTACACTTTGGTAAGCAGTATGATCTCCATGGGGAACATAAAAACATGAGTCCTTCATCAAATGAAAGTACGTGTTTTATGTTTAAAAAAATGCATTGATTGCTAAAATTTCTTTGGGTTTGAAACAACTGACCCACAATCCACCGCCATCCACCCTTCTTGTACCTGATGATCTGTTTGGGTATAGATGAACGCCGTCTGGACAGTATTTTTGGGACACAGGACCGCCTTCGGCTGGTTGACACCCTCCTTAGGCACCTCTGGCCTTTTGGAGGGACTGTGTTGACACGGTCAAAGTGCACCCTTTTCTCACTTCACGCACATTAGAATAAGAGGCGGGCAAGGAGGCAGGGTGGAAAAGAAGGGATTAAAACAAGGAAAAATCAAAGAGGGGAGGAAGAAAGAAAAGACAGCTAGATTAATTTGGGTTAAATCAGAAAGAAGAAAGACTGAAATAGCTTTGTTAAGTATTTACAGATATAGATTCACAGATGTATTGGAAATATAAGGTAAACATGCAGAATTAATTCAAATAGCAGCTGGAAAAAATGAGCGTTTAGAAGAAGCAGAGAATGTTTCATGAAACTGTGTCTCAGTGTGGACGTTTTGGGGTGTAACCAACCTCTTGATGGACTGGGTGAAGGAGGGCAATCCCTCCAAAGGAGGTTTGAGGTAGTTGTTGGATGTTTCCAAGGCGGCGATGCGGGTCTGCGGATTTTCCCCGGGCATGCTGACACTGCGCACTCGCTTCACTGGCTACAACACACACACACAGACATAGAAGTGACGTTCAATGGCACGTCTTTCTTCTCTCTGTTGATCATTAGTATCTAATACTGTTTTGTGTATTACTTGTGCGAGCGGTGGCGTGTCGTCTGGCGTCAGCTGGATGGTTGGGATGTCCAGTGTGAGCCATGGTGGCTTCTTCCTCTGGAGGCTGCTGTTCCTGCTGCCCGTCTCATCCATGCTCTTTACCTTCCTCTAAGCCTGCCAGCTGAACAACACAAACCAGAAAACGGGTTACACACAACAACAAGCACTTCTCAGACATCAGCAGACAAAAACCAAAAGTGACCAGATTTGTTGTGTAATCACAGAGTGGACATATGTTCAACTGTAATCCAGTCTCCCCATGGTGAGGGCTTATGCAGATAAACAGTGGAGGCAAACATCTAAATAAAAGTGATGCTCAATCCAAATGTTTAAGGTCATTAGTTTGCCAACACCCCAAAGAGCCTTTGCCTAAACCCTCTATTACAATGCATCTGCTTTGATAGATATAAGTCTAACAATAAATCAGTCTTCATCGATTAAAAACATTGATAAAACACCAATACAGTAATCATTTGTGAGATGCACTTAAAAAAAAAAACATGGAATTGTTCACATTTGCTTTGTTCTGTAGAAATGTATTCTTTTATTTTTTCAACTTGTCCGGCATCATGGCAGCAGAAAGATGGTCTGGCTGCCTTATTGTGCTGAATAGATTTGCTCTGCCAAGGGGACATTTATGGAGGACATAAGGCTCTCCTTGATACTTGATTATTGTTCTTTATTTGGGATACTGCTAAATTACATTTAAATGCTGGACCTGATAAGGGAAAACAAGGGGGAGGGGGATTGTGAGGAGAAGAAAAAGCAGACATAGACACAAAAGGGAACACCCAATGCCACCCAACATTGTCTATTGTTATCAAATGAGCATGTTGTTTAATTGAGCTCACTAAAAAAGAAAAAGATTTGCTTTGTTTTTTGTGATTTGATATGAATGGAAGTGATTTTGTTAAATCAGCATGTGGCATCTTGTAATATTGATCATTAGCTCCTCGATTAAATTAAATGGCTCAAACTCACAACCTCCGCATTGCTGGTTACTGTCTTATAAATAGAACTTGGTGACCGATTACAACACTGAAGCCTTGGTTGGGGACTCCTGTGGCTTATTTACTTTGGCAACACAAGATGGCTTATCGGGTCCAGTGCTCTGATCACTCACACAGACATATGCAGGCTATAATCAGCCAGGTAGACTAGGTTAAATGCTCAGGGTTGCCTATTATCATGAATCATTAGCAACCAAGACCAAAAATAACAATCGAAAGACTTCTGGAAAGTGAGAGATTTCCCCCTCATGCCCTGAAACAAGCTTTGACCCACAGCCAGAGAGCTTGTTAACTGTAGGAGCTCTAGATATGAACTAATCATTCCTATTCCAGTTGAATTATGAATCTAATAGGTGTTGAGCTTGTCAGGTGAGACACTAATTTTCAACACCTCTCTGCTGTGTCACTAGTGCCACATAGCAACAACTGCAATAGATGTCAGGATTAACAGGATGAAGTGCTTAAGATGAGAAAACACATAAAAAAAACCCAAAAAGAAACAAAAGAAGAATCATAAAAAAAGAACTATTATCCTCATGGTTGCATTGCATGTAGTGACGTGGGCAAAAATAAATGAGGCACATTACTGATTCACAGTTCAATAATGAGGTTTACCTAAAAATAACTTTCAAAAAGAGTAGGGGTGCACTAATCGATAGGCCTCGATTTCCTTCATTTTCCTTCAGGCTTCTTAAAGATCAGTGATCGGCCAGAAAACTGCATTCGGTGCATTCCTAAAAAAAGAGTCTTAGTGATGCACCTGAAGGGAGTTTGTGGAGTTTTCCATCATGATAGGGAAGTAACACAGTGTGTCCAATGGCTCTTGGTATTTTCTAGTTCAAAGCTCCAGCTTACTAAGCATGAAGCTTTTATCCAAATAGATTACAAGTGGGAAACACAAAGGGCAAGTGTGGGGTTAAGGATGGTGAAGTTGGGATCAAACCAGCAAAACTGAAAGAATAATCCTCCATTCTGAACTACAGTCAGAGCTCTCTGACAAGGTGCTGGAAATATGAACTGGCATCACAGAAAGGATGCAAAATAGAAAGTCTGGTCATGGCTTTGTTGTAGCAGCAACATGAATTCTCAGTCCCTAATTCAATTCAGGAAGTTTAAAAACACACTTTTTGATCTGTGACACCAAACAGAGGATTCCAACATACTGGAAAAGACATTTAATTCTTTGATGAGAATGTGATAACACTTTTCATTCATGTTCAAAGTTTTGAAATATCAAAGTTTTATGAAGGAAAATCTGTCAAAATACACTGATTACGTGTTCATCTTATTAATGAGGTAAGCTGATCCTTTTCTGAATGTAATTCTCCTAAAATGCTATTTTAATTTAGTAAAATGTAAACTTGAGGAATGCATGTGAGTAACAAGAAGATGTGTGATGCTGTTTAAAGCTCCATTGCTCCAGGTGAGGATCCAACTTACAACTTTGGCATCCCTCAGCCAATTACTTTCACTCAAATACCACATGCTGACTGACCCTTTTACTGGAACCTGTTATTCTGTAGTTTGAGAGCCATTTGTGGAGCGCTGTTCAAACACCACTAGATGGCGCTATGTTTCTCACAGGAAACGTTCCTTTGCTCCATCCGAACACATGCCATCTAATGAGCAGAGAAAGATCATTATGACAAAACACTAATATTTGTCTTATTGGATCAGAGTTAGAGCCAAATTCCTGTAATTGTGCCTAAGTGAACTATTACAGGATAACAGAACATCTGCGTGAGAGTCTGGTGGGAAGGAATGAGGGACCTCCAATAAGGGAGAAAGGGGGTGGAGGGCGGTTCCTGTAAATCTCAGTTGTGAATCATTCGGGCTGTTAGGGAAATTACAAGCTCTTCTCTTTTGCCATAATGTCATTAGCCAAGACAATTATCTTTTCCATTGAACGGCCCATGCTGCTGGAGCCGATATCCAGACTGTTTTGATCCTGGCCAAGCCTGACAAGCTGAAAGGAAGTCAACCCCAGCAGCTGGGGGACATCTTTATAATGATACAGACAAGATGGAGTTTTCTTCCAAATGCACACACACAGCTGCAGCGTAAACTTGGGGAAAATATCTCGGTGGATGCTCTCAGTAAAGGAGGGGGGTTTCTTAAACCAAAACCCTTGTTTGTTTTGTCAATTTTGGTAGATCTTGTCCATTTAATTTCCAGAATTACCTGCAGATGAGCTGTGAACTAAAAGGCAGCTGTTTGCACAAATAGAGTTTGGTCTCTCAGCTGTAGACGGGAATAGAAGCACGGTAAGAGCATGAGCTGAGCCTGTTTCCATTTAGTTTGATGAAGCTGAAAAAGATAATAAGGCCTATTGAATTACATGCTCATCCACTCAGATGGTCGGTTAGTTTTTTTCTTGTTTGGTTTAAACAAACTTGATTAGTTTTCCTATATTTTGGAAATAATGTAACATCGCCATAATTCATTCATCTGAGTTGTCATTTGTAAACAATTCGGCCATTAATGAAATATTCCAACAACTACTGAGCAATGGACTGGTTTCATGGAGAATGTGATAGCTTTGCTACTTGGGTGAGTTGACCTATGATGGTTGGGAGAGGATAACACTAATTAACAATCTATTCAATTATCGTTTTTCCTTAATATTATACTGCTACTAGTTTTACTTTTAGGTCCATTAACACCTTTGACTATCATCTTTTTTGCAGCAAAATCCAATAAACTGCTTCCTCCAACTTACTGGGCTCTCCTCTGACATTTGGCTTAAAACCAAAATGTCCCCACGGCTATGCTGCTGTGTTTGGATTTGCTCCTTGATCCATGACAGTAATAACAACAGATGCTTATCCAAATGCAGTTGCTCAGATATTTAAAGTTAAGTGCCTCAAGATAAACAGTTTATCCCATTAAAAACTTTTGAGATGAATAGGGTCCCCTGATTGAGACAGACTGCCACCAGCTCAAATAGCTCTGCCCAGGCAATTATGTAACACATGCTAAAAAGCCCAGATATAATGTCACAACATGGCTGGTCAGCTGGGATGATGCTCTTGGAGCAACATTAGTATGATGCTGTGGGAACAACATCAACGCTGCCATATTAGATAAATCTGCAAGCAGGTGGTAAACATGGCAGTAGTTATACTTCCAACATCGTGTTCCTGCCCGGATTTGTGTGCTAATACTATGAATTTTCATCTACTTAATACTTAAAATAATAAAGAGCTGCCTTTTAAAATGTTTAAATAATGATTTTGAACTCTGGACCTTGACTGAACAAACCGCTTGTGAGGAGACTTCTGCCTTAGCTTGTATATTTTCAGCATGCATATGTAGAAATAATGTGTAGAAAGATTGTCCGATCCAACCCACACTTGGACCAAGCTAATATTTGGCTGTATTAGCGGGGGTTTACACAAGTTGGATTTCTCTTTGCATCATCTGTCTGTGTGAGGCTCGTGCATTCTCTTATGGTCACAGAGGATAAACAAACTTCTGCAAACAAAAACCTTTTACAAGACGGCTCCACAACCACATCCTTTTGCTTCTTCATGCTAAAGTTTGTGTGCAAGTTAACACGAACTCTGACATGCACTTATGAAATAAAGCATGAACAAACACAGCAAAACGTGCACGCTCGCTTCAGCATAGAAACACTCACTTGACAGCCCTCCCTTCAGACTCCCGTGTCATGTTTGAGCATTTTTCAGTGAGGCTAAAGATGTTGTGCGGTCCGAGATGTTTCTTGACATTTTTCCACCTTGATTTCAGCATCCGCCATTTGTTACTGCACTATCACAATCACCATCTCTCTTTTATCCCCCCCCCCCCCCCTCTAGCTGGGTTTTCATGACAGGCAGATTATGGGCTGTAATCCCTTGCGCTGTATGCCACATGACATTGCCTTGCTGCTGGGTCACTGAGGCACATTTCGATCCCTGATTGGTCAGTGAATGTCGCTGCACTAGTGTCATCAGCATCCGGCAGGAAGTGGTAACACTGATATCACGGTTTTTTAATCTCAAAGTAGAGGAAGTAAAAATGTACTGTATGATATTTTTTAGGAGGACACATAGGGTGAATTTATCAAACAAAGACAATTTGCTCTGTAGTTGTTATATATGAAATTCAAGCTTTTCTTTAATGACATAGAAAGATCTTTGCATTTGGATGCACATTCCTCTCAATCATTAATAACAAAATAACCGGAAGGAGATTTGAGCTTCTGAGCGGCTTGTCGTGCCTACAGCAGACTACACCAGAGTAATTGGATCCTCCTTACATCGGGTGACATTTCCCGACATGCCGAGACAGAATAATACAAAGGCACCCCTTTGGCACCAAAACAAGACCTGTCCCGACACTGCTCCCTGATTCTCATCTTTAATGCAGAGGAAACTATTAAATTTTCTATAGAAACTCACTGTTCAATAAGCTGGATCATATTAAGCAACCCCAAAACAAACTTCTGTACATGTCTCCCCTCCTCTTTTTTTTTTTTTTTGCATTGTTACAGCTGGGCTTTATCAGGATGATCAATGTCAGAGGTTTTAATATTGATTCTGACTGGTGTAGATTATTTCAATCAGTGACTTTTGCAGCTATCTGCAAATCACAGCTCTACATGGAGCAGTTTGTACTTGATGCAGAGGGAAGTGAGGGGAAGTCTATGAAAACCCTCAGACAGAGGAAAGTTTTCTCCCTTTAGACTCTCCAGCTGTTTCCTTTTGACGTTAAATCTGTCCAAACAACTTGGTAAATTTAGAATGAAGTCAAATGGTGATGTGATCATGTTCCAAAAAAAACTAAATACTCTGCTTTGTCAGATCAGAATATTGGTCTCACACTCATATAAGCCTGGACAATTTAAATAATTCTGGACACTGAATTTTAGGCCCAAGCACAAACTTATTTATATTTGGTAAATAAATCAGGGGTGTTGGGAAAAACATTGTTTCACATAAAAAGAAAAAAATCAGGATTCAGAATCATATCAAATCATATCAGAATCAAAAAGATAAAGTAGTTAAATTGGTGTAGAAAACATAAAAAGTTAGAAATATATAAAAGATATATATGAGGTAAAGTTCTAAGCTTTCTTTCCTAATGTATTTGTTCAATCTTTATTTGCCTTATCAGCACCTTTCACTCACTGATCAGTTCATGTTGTATCTTGTTTGACTAAGAGACCATAAATGTAAAGACATAAATGTAAATCCTCTCTTCATGGAAAAGACTTGCACTCAGCTGCTCCAACAGATCCTTTTTGTAGATGAAAATCCTGTCTCTGGAAGCTTCTACAAACAGTACATGGCCATCTTTGTCTGATGGAACAAACACGAGTAGGTCACATAGATTAAAAGTGAATTATGCTGTTTACCCTTTACCCCTCCGAAAGAACTATGTATGCTGTGGGCTCTCATCTCTTCCAGATGTTACAGTAATAACACAGGACGTTGTTTCCTTTCTGTTTGCAGAGTTCTGCTGTTGAGTGTGTGCGTGCATTTCTGTAATCTGCTGCTACCTTTACAAACACTAATAAAATACTAAACATCCGACAGAAAAGAAGCAGCATCTCATTCATATTCATATTTCTCTCTTTCCTGATTTACTGGGTATTATATAATATGATATGATAGGATAGGATACAGGTCCCTTTCTCAAAATGCAAACATCAATTTGTAGTTTAGTCACTTGTTTTTAATCATGATCCAAAATCCCCTGACAGACAAGCACTCAGTGCCTTAATGAGTTGAAACAGTCTGGCTATATGCTGCTTTGGTTGTGTTGTGGTGTCTCTGTCATGTTGTTAACAGATTACGCCACAGCAAGCAATTCATTAGTCAATCAGTCTCTGTGCTGCTGCTGCTTGACCCGCATCAGATTACATGCAGAGGCACTGGCATTTATCCAACCCACACACAAACACAGAGGGCTACTACTTGAGGATTTTCTATGTTCATTTTTCGGATATGAATGTGCCCCAGTGAACCATTAACAGTAACTGATATGAAATGAAAAACACAAGCTTTGTTAGAAGTTGTGTTCGCCAAAATGAAGACTATATGATGAGTTTTCAGGAGTGATTTAGATATGGAAGCATAGTATGCCAAGGAGGAAAGACATCAGCAAAGATCTTAGAGAAGCAACTTTTTCTGCACATCAATCTGATATTGTCATAAGCCTTTCCAAACCTTTAAGAGGCTATACGTCTACAGTGAGAAAGATCATCCACAAGTAGAACATTTTCTAAATAGTTTTCAATGTTCCCAGGAGTGGACAACCCAGCAAGTTCACCCAAAGGACAACAAGACCAAAGTGGGGATGTTTGGCAATAAGGTACAGCGCCACATGTGGAGAAAGTCAAACACAGCATATTGACATATCAAAACATGCTTGACAGTGACTGTAAAGCACAGCAGTGGAGAAGTGATGATGTGAGCAAATGAAAGTGGTTCAATAAGATATTGAACCATTGTGCGAACTTAAGTTGTTAAGTATAACAACTTAACAATTTCAGTCTTAACAGTTTCTGCATGTGAGCTGTTGTTGTTCATCTAAGACTGTCTACCCAATTTTAAAGCAGCAGATCTTTTTTTTTATCATACATAATATACATCAAACCTGTATGCTGTACCTTCTTTTCCAAACCAAATAATAAAATACAATACAATAAAGCAATTCCCTGATACATTATGATAAGGTGAATCACATTGCAATTGAAACTATTGATAGGACATTTGATGATGTCCTCTTGGACCACAGGAGATTATAAGGAGCACTTTTGATTATTTTCTATGATTTTATACACCAAGCAATCAAGAAATTGTGAGCTAGAGCCTTAAAAATACACTTTTTAAAATGCATATGAATAAGCCCACAAGCTTAAAGATATTTTTCTTCTGTTAAAATGTCCTCTAGCCGTAATAAATAAGGGAACTGCACCAAAAAATAAAGGAGAAAAAAAAGCTGCTTAACTATAAAGAGGCAGAAACAATCAGATCATGTCACAGGTCAGCCCTATGTGCCACATCTGCCTCTAAGCACAATCATTTCTCTCAATCTATGCAGGGAACTTTTAATTGACAATTTGAAATTAGGGCAAAAGCAGAAAGTCAAAACCCTAAGCGACACTTCCTGCATGGTTAGTTTAGCATAACCCAAAAGTGTTAGACGTCACAATAAAAAGTCTCCTGTGAAAGTCATTAAGAGATTAAAGGATTGTCACAGAATGCTGCAATCGAATGTGTCCTACTGTAGATGGACATGCTGCACACAGACAGGACAGCAGGGTTCCAGACTAACTTTTTGAATTGGTTGCACTGGTGCACCTAACTTTTTAAATTTGGCTGCACTACCAAAACATTGAGGTTCACCCCAATTTTCACAGCACCTTGTTTTAATACATTATCAGGACTACTTTTCAATTATTACCCATAGACATGGATTGTTACTCAAATTATTGTGAACCAGATTAAGGTATAGGAAAATGTTATCTTTATTTGAAGTACGAATAAAAACATTATTTTAACAAATAAACTTAAAGCATTAACTTCACTGAACTGAATTTACCTCCACCGGATTTATCTTTAATTTTTTTCATAATCACCTACTTGGACTTGAATTTTTTGAAAGGCAGCTCCTCTTTGGCTATGTTATACGCCATGTTTATGGCGACTCAAATAGCCATAAATATCTAGTGTTTTATTTTCTCTTTCTTTTAAATGCACTTCAGTCTTTTCTATTTGGAGTTGTGTCGACCACGATTAATGCCCAGATTGCAAAATATGTTTGGCCCAAGTTTGTCCTTGACTTAAGGCGTTGACTAAATGTGAGCGTGGCTGCCAAAACTCAGTCACATGACCACCACATCTGGCCCACAAGGAAATTTCCATAATCTATGTCCAGGCAGGTTTCCCATATTAGGACCACAAAATACTTGCAATAATCCACGTCCAGGCCAAAAACCGGCATCTGGACCACATGTGGCCTACAGGAAGCTTGCCATGATCCAACCCAGGCTCGCAATCTGGTCCACTTCTTGACCCCAAAATGTATTACTTTTATTTTTGTATATTGCACTTGTTTTCAGTTGCTAACTAATTATTTGTTACTGTATTTATTACACTTGCAATTTTCTTGAAGTATTGTTTGTGATGTAATTCTTTCCTGTCTTCATTGTTTCTGTTTTGCCTTTTTCTGCTGCCTCCTGGCCAGGTTGTCATTATAAATGATAACAGGTTCTCAATTCACTCACTTGGTTATAAATAAAGGTTGAATAAATAAATAAATAAATAAATAAATAAATAAATAAATAAATAAATAAATAAATAAATAAATAAACACTTGCCATGAGCCATAAGTGCCAAAAGTAGCCCTGATTCGGCCCAAACGTGTCTGCTATCTGGGTATTTTTTCCACGATCTTCTGCAGGACAGCCTCCAGGTGCAGCTCAAACACACACAGGGTAAAGTTGAATTTATTGATATTTTTTTGATAACTTAAGTGTTTCTGGCAGCCTCTTATCCGCTACTGAATTTTTGGAGGAGATTTGAGCTTCGTCAGTTCAGGTGACATTATACAGACGGGGAGGGGGCTGCAGCGGTCAAAATGGATTCAACTCTCTTCTAACTTTTCTTGTTCATTTGGCTCAGGCACTGTGAAAAACTTGTAAATTAGTAGGGATAATAGACAACAACCACGTATCAGCAAATTCCACCATATTCCACGTTTTATAATTGATTCTAGTTTCCACGATTCTCATTTGTATCGTTCTTCGTCGTACTGGATGATGTCTAATGTGCTTTGGTTGCAATTTCAAACCAACACACAACGAGGTGCAACTGTGGACGAGAGTCAATCAGAGGTGAAGATCCACCCCTTTGCTGCTTTTAACTGTCAATTGTCATGGTGTCATTCTTCCCTGAGCTTGGGTAAGGAGGAAATGAACAAGTAGACATATATTCATGGAGATAAAAGTCCAAAAGACCTGTGAAAATTTAAGCGCACTGATGCAACCACAAAAAAAAACTCCCAACGTACAGCATCACACATTTCTGATGAAGCAGTCTGCACAGGAAGAGAAGTCAAGTCAAAATGAGCTGTGATCTTTGCAGAGCGAACAACTGTGTGAAACCTCAAGTTAACGGTCGCTGGCAGCTGCACTTATCTTAAACCCTTCCACTTTACACTGGTGCCGTATCAAAACTTTGTGAAAACTCTCTGCCTCTTGTCTGGAAATGCAGCAGATGGAGGGAGATGAAAACAAGTAGAAAAAAGACTTTATGTTGTTTTGGAAAAAGGAAAAAAAGAGCTGCACCTTGTCTGCGAAAAACAAAAATAACCGAAAGGAAATCCTTTGCAGTGGAAATAAACAGCGTGATTCTGTGCACAGGGGAGACAGAAATGAATGTGGAACAGACAAAACAGGCACTCCTGCCATAGCAACATGTGGCAACCATTTGCTTAGTTTTGCTGCAAGGCTAAAGACTGTGTGCAAATGGATGCGTGTGTTTATGCCTCTTAAATATACACGTGTTGAGAGCCTGTGTTAATATACACGACTGCAGTCTGCTACGCCAAACACCTGCATCAGTTTACATGATTCTGGCTCTAAGTCATGGAGCAAGTTTAGTTGTGCAGCATGGAAGTTTATGAAATCCCTCACTCTGGGAAAAGGAAAACAATAAGAAAAGCTTATATTTTTCAGTAAAAGCAAACTTAATGATTTATCTTCACTTTTTTTCTTTCATATTAGTAATGATGGTAATTGGAAAATTTAACTGATCCAAACAACAGTAAAGATACATGTCTTAAAAGAAAAGTGTGCTGGAAAAATTTTAAATAGTTCAGAGTGCTAAGTGTGTGTGAATTGTAGCCTCAGTTTCCTGTTCTTAGCTGAGAGGAGAGGCACCTGGTGTGGTCTTCTGCTACTGTAACCCATCTGCTTCTAGCTTGGACGTGTTGTGCGTTCAGAGATGGTCTGCCCATTCTCCTCTGACCTCTGACATCAACAAGGCATTTTAGTCCAGACAACTGCAGCTCACTGAGTGTTTTCTCTTTTTAAACCATTCTCTGTAAACCCTAGAGATGGTTGTGTGGGAAAATCCCAGTAGATCAGCAGTTCCTGAAACCAGACCAGCCCATCTGGCACCAACAACCATGCCCTGCTCAAAGTCACTTAAATCCCCTTTCTGTCACGCGATTGGATGATTAGATATTTGCATTACCAAGCAATTGAACATGTTCACCTAATAAAGTAGCTAGTGAGTGTAAACTACCTGGGCAGGTTGCCCAGGTAAATTAAGACTTAAAAAGTATATTTTATGTCCCATTTTGTCCGTTTTTTGTCAAATCAGTTGAAAAACATGTACTTGCTACTGAGAACTGGCTAAATGTTTCTCAGCTCCTATGCAGGTATAAGACTTGAGCAAAATTTTCTTAATATTCAATTTCAGGTTCCTGTCTACCACTCAGGCTATGATGTGGAAGCTGGTGACAGAAACTGCAAGAGACTGCAGAATTTTGAATGAAATTGTCTAAAGTCAAACTGCATTGGATGAACACGGTAAGGTATCTGATTAAGATGACTGATGAGTTGTTCAGCTACACATTTTTCTATCTTAGAAAAAGCTGGAAGGATACTCAAAGGTCTGTAATTGTTCATTTCTGTGGGATCACTGGATTTGAAGATTGGTGTTATAATTGAACATTTCCAAGTGTCATGGGAAATACCAATACTGAGGGACTGATTATGACTGCAGTAATATGAACAATGAGAGACTGTTTTTTGAGAAAATTTGTGTCCGTTCCAAATGCATCTTTGGCTTTAGGGTTTTTAAGGCCACAGATGATCATATCTACTTTCAACAGTGTCAAGATGAAGAACAGGACAAGCGGTATTTATAGATATTGTTTGGCAGTTGTAGACTTGAGGTTCTTGTTATACTTTTAACGGAATCAATAAAATGGTGATTAAGGGCTGCCGTAATCTTATTTGGGTCATTTGCCATCTTCTCATTCGATTTCAATTCCTTTACACTTTAATTTGCCGTAGTAATTCCTGTCAATTTTACAATGTTTGACCGTATTTCTTTAGTGTTACCTTTTGCATTGCTTATAATAATAAAAGAGAAATTTGCGTTGGAAGTTCTCGTTTCTTTGATAACTTTATTTCTAAGTGTAATGAATATGTGTCTATCGTGTAGTTTTTGTTTTAAGAGCAATCTTGAGGGCATGATCACGCTGCTTCATTAATGACTAAATGTTACTTTTTAGCCAAGGTAGGAACTTTTTCTGTGATCTTGTTAAAATCGACTAGTAAAATCATTTCCCTCTTCCAGTTACAATCTCTGAGAACATTTTGTAATTCCTCATAAAAAACATTGAAGGTCGATTAAATATCTATCAGTGTGAACATCTGTGGGGAAAGAGTTACATCAAGACCAATAAATTCCCAGTTGTTTTCTACTGTCTGTTCACACATCAAATGTTTCCTTATATGAAACATCAATCCCCTGCACCTTTGCCTTCAGACTCATCTTTCCTAAACATCTTGTAGCCTGGTACAATTAGACCAGCTGTTGGAGAATATCCATGTAACCAGGATTCTGTTATACACAGAAAATCAAGGTTTGATTCATTTAACAGGTGTTGAATTTGGTCACATTTAGATACAAATGTTTATGTGACCACCAAGAAGACCTTCGTTTTGATTTTGGATCCCAAACTACACGTGCATGATTTAGAGTATGAAAGACCTTGTGTTTATGTTGTTTACTGATTGCTTTATTACTTTGGATATGATATTTGTTGGATATGGAGCAAGTGTTGAGTGAGGTGATCCAAGTCAGAGATGACTGGAGTCCAGAACAACCGGCTGACCTAACCTGAGTGACCTGATATTTAGCAGATCTGAATAGAACAAAGAAATAGATGGAGGGGCACTAGAACATTTTATATGGAGTAGGTTTCTGCTTGCCTTCTTTAGGTTGTACTGCAAAAGGTGAACTCTGTATGAGATAACGGTCTGAACTGGGAGATGAACTGATGTTGAAACCTTAGAATGACAGGAATGACTGTTAACTTGAAAGTTCAAGAGGAGACCAGAAAAGAGTGGGCGTCATCTGATGCAATTTGTAACAAGCTGATAAATGTAGTGAGGCATTTAGCAGCTAAAGAGTTGTTGAAATGTGTCTTCTCATCGATCAATTGGGTACAGTGTGGGGGAAAAAAGGCAATTAAACTCAAATTAGGGTCTGTGTACATTAAGAAGATCAATGTTTAAACTTCACTTTGTTTAATTCAAAATTCCTCTTCAAATCTACTCAAATCTCTATACATTTAAGTATTTATGTTCACATTACCACCTAATCTAATCTGGTTAATCCAGGTGTAGTTTGAGGCAAACCTGCTTCCTGTTTATGTCTCAAAAATGTTGACTGTGGTTGTTTTGCAATTTAATCCGATCACTAAACCAGCATATATTGCAGCTTCTGGCATGATGGTACTGATACTGGTACTGATTTGGCTGGAAGCTTTGGACATTGCTTAGATTAACTGGATTAAGGTAGGGCAGTTTACTTATCTAAATCCATGAGTTGATCCAAATAGTAATCTTTAGTTTGACAAAGGGCTGCAAGGTGTAGTGGTTAGCAACATTTCCTCAATGCAAACTGGTTCCTGGTTTCCTGGTTTGAACCTCAGCTTGGGCCTATCTGTGTGGAGTTTGCATGTTCTTTTAGTGCAGATCCCAAATAGCGAGCGCTATTTAAATTGCCCCGCAAATATTTTGCACCTGTTGTGTTTCCAAGATTTGCGGGTGATCTACTAAGATTGATTGCGCAATTGATAACAGAAGCAAACAGCCTCATTTAAACGAGGATTTAGCGTGTGCAAATGATTCGCTATGTAGAAGGAGAGCAAGGAAGGCGCAAACGGAAAACAAATGGAGATGGAAATATTAGTGGAAGAGGAAAATAGAAATATGGCAAAGACATCTTAATGTGAGCAGAAGGACTGCAATGGGAGGGTATTTGCCAAAAAGTAAATGCAGTCGGAAAAACAAGAACACCAGATGAGGTTAAGAAAAGATGGCAAGATATTAGATGGAGAACAACAACAACCAAAAAAAAAGCTATAAAACGTCTGCAAATAAGACAGGTGGGGGGCCGACAGAAGAGATTTCTCTGGCTAATATTAAGCAGCGGGTGGAGCGCCCTTTCTGCGAAGAGCAGATAATACCGGGTATGACACGCATACCCGGAACAAGGTATGTGCACAAACTGAAACATGTTCTGTTAATGACATCATTGCTATTATAAACATAATGAATATAAACGCAACTCCTTTTGACAACGTTTGTTTAAACAGCTGCAGCATGTTTTTGCGCCGTTATCAACTTTGCACATGTTTTAAGAGGCGCAAACCTTTGATAAATCAGGTCCATAGTGTTCGCATGTAAGAGTGATCTCGCTGCTTCCAGATATACTTGCTCTATCCCCATCTTTCAAGATATTGTACTTAAATGTTGACAGGGTGACGTCTCTTAAGTTTCCAGTCTTACTGGTTCAGCTATTTGCATTCTTATCCATGATCCCTTCAGGAAATGTCTAGAAAAGGTAAGGGCTGTGGTGCAGTTGTGGAAATGGTAAGAAAAGTTAAAAAAAAGAAAAAAAAGGCTGAATCTTTCCCCGTCAGATGAACACCAGAATAACAAAAGACAGACCGAGTAAAGGTTTGACGGGCAGGACAGAAGACAAAGCAAGAAGCTAGCTGACCTTCATATGAAGCTGTTTTGTGTTAGCTGCTTGATGACAGGAAGGTCACCATGACAATATGAGTCTAGCCAAGTGTGGCCTCGCCTGGAAACATGAATAGGTCTCCTCAGCAGCCATCCATTCCTCCCACCATCTCTCCTTCCTGACATCCCTCTACACAGCCAGCAAATCCATGCTGTGAGCGCCAATACAACAGCTTCCTCTGTTGGCTGTCTTTGTATGAAAAGTTAATGGTAATTGCCCGCAGATGCCAGATTAGGATAAGATAGTTGGGTACTGGAGAATTGGCTCTGAAAAGAATATTCATGGGGGGGAAATGGAGGCCATAACTGTGGTTTCAAAGAGACAAGAGAGGAGCTATTCAGGATCTTCGTAGAGGACTCTGAGGTCTCTCAGGAGAACTCTGGCTGGGGGACAGCATTGTCATAAAAAGGACATTGAAGAAGCATTTGGAGACCAATATATCCACATAATGGCCAGAATAAAATTCCCTTTTTTGAAAGACAGTTTTCTATTCATCCTTTTATTCTGTTTCCACTGAGGACTGCAAAATGAAAAGAAAATCTAAAGGACAAGATCTCTTCAATGCATAATGCTGGAGTGATTCCATGTTTTCCAAACGAACAATGTGCTATCAGTCTCTCATATTACTGCGTGCAACTGTGCACCATACTGCAAACACAAAGAAGTCACCTTAAAGCTGGGTTTAAAAAGCTCCAATAGCTTACTAAATGATAAGGGTTAACATAGCTAAATGATAGAAAAAAGAATTACATTAAAAAAAAGAAAAATAAAGAAAAATGGCCAGGGGAAAAGCAGCTTCTGACACTAACAAATCCGAATAAAACTAAAACTTTACTAAAAGGAGACAATACTCTTGAAACAGATTTATGACCTGATGTCTTAAGGCAGCCTCCAATTCTCTATACTGCCAGGAAAACAGGAAATAGCTGCAGTGATTTATTAAAACAACATAAATGAGAATACTGCCTACAAGGTAAAAACAAGGTTTGTACAATTTTCATAAGCTTAAAAGTCAATGTTTAGTATGGGCATTGGGCACCTTGATTCTTTCACACAGTCTTAACTAGGGCTGCACGATAACAGGATGGGATAACACTGTTGAAAGTTGCGATGACAATATGATCTGCAATAGATACAATTTGAGGTTTTCTCACACAGCGCTTCCCTCGTAAAACTCTCGTGCGTGGATATCTGTTGAACTTCATAGCTCTTGCCATAAGTTTGAAGCTATTTCTTTACCAACACACAAAACAGCTGCTGGATTCATGGTTGTACTGTATGTAGCAGAGATAAGTTCCCGACATGTCTTGTAGAGTACCTGTGTTTGTAGTGTGTCATATCTCTTGTAACTAAAATAGTTCCAAAAAGCCAACATGCTGTTCTTTTAAGTGGGTTAACGGGTTCCTCTGCATCCACATTTTTGTTGCTCCTCTCAATACCTTCCACCATTACATTGCTCACTCCATGTGTTCTTTTGCTGCACCATTAGCATCTAAATGGAGCAAGCATCTAGGAAGAGTCCTTTTGATTTGCCATTGATACATCACATAACATTAATGCATAGCTACGTTTGGAACAGCATCACATCACTTCCTTAAAATATGCAAATATAGGGATCACTATTTATCGCACCCCTCCTTGGGCCGCCACCTTATCGTGGTGGAGGGGTTTGCGCGTCCCGACCCTAGCGGCTATGTCGTCTAGGGG
>JBBBVU010000023.1:16910510-16925644 GCA_037177055.1 Atherinosoma microstoma | reverse complement strand
GTGGGCTGGAGCCTATCCCAGCAAGTATCAGGCGAGAGGCAGGGTACACCCTGGACAGGTCGCCAGTCTGTCACAGGAGTATCACTTCATGTGACTTTTATTCATTTTCTTCAAATTTGACACATTTTGCTTACTGAAAAGTAAATAATGAATTCCTCCAAATGTTACCTAATGGTACCTTTTTGAGTCACATACAATCATTTATGCATTAACTGAAAATACATTTTAAATATTTTTTTACAAATTAATCTCTTTCGCCACTGAAAAGCAACATAAATTTAGTACAAAAATAAGCAAGTTTGTGTTTGGTTGATTATTTCTTTATAGTAACAATACTTCTTGGCAATAGATTTTAGACCGTTGGAAAGCCTGTTGATCTTCTCTTTGAAATGGAAAATGTTTTTGTGGAATGAGCAGCAGAGTTGTGGGTTTGCATCCATGAAAAACTTGAAATTCATCTCTGCCAATGCCAATCAGCTCATTCTCCTCTTGTTTGGTGCATTGTTAATTGGATTGGATAATTGAAGTCTGGAGAAATAAGACATATTGACAATTTATCAATTCATCAATTGAACAAACAGGGATGTTTTTACCATGTGTAAGAACCATACACAGCCACAAATGCTTGATGCCTCCTCCTCATGCAGTCACCAGCTTGGTCACACACTGCTGTGCGATGGCATCCCATTCTCCAACCAGCATTTGTCACAGGTCATTGTGGTTGTGTTGGTCACTCTGACATGAACAGCACACCCATGCTGATTCCACAAGTTTTCAGCTTGGAGGCAAATTCTATCTTCACTCCCAAATTCTGGAGGTACATATGGGATTCCCACTGGTTGCAGAATCTCACCTCAATATCTCTCTGTATTTAGATGACGCCTAGTTTTTCCAGTGAGGGAGATGCTACCACACATCTTCACACTGCCTCCACCAAAAGCTGTTACCCTATCAGTGCAGCAATCATCAAAGTGTTCCCTGCATCTTCTCCACACTTTGACCCTACAATCCCAACTTACAGCTGTGGCATTGTTATGTTCAGAGGCACCTGATCGTCAGCACCTGCCACCTGGGGTACCAGAAGCTCAAAACAAGAGTCATGAGCGGAATAAACTGTTTAGTATGGGTGTAACCCACATACTCAACTGTGCTGCTCGTCCCACAAATAGATTTCCCTTACAGATGTGGCACCCTTTATAAGGAAGACAAACAGGTTATCAAACGGTCAAAGATTTATTGCCAAGAAATATTGTTACAGCAAAAAAACTATCTACCAAACACATATGTCCTTAATTTTTTACAAATATATATATTTTTTCACAAGTAAGTCAATGCAATCTTTTCCTAGAAATGTTGACTGTGGATAAAAAACAAAACAAAACAGATATATATTATGACTTTTCAACGTTCAAGTATTTATTGCACAACACGATCCACCCTAACAAGGTGAATTACCACAAATGAAAAACAAAAATAAGTATTTGAACAATGAATCAACCACTAAATGTTCTGCTTCAATAACAACCTGTATCTGAACAGTCATCTTCCTTTCACTTTTCACATTTTGACATCATAAGACGAAGATGGCACCTAACAAATGTTACTGAGACATTGGTATTCTATATTGTGGTATACCCACCGCTATAGCTTTTCTTTCAAATACATTGTTTAGTATGGAGAAATTACCATTGCAAGATTCTACTTAAAACACCCTACATGCATGATATATCAGTGTAAGGCAATATGTATCTTGTTGGACAATTGTCACATTAAAATAAGTTGACTAAAACTCAATATTTACACACTATATACAGATTTATACCACACAGTGCTAATGCCAGCATCACAGAAGTAAGCTCATTATGTGATAGATGTAGATGGTCAAATAAGCGCTTATAGTAGAGTCTTTTGGCCATCCAAACTATCTAATACAACAATCAGTTATTCAGGTAGAATTTTCTTTCTTAAATAAAATAAACTTCCTTAATGTTTATCTAATAGTTTTTCCGTAGGTAAGTGGGCTTCTTCTGCAAGTGTCCAGTGGGAGGTGTTGCTGCCTGCTTGGTTGGCAGATGCTGCGGAGCTCCAACGTTACTTCCTGCGGCTCTCTCTGTGTGTATGTGTGTGTGGTGCTGGCAGAGGTGAGCTGCTGTTGCTTGTTACGGTGCACTCGGTTCCCTGCTCTGGGAAGAAGCAGCCGACGGATAATCCTGTTCGGCGACGTTAGCTCGTCGGCTAACGGTCAAGACAAACAACCGAGGAGAGCCATGAAAAGCCGTCGGAGCCAGTGAAAGTTAGTCACGGCGTACCTCGGGGACTTTAATGTACGTAAAGTTCCCAAAAAGGGGGTTTGCTTATCATGCCGTCGCCCCAAGTGGAAACTTTTTTGTAGAATTTCTCCTTAGAGAAAGGCTAGCTCAGGAGCTAGCAAAGGCTACAAACTATTTTTAATTGGCTTTCGGCTCAATGGCTCTCGCTTGTTTTCCCCTGTCATAGCGACGGCTTTGGGAAATTGGGAGAGGCCCTGTGAACTTCATGACAAACCAAAGCCTGGTGTTGAAGCGTTACTTCAGAAGACTTGACTGGCTAAGGAGCGAAAATGAAGAAGCAGTTCAATCGGATGAAGCAACTCGCCAATCAAACAGTTGGCAGGCAAGTACTGAAATCTGACTTGTTGAGAGCTTCTAACTTTACCACACGGGCTTTATTTAGCTCATTTCTAGCGGAGATAAATTACACTTTAACCAACCTTTTCACTCCTTTGAAATTAAATGTCTTTGTAATGATATGACAGAGAAATGTTAGGGAGGGAAATGAGAGGAAAGGATATCACATGAGTTAAAAAATGTAATCAGTGATGGCTGGGTTGACAAGTAGTACAGTCTTCCCTTTGCTTTTAATAGCTTAAGGGTCTCAGGCATATATGTATATTTAGCCTATATATTTTAAAAATGAATATAGGGATTTCAGATGTAAACCTCTTAGCCACTGAGTGTCTACTTTAAAATATGCCAACTTGACACTGACATCTGACACATAATGAGGAGTGCACTTGCCCTGGTTCTGCTGAGTTCAGATATAAACAGTGTGAGCCATACCTAATGTGCTAAGACAATAACATTCTGTCTATACATTAGCAGATAATTTTTAAAGCTCAAGACACTGCTTCAGAGAGACTTCCAACATACATGAGCCTAGTGATCTGCTGTCTTCAAGTGTTGTCCTTTTTTAATATATAATATGAAGCTTGCTTTAATGTCCAGCCTCCAGTGAAAGTGTACCAGTGCCAACAGTGAGAACTTAATTTTGCTTCATGTAGCACTGTCAGCTTGTGTCATTGGGATTTCATATGATGACACTGTGCTCTTCTGTAATTAGATATCTAAGTGATGACTTCAGCCTGGTATTGTGAGAACATCAGGGAAGCGACACGTCATCTTTTTATCATCATATGTGGAGCCGTGACTGTGTATTTTATGATTGTACAAATGTAGACGCCAACAGTGTTTACACTTCCAAGCAGACATCAGGTGCACCTAGCACTCTCAGAAGTAGTTATTATGGGAAAAAGTGATCATTTTGAATGGTTTTTAAATAATTTAACAACTAGCTATTCTGTATAAAAAATATCATAAGAATGTGAAAAAGCCCTCTCCATATTTGACTGTTAATGTATCGGTTTTGGACTAAAAACTAAAGCAAGTACATATTTTTTGATTAGAAATTGTTCCTCTTTAAATTATTCTGTAGCCATAGTGGAACACATTTGGGGGTGGGATTTTTGTACAGTCTGTTTGTCCATCAGAAAAAACTATTGCAATAACTTGAATTGATATTGGTGGTGAAGTGGTGCATGGACAAAAGAAGAGCCCATTGAAATTGTGTGTGTTTCTGCATCACTGAAACTGCACAAACATGAATTTGCCCCGTCATTGTGTACTGATCTGACTGCCATTAGACTTCATTAAAGTAGACGTACTGTTTTACATCCTTTTTTGACACAATTTCCAGAGGTCCTAATGAGTAGTCTGTGGCATGCATTAGTTGAAATACCATAGGGATAGAAGTACAACAACGCTCTTTTCAATCTTCTCTTTACAGCTCTTTTCATAGCAGACTCTGTATCTCCCTGTTGTACAGTTCGCCTTGTTTGATGTCTCTCCTACAGCTTTAAGCTGGCATGCAAACATACATTTTAAGAGGGGATGTCTGAAAGCTCACACTGCCATACACCAAACTGCTTTACTCACTTCCCTCATCTGAAGTTTGATCACAGACATAAAACACAAGAGAGTACTGGTATTGCATTATCAGCTAACTTCTTAAGTGAACAAGGTAACTGCTGATGGGACTTTGCTGTTAATAGTAAAGCCACAGTTCCAAATTCCCACTTTTGAGGTAAAATGAATGCAGCATCATAAAAGGTTGTGAGAGGAGATAAAGATGGGGAGGCTGGATAATTTGTCTCAGAGATGGGTCATGGATGCAGCAGTACCTTACAAATCTGAATGGCTCTCTAAATTACATGTTTTCAGACCTAGTTGGCCCCATGTGAAATTGTAGAAATTAATTTAGTCTCTGTGAGTTAGTTGTGATGTTGGCCATGTTACAGATTAAAAGTTGAACTGCTGAATCATTCAGCAATTCACACATGAGTAGACAAAGCTAGGACTGCTGCTATATAGCTAACAGAAGAAGCGGTATGTGCTACCAAACATAGTAATTGTCATGTTGCCCATCCATCCATCCAGTTAATCTGATGATAAGTGTACTACTATCAGCAAGGAGAAAGAATCTGCACTGGAAATGGTGCTATAGCCAAACTAAAAACCATGGGAAGCAGGACAGCTGGAATACTCATAGTTTCTTCATTGCACCATACCACACCAGCAGTAAATTAGAACTTGAGCAAGTAATGCAGAAAACAGACGTGTGCATGCAGTAGTTGCTTGCTCTTTTTTTAAATTATACATAAGTGGGGTTAAGCCTTCATGCCCATTTGAATGAGTGGTCTGTTAGTGGTTGTAGAGAGGGGTATGCAAACAACCATACCCTGCTTTGTCCATTAAGTTCATAGTTGCTTTTGTATCAGTGTCTGCAAAAAGTTTTGGAGCGCCAAAGGCCGTCTGCGCTGCCCCCTGGGTTCCTGTGATTGTGCAAAGGCAGAACACTGTGTCCAGCAAGCAGCGGCTCGGAGGAAATCTCTCCTTCTTCTACAAACAGGAAGCTGCCTCCCAGAGAAATGCTTTCTAGAGAACAGGAGAGAGGGAGAGCTGGGGAAAAAATTGGTTTAGAGGAAGAGTGAAATTGAGGGACTTGGAAAAAGGGCATTTGATTAATTCCAGGGAACATGGTGAGGGTTTTTATCTGGAAAGCTACTGCAGTTTGTTATCTCTGAACTCCTGAATCCCTGAATTTATCTATGTTTGTGACAGGTTAACGTCGTCAGATAGCAACACCTTTACAATGGTTATATAGGTTGTAACTACTATCTGCATAAAAACAATCACCTCTAATTGTCAGGAAATCAACCAAGATAAGTTTATAGTAGCTCAGACAGGGATAAGATTATTGACTCAAGTTAACTGTATTAATCACAGCTTTTTTCACCACCCCTTCGCTGGAAATAAGTCTCCGGCATTACAAATCACACTAGTCTATAATCCTTTTTGATGCCGCTCTATTGCAAACTGGATTGTTATGCAATTTCATGCCGATCCATTGTATTTAAAATTGCTTGTCAGATTTGAGAGGGCCTGAAGCTGAAAATATCCTTTGCCCGTAGGGATCAACAAAATGTCATGTGTTGAATTGACACGATCAGGTTACACTGGGTGTTCCCCTGGGTCTCACTTGGCCCAGTGCTGCAAAAACAATGAGGTGTGTCTTAAGTTTGAATACCAGCTTTAATCCCAATTATAATTTATAAGGACAGAAAATAGAAGTTCCATCACAGGATGCTGATTCATGAATTACGATAATTACCCATCTCACTTACAGTAAATCACTCACTGTTGGGTAACTGGACTTATCTGACATTGTTTGGTTGGCTTATCTGATGGGGAACAGTTCTTGGGAACATGGATCTCTCTCTTATAGCTCTTGATTGGACAAAACAGGCATTTTCACTATTTTCTCATGTTCTATGGAGAAACAATCTTGAAAATGATCAAATCATTTCCACTCATGTTTGATTACCCATAGCTTTGTTATTAAGAAATTTGGATAGAAATATCTGAGCAGGGAAGCATCGTATTTTATCTTGTTCTGCACAGTGGGTAAAAATCCCTTAGTTTTCATCTCCGTGTCATTCTATTTCCCAGTCTGAATGTTTTCTTAGCAGCATGAATAATCAGCCACATTAAGTAGACGGTATGAGCTGAGTCACTCCATTATTCCTTCATCTCCTTTCATCTCGGCCCAGTATCCATTACCTTATACCTTAACCTGCCAACTGTTGCAGCAGTAAGAGGCATACCCTTCCTCCCCTTCAGGCTCGCTGATTTTGTTGAGTAGCTGGTAACAGCCACCCTATTGTCCTCATGGCTTCAGTATCCCCTTACTCCCTTTTCTACTTGCATAGTAGATCGCTATGGTTACCATTCTGAAACGGCGGCCTTGGCTGAGCAGCAAGGATGTGTTGTTGTTAAGAAGTCACATGCTGTGCACAGTGACACACTTTCTCCAAAGGCTGCTGCTTGAATGATGCACGATGGGGTCAACTCTGTTCGCTCTAGGTCAGCTGATGCTAGCAAAACAATTGTCGTCTTGTTTGTTGTTTGTCCTCTGATGAGGCAATGTGACACAGTGCTTTTGAAGGTTGGGTGCACAAGTGTTGCTTCATCTTCCCATGTGTTTGGATCAGTTAGCCATAGCCACAGCTAGGCTGGGGAAATACTTGCACATGCCACAAAAACACACCTCACCAGCTGTCCTTGTTCACGTTAATATCACCAAGAGCTCAATTGGCCGAGCTGCCAGTTAAGCTTTTGCTGATTCAGTCTGGTCTGATTGAGTCGAGCCACAGTGGCCCAGATGCAAACACATGTATTTAAACGCAAGTTTAGATTGCCTCCTGATTTAAATTTTCACACAGCAACAGGCTTGTCAAGTTGTTTCTGTGCATTTAAACACACTGAATGACCATATTGCACAAGTGTATGAAAGAGCGTGTTCATGAAAGAATAAGTTTACTTGATGAATGCACTGTTTTCTTTATGATAAGGACCACACCAAGAGCTCTTCAGCTTGTAGTTTACACTAGAACATAATTTTTTGTTGTGGCTTTACACACACACACATACACACACTTGTAAAGACTGTGTGTGGTAGCTGTTTAGAACATATTAGCAATCTGGAAGTCTTGTCTGTAGGTTTGTGTGGGTTATAAGATCTGACCTCATGAGCTTGCCTATAGCTCTTCCAGCAAAAATCCATTCATCCTAAGCCTCCAGCGTGTTTATTCTGGTTTGACACTTTTTTTGGAAATACTTTGAAATACTTGTACATCTTTCCCTCAGACTCTATGGCTATGAACCACTCTCTATCAGTCCTTCTCTTTTTCTCCCTGCCTGTGTGTTGTAATTGAAAGCAGCTGTGAGGAGGTTACTGTAGTTCATAGAGAGCAGTTTCTGGAGGAGGGCCCAGGCTTCGTTTAGAGCTCCAGTGCCCAAAAGGCAGGGAAGCGACTGTGTTCAGGTCTGCTCAGCTTGCACTTGGAAAAGTTTGCACATTACTTAGGCACCACAATACCTGCACAGTCCTCAGTAATGAGACAGAATGTTCAACTGTATTTACATGAGAGTGAGGCTCTTTGTGCAAAAGGGGGGAATAGAGGCTCAGAAACTGGAGGCCTGTTTATTCGCTCTATTTTCTAGGTAGTAGTATTGTGGAGTACATACTCTCAAACCAGTTTTATATGAATTCTCTAAACAGGCTGGTAAAGCATATACAGCTGTCTGCAAAATTATTCATACCCTTCCATCAAAGAAAAGGTAAAATTCCTAATAGTAATTCAAATAACTGGAGACTAAAAAAAATTATAATAAAGATAAATTTGCTAAATTATAATTTAATAAAATACGACATTGTTTTTTTAAATTTAATTGAGTTGAAAAAATAACAGCTTTTTTCCTTCTGTAATGGAAGGGTATGAATAATTTTGCAATCACCTGAATGCATCAAAGTATTGATGCAGTTCGGTGGTATTTGTATCGGAAATTAACAATACAACAATTTGTTAAGCATCCTTTTGCTCGAATTCTACAATCTAGGCCTAGATAGTTTGACTCCTGGCAGAAAAAATGGAATCACTGCTGTTGGAGGGTGCTTATTCATTGTTTATTTTGTGGAAATGCAAACAAAACAAAAATATGACGCAAGACTTTTTTTATTGATAGCTGAACATTTAGGCTTTTAAAACATGTTACAAATTCAATGAAATTGTTATCTCTTTTTGCCAAATGAAACGGAGGAGAAAAAACTGCATGTAACTGAGAAATGAATTATTAAACTAAGTTGATTGATCAGCTTTGCAGGATTGAGCTCTCAATTTCCACCCAAAATTTGTA
The DNA here is from genome assembly GCA_037177055.1 of Atherinosoma microstoma. Classification (NCBI taxonomy): domain Eukaryota; kingdom Metazoa; phylum Chordata; class Actinopteri; order Atheriniformes; family Atherinidae; genus Atherinosoma; species Atherinosoma microstoma. The sequence goes on along the minus strand of JBBBVU010000023.1, from coordinate 16,917,074 downwards.
TTAAGATTGAGATCAGAACTGTATTCTGGCCATGTCACTGAGTTAAAATGTGTTCAATGTTTCCTGGAGAAAAGTTTCAATACATTTTAAAGCAACACAACAAAAGTTTCCTTTGTGGTTTGTCAGTTATTAAAAGCAGTTTTTGTCAGATGAAGCAGAGTTTACATTAATGCACCGATGTCTAATTAATATGAAAAACAGAATAACTTTGAGATCACCAGATAAGATACCCTTATCAGTACGTGTAGACCACTGTCTTAACATAATCAGTCCAGATATCCATGTTGCTGTCTATGTTGGCAGATACAAGGTAATTAGGACTTGTAGTAATGGTGGCGGAGCTTAAACTTGTTCCCCTGGTGCTTGGCACAAGTATTTGTCATGTCTTGCAGAGTAACTGTGTTTATAGTGAGTCATCTCCCTTCACCATCGACTACACAGCAGTATTTTGAACATCACATCACCTCCTAAAATATGCACACAGGGAATACTATTTATCACAGTTTAGGCATTTGTTGCAATATATATATATATATAGTGTTCCGCCCTACCTGACACTTTTATGTCTTCCTTGGTCTACCTGTATGTTTCCCTTTGCAACCTTCCCTTTTTGTTTGTTCTTGCTCCACAGCTGTCTGGAAACAACCAACATCTTTTGCCATGGTCAAAGTTAGATTATCTCCTTAAAGGTGTTTTATAATCCCCTCAGTCATTTACACTGACAGCTCACTCATTGGGCCATATTTCCTACCAATCAGCAAGGTGGGACAACTCAGTAAGCTCTGCAAACTCTTTCTCTTAACTGCAGATTAATTAGCTAATTTAGATTTACGCAGGAATTTGTTTTAGACAATTATATATATTATATTTTTTCCCTCACAATTTATTTTTAGATACTTTTCCTTCTATTTTCCCTCTTATTTTTGTTCTTTTTGTACAAAAAAGTCCTCAATGTATAGTGATCCCCCCCCTCCTCCAGGGATTGTATCTACAGGTAACTATGGTGCGACTCCACGTGTGCGTGGCTCGAGTCAGAAGCCCCCAGCATGTGCGAGGTGTTGATAAGTAGTCTGAGCTGAGCCCGTGGTTCCCAGCCTACTCCTTTTAAGTGACTGTAATCTGTATGACCTCTTCAAGTCCAACTATTAGTTTACTATTAATAGGCTCAGACGTAGCAGGTCTGTCAGGCCTCTGTGTGCACGACACCATTAGCCCAACAAGCTGCAGGAAATCAATGAAACATCCATGTTTTTCTTTGCTCTTCTAGCTCGACTGAACAGTGTCATTGGCTTCTAATGCTTATAATTTTTTTAACAAGAAAAAAAGGATATATAAGGACTTAATTCAGATTCAGCTTTGAAGTTTTGCTTGAGCATACCAGCCTTTTATTTGACTGTTTGTGTCATGGCAAAAAACCTAGAGACCCACCCAGTCTTGAAATCTTCCCACAGATGCAAAGTTTAAAGTTTCAAGCTTGGCATGGAAACCAGTCTTTCAGGAATACTCTCATTTAAAGGCAATTATTTTTATTGATAGCTGTCATCATCTATCAGTGCTAATCTGTACACTCTCTTTTTTTTTCCTACCCACAGAGCGGAGAAAACGGAAGTCCTCAGCGATGACCTCCTACAGGTAAATCATTGATTAGACTCTGACCAGCTCTTATCATGGCAGCAGCTGTAAATACCAGTTCTTCTTACTCTCCTCTGAATGGATATGTATGTAAAGAATGGGAAAAGCTAACAATGAAATGTTATCAAGTGAAGCATGTAATGAATCCAGTACTCCCTTTGGTTGGAAAAAAATGAAAATGTGAGAGCTGGGAAAACTATTTTATTACATTATAGATATTTAAATGAAAGCAAGCTTTTAATTTATCTGTTAATAGACCAGTGTGTCCCACAGACCAGGTAGCAATTTGTGGTGCTCACCTAGGAAACAGTGAGGGAATCTAGTGTCGTGGGGGTTAGAACCAGGTTGTAAACATGTTTATTTCTGCTGTGAAGTTGGTCTTTTTAACATGGGAGTCAATGGGGATCTGCTCTGTTTTGCAGCCAGCACCTAGCGGGTGAGGGGGAACTGCAATTTTTGGCACTTCTGCATAGGCTTCACGTTTCTAAGCTGGAGGTTGCCCCTTGACAGACACACAGGAGAAGAGCGGCAGGAGCAGAGGGAAAGAATCTGGGTGTTTTTTGCTGTTTGTGGCAAAAATAAAATTTAACATTGGCCACATATTGGCTGATGTTGATTAATAGGCTAGACGCTACAATCAGCTGGATTAATTACTCTACTTATTTTCACTTTCTTGCTTTTGTTTTGGTTAGAGATATCTTTTTTATTGAAATGCTTAGTAAACTTTATAGCTGGAGTAAAGAAAACCTGTCCATTAATTCCCCTTTATACACATGACTAGGATTTTTTTTCTTTCTCTATTAGAAAAAATCTGGTCACGCTTTCATGTTGGCTTGTTTAAAAGTTGCAACATGATAAGTCAGTACTCGTTGCTGAGCAAGCAAAAGTAGTGGTGACTTTAAATTAGGACTGCACGATTCTGGTAAAAATGTGAATCACGATTTTTTTGCTCAGAATTGAGATCACGAATCTCTGGCACAATTTTTTTTTTTCACAAAATGCTTCCTCCGTAGCATCGTCTGGCTTAAATCCATAATACTTTTACATCGTCAAATGCGAACCCTTTTGGGGCACGAGGTTTGATTCGGATGGGTGGGTGACTTTCACACCTACCGCTTGGGTTTTTAGTCTCCATCTATCTAACCCTCATTACCGCAGAGCGCAGACTGTATTCCGCAAACTCTCGCAGACTCTTTCCTCTCAATTGCAGGCGGACTTCCTGCACTGAATAGCTTGAAGGAGGAGGCAGCCCAGTGCTGCGGTTGTGGGCACTTGTAAAAATCCGGGAGGAAAATGGGAGCATTTGTTTGTGATTCAGCTCGTCATATAAAATGCTTCAGAATCGCCGCGTGTAGAAATGAGATCACGTGTATGTGAGAATCGGGATTGTGATTTTTTTTTTTTTTTAATGATCTATCGTGCAGCCCTACTTTAAATGCACACACACAATTATTACATTCAATTTTTAACTTGGATAACAGCTGGGCTGGGTTTACTTGGCAAGAAAGCTTAATGTTGTGATAATTGTGATATCTTGGTCATGCAAGGTTTCAAGCTTTGCATTTGTGGTTAGTTGTACAGAAGTTTGGACCAGTCAGTATCCTGTTCTGGCAGCCATTAGAGGTCTGATTTGTTACATAACTCATGATTTGATTAGATTATGATTCAACTTAACAACTTGATGCATCTCAAGTTACATCTACAGCTGGTGTTTCAATGACTAGACAGCTGTCTTAAACATGAAAGGCCTCATCTTTTTTGTGCTTGTGTCTGAGTGACCCACCTCAGCACTATGTATGCAACATAGTTGTTTTGCAGTTTCACAACAGAAACAAAAAAACATGTGAATGAAAGCAGCTTTATTGGACTTTAGGCCAAATCAGGATAGAGTATGAGAGCACAGAGAGTAGGAGAGAAGCAACCGAAAGAAGGATGGAAATATAACATGATTATATCATGAATCTGCTAATCAGCTAATTTTTAGTAAGATTTAGCAACATTCATTTGAATATTTGGCATGTTTAATCATTTTATTGAGGTCACGTATTCGGCTGCATTGGTTTGATTGTCTGTTTCTGTCTGTTTGTCTGTAGCAACATAACATAACTTATGGATGGATTTTGATTAAATTTTCAGTGATTTTTCAGGAAAGTGATTAGATTTTGGGGGTGATCCGGATTACTGCCTGGATCCAGGAATCTTTTAAAGGATTCCTTATGATGGGGAGATTGGGATAATTTTGCCATTGTAGCTTCTAACTCAAAAATAATACCCACAATCATTGGCAAAAAAAATTACAATGGTTTGGCAGAAGTCTGCGGTGGCTGAGTGCTTATAGTCTTTAGTTATTTTCTTCTCCTGCTGCTACTTTTTAAAAATTTTACAATAATTTAACTCAACACAACCACCTAGCTGCATCTTAATCAACTTTATTGTTTCGCAAAAGCTGACAATTCCAAATTTACATTTGCATGCGGTAATATTGTGTTGGCTGCAAACTCTTGTATATGTTCTGTCACTTCGTTAATGCAGTCGCTCACATTCCCATTTCCATTCATATTAGGATCAAGAAAATGTGGCATCTTCAGCAGCTGCTGGTGTGTTTTATGTGTGATGAGTTGAGAATGTGGCTCCAAAAGAGGTTTGCTGTTCTTGTATTTTCATCATATACATCAGAACAGGAGATTAATTCTTCATGAAAGAAAGGACGAAGAACAAGACTAAATACTTTCTCTTGGGGTGGGCGATAGCGATCTTGCCCTTCTCCTGAATGTCTTTGACACAAGTTTATTTTAACCAACTGGCTCAATTTATTGGTTAGTAACTAAAGTTAGCTTGTGATAGATGGTTATAAACAGATGTTACATTTGCTGCTGATTATTTTTCAAAAGCTTTCCTCCTTTCCTCAGATACAATTTCAGATGACTGTAACAAACCTCCTGGCTGGTTAGGTCCTCTGATTTTGCAGAATAAATATAAAATAAACTCAATTACTCTGATGTTTAAACACAAATCTTTGTTTTAAACATTATCAGAGTAGCATGGTTCAAGCCCCACATGGCAAATTAGCCTGTCATTTTCTATTAACCTTATAGTGAAAAGGGGAAGGAAAAACAGCTGATCCCACAAAAACTATCCTTTTATCTCACTGAAGGTAAGACTGATGGGTACTGTTGCTGACTAATGGGTTCTAAAGTGTCCTTTATTGTTCCTCTGAAGTGTTTGTCCTGAACAGATCCCCACTGCTTAGAGGTCAGTGTGACTGTGGATGTGTATGCATCGCTGAGTGTGCGTGTGAAAGCTGCTGATGGAGGAATTTCCCAGTGAAAACTCTCCTTAGGTCGCCTGAGGCAGACAGCAGGTGGTGTCGAGACCAAAATGTTGGGTCCTCAGCAAAGACATTCCAGCGATGACTATTGTCTTTGTGTGTGAATGGGTGTTATCATAAATGTTCAAACAGACTCAGCTGCTTTTGCGTCGGGAACAAGAACAGTGTCCAACACACTCCATTCTTATTATTCCTTTCTCTACCTCCTATTGTAGTTGATGTTTAAACAAACAACTCTAAAAGACTTTACAGTACGTTCCTTTCTCAGAAGATAGGCGTGAAAACGAAGTGGGCCTCATATGGGCAAAAACACGTTTGTTTGATAGCTGAAACACCATTGTTAGATTTAGCTTGATTTGCCGTGGGGCATGTGGGCCCGTCAACGGTGGTGACTAAAAGCTTTGAGTGCTTTTCCTTGACAAGAGGATGTTGCCTTTTTTGTCTCACAATTGAACTCGACGGTTCCTCAAAGACCAAATTGTTTTAGCTCTGTCTGGAAATCAGCTGTCGTCTCTTTGGGCTGTTCTCACTTCATGGGAACATTGTCTGATAAAGGACATGGGTGTTGGTCGTAGCAAGCTAGGAATCACTTGACCCCTTAATTCTCAGACAACTCTAATACTTCTCACCTCCTTATGCACATTCTTATCCTACTACTTTGGTTAATCTTCCTCTAAAAGGTATTTTTGCTGAAGAAATGTAACTTAATTTAGGTTGTGCATACTTTCACTGTGCCTCTCACTTCTTTATATAGCTTCCCAATTTTACTGTAGTTAGAAGTTTTATTATTACTTCCCAGAGTTGCTTCAATGTCACTTATATCAACAACAGATTCTTTGTTTTTGGCAGAGCTATGCAGTATTTCTCTACTTTCTTTGAATATTAACACTAATGCTTTATTTGTTCTTGTTGACAGATTAACCAATCCCTTATTGCTGTTAACCCTATACTTTCTGTCAACTATAAAGTTCAAGGTGATACTTTGAGAGCAGCCATCACCCTTGAATTGACTGCAGATAACCTGATGATTAAAGAAATTATGCAGCATCTTATATGGTCAGCTTGTTCATTACAAGATTTCAGAAAGTGTTTTTAACTCTTCTGCAACATGTTTGTTGCATACTGTTAATGGCTGTTAATGACATATTTATTACAGTTTCATAAAAATATAAAAACTGTGAGGTTCCTCCTAAAAAAGCTCAACTCTTATCCTGAATACCAGTTAACTGGTATCAAACCAAGTGGTTTCTTTCAGAGGAATGACATTTCAATCAGCTTTTCACTCACGTTGTGGCTCTGAAACTGATCTCATTACATTATTAGATGACAGTGACCTGAAATATGATTTGGGGAATCTAACAGTCTTGATTTTAATGAGCATTAGAGTATTGTAAATCACAAATTATATCTAGATAGACAAGAAAATTGAGTCAGCCATTCAAGAACAACCCTCGGTTGTAGCAGTTGTTTGAACAAGTATTAGGCCCAATCTCAATTCTCCCCCTTACCCCTTACCCTCCGTTTTGCGCGTTCATGAGAGACCAAGGGGTGTCTCGATTCTCTTTTGGGGCGAGGGGAAGGGCTAAGGGGAAGGGCTGAATACC
>JBBBVU010000023.1:16894978-16908735 GCA_037177055.1 Atherinosoma microstoma | reverse complement strand
TCAAAAAAGCTGAAACCGGGTGTTGTTTACCATTGTGTCTGTAATTATTTGAAAGGAGGTGACCAGTTGCTGGAGTTTTAGTTCCCAATCTTGTATGATTCAGGATTGTAGTTGCAGATCAGTCCTGGACCTTTGTTGCTCAATTTTTGTTTCATGACACGCCAAACGTTGTTGTGATGGATGCAGTAAGTGGTTTAGCATTGTCTTAAAATACAAGGCCTTCCCTGAAAGAGACGTTGTCTGGATGGGAGCTGATGTTGCTCTAAAACACCACCTGAGCTTTTCAGCATTGATGGAGCCTTCAGAGATGTGGAAGCTGCTCACACGGTCAGCACTAATGCAACCCATACCATCAGAGATGCAGGCTTTTTAACCACTGATAACAAGTTAAATGTTCCCTTTTCTCTTTAGTCCACAGGACGCAGCATCCATGGTTTTCAAAAAGCATTTCAAACTTTGATTCATCTGACCACAGAACCGTTTTCCACTTTGCCTCAGACCATTTTAAAAGTGCTTTGGTCCGGAGAAGACGGTGGCCTTTTGTACTCACATTTGGCTTCCTCTTTTCAGGAAGTGTTGCTAAGGTGGTTTCCAATAAAGAAGCATGCCTTTTTTTAATGCAGTGTTGCCTGAGGGCCCAAAAATCATAAGCATCCAGTAGTGAGCTTTGACTTTGTCCTTGCGCACAGAGATTCTTCCTGATTCTTAAACAATATTTAGATCATATTATACACTGAGATGGTCAGATTTTCAAAATATTTGCAATTTTATATTCAGCATTTTATTTAAATCGCTCCACAATTTTTTGATGCAGACTGGTGAACCTCTGTTCATCTTTACATCTGAGAGGCTCTGCTTCTTTGAAATGCTCCTTTTATACCCCGTCATTTAATTGATCTGTTCCCAATTATCCTAATTAGTTGTCAAATGCTCCTCCAGTCGTTAATTTGTGCCAGTTATTTTTCCAGCCCTTTGTTGCCCCTGTTCCATCACTTGTTACTGCCATCAAATTCAAAATGAGCTAATATTTTCCAAAATGGTAAAATGTCTGAGTTTCAACTTCTGATATGTTGTTTACGTTCTACTGGGAATAAAATCTGGTTTTATGAGGTATGCATATCCTTGTTTTCTTTTTTACATTTATATATACATTTTACAGTGTCCCAACTTTTTTGGAGTTGGAGTTGTTGGTCAGTGTTGTGATTTATGCCAGTTCATCAGATAAAAGCCAGCTGTTGGAACACTCCCCTCATACATGCATATCTTAACATGAGAATATTTTATTTGCCTTCAGTTGTTTACTGAAATGAATGCGTCATGTTGAGTTATTTTTGTTCTTTCAGGACATGTCCAGACATGTTTCACTTAGGAACCAATAAACAAACCCTGCCGCCCCCGAGTCTTTTTCCTCCCTGTCCGTCCAACTTATTATTGGGATTCCCTTGCCAGTGACGTGTCATGAGATTGACCAAGTGTTGACCTCATCACATAGCAGGAGGAAAAACACACCCCTGATGTTGTTGGCCAAGGTTTTCACACTCATGTTGTGAGTGTATAATGTTGTGTGTCTGACTGCTTTCCTTGTTACAATAAAAGGAAGACAAAAACTGCCATGTTATCCAAACATATCTCATGCACCCAGGCTGAAACTTTGGTATTTTTAGAGTCTGCTGAATGTTATTATGCCAGCTACTCAGTGGTCTGAGTCTTAGCCATCTTTAACCTGTGAATGTAATGTTGTGTGTGTACACATACTTTAGCATGCGTTTGGCAAGTTTGTATATAACCCAGCTGTTTTGGGAATGCCGGGGGCCACTATGGGTTGGGAATGACGTAAGTGCGCGAGAACAGAGTGAGGAAAAGGAGAAAGGAGGGGGTGGAGTACAGAGGCGGATATCTGCTGTGGAATTCCTGAGTTCCGACTGCAGTCTGTTTTTGGAACACAATTGTCTGGTATTTGGTTGATCCTCCCTCTGCATTTGTCTTCATCCATTTCTCTCAAGTTTCCCTCTGGACTTCAGTGTTCCCATTTATATTTGGAGCATTGTTTGTTCCACTTCACCAGTAGATGGTTTTCAATTTCTCACTTCTTTTCTGGTTTTTATTTTAAAATGAAGTAGCAAAGATTACAGTGACCTGTTTGGACTTCCTTACAGGTGTCTCCAACTTCAGTCCATTCTTTGTTTAGTCTGACTATGTTGGCCAGACTTGAAAGTAATTTGTAATCATCAGTTCTTTTCATGGGTTAGTGACAGTTGGCCCTGATGCTGACTCTTGACTGTCCCAGTCATACACCTGGAATGACGAGGACAGTGAATTCTCATCCTGCGGAGCTCCAGCTGGCCTCTGTTCTTAAGCCTGAATAGCTGTGACTTCAGTCAATGACGGTATTATATGTAGTCAGCCTAAAAGCACAGAGTGGATCTGTGTAGTCAGACTAGTAGACAGGAGAAAGCCTGTGTAGTCAAAAAGGCCTTTTTTTTTTCCTCCTCCTTTTTAAACCCAAAGAACCCCTCACTCTTGGTCACAGTGCAGTGACCGTTGCTATGAAGACGCTTCCGATGAATCATGTGCTTCACAGATAACATTCCAATGTCTGTCTGTGGGGACAAGCATTATCAATCATGCTTGATCTTTGACCCCTGGCCTCCACAAGGCTGCCACAAATCAGACATGGTGGACGGAGTTGCACCACACCACTCAACTACGCAGACACATCAGTGTTGGTTTATGGAGACGGTTAATGACGCTAATGACATCAAGCAACAGTTTAAGTCATAATGTGCAACAATCTGAGTTCACTTTTTTTCATTTGGGAGAGATTATTGAAAGGAATCCGATGAAAACTGAAACTTATACAAGAATAAATGTGTTAGATGCAGAATGTTCAAATACTTGCTCAACATTTTTTCCGCTTGTCTTGTGCACAGATTGAACGGCGCATGGAGTTGGTGCGTGTGGTGTCCCACAACACACACAAAAAGATGGTGTCGTGCTTACAGGGACATATTGGTGCAGATGCAGAGAAGAGACATGTGAGTCACCAAACTTGTTATTGCTAACTGTTTTTGTTTATCTAACTAATGTGTAAAAATGACATTTTTAATCTCATTTCCCATGCTAGGTTGTGTTCACACTGTTAGTAAAAATGATTTAGAGGTGTCAACTGTAAGGCAGAGCACTCCATGATTTCTTGTTTTTTTTTTTTTTTCTTACCCCACACCACCCAGTCCGTACCACGCCTCTATACAGGAAATGGTCAGGTAAAAATACTTACTCAGTTGGTCTTGGTCCTCTGGACAACCTGCCTCATTTCCCATTTCAGCATCTGTCATCTTAATTCGCTCTGCATGACACTTTGCCTGTGGGATTCTCTGGATTAAAAACAGGATGTTCAACACACATCAATGTTTTTGCACAATTCCAAACAGTAAAAGTCGGCTCCGGCTTTGTCATTTGATGGATGTCTCACTTCCTTAGTTCACATCTTATAACATCTGTACTTTTCTCCTTTGCTCAGAGAACTCTCTTCCTCTTTCTGACTGAATTTACTGTTGATCTGTTCAATGGAAACCCCTTCATGAAGTTTCCATACGTTTCTATGTAGTTTACATGTTGATGCGATACTAATCCTTGTCTGCATCTGTTCCCCTCACCACATACACGGCAACAGAAAAAGCTTCCTCTCACATCGCTATCCCAGGCAATGGTGGAAGGAGGAAACCAGCTGGGAGAGGACTCCTTGATAGGGTGAGTTTATGGCTGATGGACGCTTATGACAGCCAGTTTTACCACCGTGGAAACTGTTGCTATATGGAGCAGATGCACCCTGGAGAGTGTGAAATATGAGGCCATGCATTCAGGGCAAGTGTTCGTCTCAGTTTTGTTTTTGTGACCGGGACTTTCATCAGTTCCCTTCCTCAGGAGTCAAAATTATGCGTTGCAACAATACACGCACGCAAAGCTGGACTAGTTGAGGATCTGGAAAGTGAATGTCTCTAGATCTGCACTGCAGCTATGTGTCTGTCTGAAAATAATAAGGAAGGGAAAGTATAGCCATTGGTCTGTAATGCATTCATGTATTTTTTCATATATTATTTCCTTTTTTCTGTATTAAAGGTATTATTACTGGAAAAGCTGTGGGCCAAAACCCTGATTCATGGTCACACATCAGCTGTCATTGTGCCACTGTGTGCTTCTGGCTTTTGGCAGCTAGAAATGATGACATCACATCGACCTTATTTGTGCTCTGTTAATATTGATTGGGGTCAGAGGATGAGCTGCGAAAACAGACTGTTGCCTGCCTGTGTTGCTAAAATACATACATAGTGGCAGGAAGATGTGGGATTACATTATAGTACTGATGTGAAAAAAAGGCATAAGTGCGTCAGTTTTGGATTTTAACACCTTCTTTTCTCTCTTTGTGCTGCCATGTGTGTTAACAGGAAGATGATGGAAGTGTGTGGAGATGCTGAGAATCGTCTGGCATCAGAGCTGATGCAACATGAACTGCAGATAGAGAAGGACGTTCTGGATCCACTCAGCCAGCTTGCAGAGGTCAGAGCAGTAGTTGTATGTTAGCTAAATGTATTAAAACATTGCAGGTTTGAAGCATTTGTCACATGTCTAGTTTGCTTTGTTTTGTTGAAATACCTGTGACAAAGATCACTTTTTCTCTTGGGTTAAGGGACCCAGTTATATTTGAACAAGAGCTTTTGGATAAAAGACACCTGGCCTTAAACCTTTAAAGTTCATACTAAAAAAAAGCAAAATTTTCTTTGCTTTCTAAACATTTCTTTCAAATAATAATGAGAATTAACGTTTTTTTTTTTTTTTTGCTTGATTAAATGGTTGTGATAACAGTTAATAATACAGTGACAATAATTATATGATCAAAACTTGAAACAGTAATAGGATAATAAACACTTACTTTTGGCATGACATACCCAAACCGAATGGTAGAGATAGCTCAGGTAGGTTTACTCCACAAATTTTTAATACAGTTCATCATAGTGAAAAGTTGCTGTAACAAACGATAGAGCAGGCAGTTAAAGGGCTAAAAGTGGGTTGTGTGAGGTCTGTTTCAGTTGTGAGGATTCCAGCCCTCGCCATTATTTTTCCTTTTTATTAAGCATTTAGACATCGTGCTGTGATCATGTTGGTCTATTAAATTTCACTAAAGGAGTTGAAATCAAATGTAACTTGAAAACAGTAAAATATACTTGTGCTAATTTACTAGTCACCAATCAGTGGGAAGATATCAGCATAGTTATGTGTAAAGAGCATTGGTGCTCCACTATGGAAAGCTTGCTCACTCTGATCTCCATCTGATGGTCATTTTAGGTAGAAATTCCCAACATCCTGAAGCAGAGGAAACAGCTGGCCAAGCTGGTGCTGGACTATGATTCTGCCAGAGCGAGGTTCAGTTTTATCTCATTCTTTGAACATTTACACTTTATCTTCTTGTGACTAAATTAATTTTAAAGCTATAAACGGATCAGCTAGCAATTTTACTTCCGTCTGTTATGTTTCTGTGATTAATAATCGTTCTCCATTTTCCGTTTTCGTCCTTATACCTTCCTATTTAGGTGGTTGCAGGCAACCAAATCAATAATCTCAGGAACAAATACTCAAGCACTGACGGCCAAGGCTGACCTACTCAAAGAGGAGGTGGATGAAGCTATGAACAAAGTGGAGCTTTGCAAGGTAACCAGCACGATTACAACTGGTAAACAGACCTTTATATGGAACCATATGGTTACTTTGTCTTTGAGAATCCTTTATCAAAATACTGTTTCAGTGGTTATAAAACTTGATTGCCATCAGATGCAGATCACAAGCTTTCAATAGGTGAAGAATTTATTTATTGCTTTTTATGCTCACATCTGTGCATCTCAGTCTGATAGAAAAACTAGGCCAGGTCCTGGCAGGCTCAATGATCTTTATGGGCCTTTGTTTGCTTAGAAAAAACCCAAACTGAAACACTCAACTGGGAAGAGAATCATCACTGCAATATCTGGGTTTTCGGAGACCCTTGGGCCCTCTGAGCCAGAATGCTGACATGCGCAAATGACTGAAAATACCCCGTCAGCTCTGTGTGTGTGTGTGCATTTTCATCTATTGAACTTAGTCACTGGTGAGCTTTTGTGTGTACTAGCTGCATGATGTGTTTTCTATCCTGGAAGTACAGAGCTGTGTGCTTCCTCGTCAACCCCCTCAGTCTTCAGCCCTGCAAATAGCAGGAAGATTTATGACTCTTATAAACCTGAGTTGACCATGGACGCCTATCCTGCCACTTAAAATATCTTAAAATCTGATGAATGATGCTGTGAATTGGAGATAGATATTTGATAAGGGGTTAGAGTAGACTGTTTTTTCTTTTGCCAAATTACTGTGACCTGGTTTAAGTTGGTATAAAAAAAAAAATATTTTTCGCTCTGTTTGTGCCTAACAGGATCAACTTGCTGCAGACATGTACAGTTTTTTCTCAAAAGAAGGCGACTATGCCCACTACTTCATCACGGTGAGTGCAGTGTGTCAAGAAAAGAAAATGTTGCACAAGTTCACGTGGGAATGTTCACAGCTGCAGACTTTCGAGGCAGCGGAGACTTGGCTTGCCTTCTTATTTACTATGCCGGCTTGTACTTTATTCTACTTAGCTCATTTATCCCTCTGTGTTTCTGCAGCTCTTAGAAGCTCAGGCTGATTACCACAGAAAGTCTCTCACTGTTCTGGAGAGTGTCCTGCCAACCATCCAGGCTCAGCAAGGTATGTGTGCAAACATGCCTTCATCAAACACTTAGCACAAAACGGTACCCATGTACATGTGTGACCCCATCAGGTCTAGAAGTTTGATTTCCTGACAAGTAGTTGAAGGAAAAAAGCAGTTTTCGTAAGTTTGAGCTCAGTTACCCCAGTTGTAAGACATATTAAGGCCATGAATAAGGCTCTTCCTAAATAACAGTATTTCTTCTACCTCTTTTCTCGCCAAAAATAAGCTATTTTTCAATTTTAAAAACGCATTGTCTCGTCGTCAGACTTTTTTTTCTGTCTTGCTTTGTAAAATTCAGCTGTGTCTTGTTCGATGAGCTTGTTTTCTCTGCTCTAAACACATGTGGTCTAAAACCAGACAAGCCTGGTTTCCCAGCATGTGGCGATGACTCACCAACCCCACATTCACTCCCACCCTTTCTCACATCACACCCACCTGGGATTTGCAACCCTCCCTTCTGTCTTGCACATGAGCTAGGACACACAGCTATAAACACAGAAAGATGGCTGCTCGCTGGAAGCATGTGGTTGTTATTTGGCAACATCCTGTAGGGGGACTTAGGACTGTGTTGTTTTTTTTTTTCTTTTAAATCCTGAAACTTGTAATTCAAACCAACATAAGGCCTGTTTTACACTATGAATCTATAACATCTCCTTTATAAAACGTGGCTTGTGTTTCTTTCCACAAACATACTCTTTCTCGTTATAATTTCTCTTTGTGTTTAGACTCATGGATGGAAAAGCCTGCGTTTGGCACTGGGTTGGATGACCACCTGAAAAGGAGTGGAAGAGAGATTGCTCTGCCACTAGAAGCCTGTGTCATGATGCTTTTAGAGACTGGTATGAAGGAGGAGGTAAGAGATTAAGACAAAGACACAGAAGAAATATGAAAAATCTTACCTGTTTGTGGCATGCAATGCAGTATATTATGTGAGACTGAAATGGAGAAAGCATTGAAATATTGTGTGATGGAAACTCATCTTCTTCTGTTGCATATTTTCAGAGAGCAATTATGAAAAAAAGATTTAATAAGTGGAATGAGTTGCCAATGATGCTTTACACGTACATCCACTTTATTGGGTACACTGTCTCAATTCTTTATGGCATAGATTCAACAAGGTGTTGGAAACATTCCTCAGTGATTTTGCTCCATAATGACATGATGGCATCACACAGTTGCTGCAGATTTGTCTGCTTTTATTTGGTGACTGTAAGTTTTGGGCGTGCACTGCCCCAATGATTACCCGTTTTGCTTTCTGTTGCTTCATCGGGGGAACATCACAAACAAGACGACCTTGAATGTAGACAAATTGTTTGTGAGCTTGAACAGTTGTTGGTCTTTTAACTTTGCCATGTGGAGGGATGGATAGAGGTCATAGTGAACAAAGAACTGCTTTGTAGTTGAGTTAAAGAGAGGGTTAGAAATTATTAAAGTCATACAGTGCAGTCCTTGTCTGTGCTTCTCATCAGCGGGTCTTTGAACTTAATTGTTTTTTCCACTTATTTCCCTCTTTGTGGTGGCTTTGTTCTAACATCTATTGTGGTCATCCACTATCCAGTTCAAACTTTTAACCAATCAGCTCTTGACAATAATGTTGTCATTTTGTAAAGGTAATGCATTAATGACTTCTATGTAGCCTCTGTGCTGGCTGTATTCCTGTAATCCTTCACTCTGCATGGGGTGAATACCATGCAACTAGATAATAGCTGCAAACTATAAATTAAGTCATTGGTTAAAGCTTTGAAGCTTTAATAAACTGAAGCTTTTCTTAATTATCATCCAATATGTGGACATGGCCTCAAAAAGTTTTATTGACCTTAATGTTGTCTGTTGTATTTGCATGTCTTAGGTTGCTTATTAATGTCCAGAATACAGCAGGGTGTTAGCCTGCCATTATATAACTTGTGAGAAGCAGTGAGAGAAAAAAAAGATATGATGGGCTCAAGAAATATACTTTCACTGGTCACTTTATTAGGTCCAGCTTGCTAATTCTGGGTGGAATCCCCTTTTTTGCCTTCAGAACTGCCTTAATTTTTCAACAAGGTGTTGGAAACATTCCTCAGAGATTTTTTTCTCCATTTTGACATGATAGCATCACACAGTTGCTGCACATCCATGATGAGAATCTCCCGTTCCACCACATCCCAAAGGTGAAATATTGGATTGAGATCTGGTGACTGTTGAGGCCACAGAAGGACAGTGAACTCATTGATGTGTCCAGGAAACCAGTTGGAGATGATTTGAGCTTTGTGACATGGTGCATTATCCTGCTGGAAGTAGCCATCAGAAGATGCTACACTGTGGTCATAAAGTGATGGACATGGTCAGTGATTATACTTGGGTAGGCTGTGGTGTTTAAATGATGCTTAGTTGGTAGTTAGGGGACAAAATCATCAAAGTGTGCCAAGAAAATATCCCCCACATTACACCACCAGCAGCCTGAACTGTTGATACAAAGCAGGATGTTATCCATGTTCATGTTGTTTCCACCTAATTCTGACCCTACCATCTAAATTTTGTAGCTAAAATGGAGACTCATCAGATTAGACAATGTTTCTCCATCTTCTATTGTTTAGTTTTGGTGAGTGTGTGAATCGTATCCTCAGCTTCCCTTTCTTAGCTGACAGGAGTGATGCATGGTGCGGTTTTCTGCTGCTGTAGTCCCTCTGCTTCAAATTGGGGCATGTTGTGCCTTCAGAGATGGTATTCTGCTGGTATACTGCATACTTTGGTTGTAACCAGTGGTTATTTGAGTTACTGTTGAGTTCTATTGTCTCTAACAGTGAGACAATTAAAAGATGCCGTAAAGACAAACGCAGCTGTGAAATGATGCTCCAGGCTGAAACACAAAGTTGTGAATTGAGGTTTCTCTGTCCCGGGATGCTGCAGGAATGTACATAATGAACATCAGTGAGCCATCACGAGTCAGAAGCACAATGTTTTAAGGACGGAAACTTATGTTGTGCTGTTTTAAGTTGCCCAAATGCAGTTTTGACTCTGAATGAAACACGTCTACTCTTTACTGAAGTAACCTGACTTCTCTTTGGTTTTCGTGGTCTGACCCACTGATGCAGAAGAAGTACTAGAGCGTCTCATTAGAGGCTCCCCAAAGCCGTGGCTTTGCTCATCAGCTGGAGTGATGGCTGAAATAATGAAACCAAGCTGTTGTTCACATGAACACATTAAGAGTCAAGGAGACGGGCGAACAGACAAACTGTAAACAGAGCAGCTTCTTGGTTTTTTTGTGCTTTTTTTTCTAGAGACATGGCCAGCTTTTATGGTGCTCTCATGATTTATGAAATGTTTGTATCTCCTCCCTGAATTAAATTTAGAATACAATAGAATGCACTTTCCTGCCTATAAATCAAATCTCTTTCTGTGCGTCGATGTTGAGAGAAGCAAAAAAAAAGGTAGAGAGAGTGCAAGTGTTAACAGCAAGGCACATTATTTGTTGCTCTTTTCATTCCCTGGTGAGTCCAGTCTGTGTCATTATGGTGTGAAGGCGGCCTTTGTTTATGTGTCAAAGTAAAGAGCTGGCTGTGCTGTGACTGGAGGGTGTGTTTGTTTGCCTGCTTTAAGGTTTCATTGTGTGCAGCTGGCAGAGGGAGTTTATAGAGTGGATTTATAGAGTCTATCTGTAATGCTGTGAATGTTCGGCTGTGTGCACGTTAAACCTCTACATGCTTCTTCGCCATTGATGCTATGTTCGCTGTCATTCATTTGTCTATATGTTTGTGTGCCAGGGTTTATTCAGGATAGCAGCAGGGGCGTCCAAGCTAAAGAAGCTGAAGGCAGCACTGGACTGTTCTACTTCACAACTGGAGGAGTTCTACTCTGACCCCCATGCTGTCGCTGGTATGTCCTGCAGGGGTCCAACAATACACATCAACAATCCAATAGCATCAATCCAAATTAATCAAATGATACTATAAAGTTTGTGTCCTTAAAGAGTCTCAAATTAAAAAATATGTGGTTTCAGGAGCACTGAAGTCCTACTTGAGGGAACTCCCAGAGCCTCTAATGACCTACCAGCTTTATGATGAATGGATCCAGACATCCAGGCAAGGCTTCTAACATTATCACTTTGCATGAAATGGATTTAACAATACACGTCAATAAGAAAGGCCATTGTGGTTTCTGACTGAGTCTCAGCAAATTTAGCATTTTCCTTTCATTCATCTGACTTCTATCATTCCAGTGTGTCAGACCCAGACAAGCGGCTGCAGGCACTCTGGGTTGTTTGTGACCAACTACCAAAGAACAATAAAACCAACTTGAGGTTTGTTATTTAAACCACAATCAAACATGAACTGTATTGATTAATCCTCTGAAATATGGCCCCTACTTTTTATATTTCCATGCAGGTATCTGGTGAAGTTTTTAGCCAAACTGGCTCAGGAGAGCGAAGTGAACAAAATGACTCCTAGCAACATCGCCATCGTCCTGGGACCCAATCTGCTTTGGGCCAAGACTGAAGGGTGAGAGAAGATAACAATGTTCAAGTACATTTTTACAAATGTAGAGTCTGTTGTCATTTGGGAAAACAAATTTTTCCTCATCTACTCATTTCTTCCCAGGAGTCTGGCGGAGATGGCTGCAGCCACCTCTGTGCACGTGGTGGCCATCATTGAGCCCATCATCCAGCATGCAGACTGGTTCTTTCCTGAGGGTAGGATCTGGCTTTACTCTGCAGCTGCTGCTTTCACCCTGACCTTGTCTTCTGTATTTTTAGTTGACAGCACTATCGTACACGAGGGAGTCAGGGTGAAGGCAGCTGATATTAACTGCCCAGTAGGACAGAAAATCAGCTGTAATCAAGCTTCCAAGGCTCAGGATAAGAATCACTGCCACGTCTGTCCATGGTCAAGCTGCGGTCTTTTTAAGAGGGCAGCTTGAAGGCTGCAGCTGTCATTCATTCCTCTCATGGAGCTTGTGATGTGCTAAAACTGCCCTTTTCTAAGAGATTTACCCATTTTTAGGTTTGTTTGCAGACACA
The DNA here is from genome assembly GCA_037177055.1 of Atherinosoma microstoma. Taxonomy (NCBI): domain Eukaryota; kingdom Metazoa; phylum Chordata; class Actinopteri; order Atheriniformes; family Atherinidae; genus Atherinosoma; species Atherinosoma microstoma. The sequence continues at coordinate 16,896,967 of JBBBVU010000023.1, read as the reverse complement.
ATTAATGGAAAATTACATTCTTGTTTTCTCACATTTTGTACATTTTTCTGGAGCCACAAATTACATCATGCTTCAGCCCAAGCATTTCACATTTGTCATGGTTTTTCTGGCAGGTTATTCACAGCCAGCCTCCACTCTCCCTGAGTTTCTTAAAGCAAGTATTTGCACCGTTGCTTCAATGATTTATAAATCTGTGGTGCACATAAAGTGAAGAACACGACTCAGAGGTGTCCTCCACATGGCTGACTTGCGTTATAGACCTTTGTGGTCCTTGTTAAAATAAGAATGCATGCAAAAAAGATAAAAATTTGACACCTCCTCTCTAGTTTAATATGTTAATTTCTACAGTATGTGTTGGCAGTCTTGCTGGCAGCATCTGCCTCCTCTCTTAGCCATAAAACCTTGTGTTTCAGGGTTGTTTCCTGCATTTGGTTTTGGTTATAAACAGTCCAGTAAAGCACATTATGGCTCACTTGGATGAAGACCAAGACTCGTCATGTGATCTTTGGTTGTTTTTCACCCCTTTGTCACAAGTTCAATCTTTGGAGAAGGTCTCGTCTGCTGAAGTGTCATTGTGCAAGGCTGTAAAACAGGCCTTGGTCACATTATCTAACAGCAGGAACGTATTTCTGTGGAAGAGTTAAACAGCTAATGCATCCTGCTTTCCCGTAAAACCTTCTTCAGCATGGAGTCCAGGCAGGGTTGCTTAATATGTTCTTTGTTCTTGCAGATGTGGAGTTCAACGTGTCTGGCATGTTTGTGATGCCCACACCTGCATCTAACCACAATAATCATGTAGATTATGACTGCAGCACCATAGAGAGGAAGAGGCCTGGCAGTATGGTGGGACCGGAGAATGACACAACACGCAAAGACAAGTAATTACCCAGGGGGTTGCTGAAAGCTGCTAAGTTCCCAACATATTTCCTGCTTACTTGAACTGATTTCTGTCTCATTTTTAACTTTATTTCTCTTAATTTAGCTTCTTGTAGATTTTAACCTTAATAACTCTCACAATGTGAACCCCTGTCTCTATTTCTCTGTGTCAGCTGTGGGGTTTGGTGATTCTGGTCTAATCTGTGACTTTCAGATAAAGCTGCGGTGTTTTTCTCTTTCTCTCCTTCACCTCTCCCTCCCTGTTTAGCACCTCTAACAAGCACTCGGACCACACCCTTCGTAGAGGCAGTAACACCTTAGGTAGAAAGCAGCACACCTCACCCGCCTTCCAGCCTCCTTTACCCCCTGTTGAGGCTCAAGTGCTGGGACATGTGGCCGGGCAGGTCGCTCAGCCCTTGGCCGAACCCCAGCCGCAAGCTCCACCAGGGGGTTCAGGGCCTGACACTTCCCAGCATAGCTTGGCACAGAGTCTGGCTGCTCTCGCTGCTGCTCAGCAGCTTCTAGCCCAGCACACAGAGGAGCTCAGGTAAGGAGGAGCTGCTGCACTGCATCTCGGCTGATGGTGTTGAATGACACGACATGCCTCACTGCTCGTTTTATTGTCAGACTTCGTACTGTGATATAGAAATTGGTCTGTTTCATATAGTTTAGTTGAATCACTTGGATCCCACACTCCATCTCTTATCTTATCATTTGGGGTCAGCTTTTTGTTTCTCTAACAAAACCACAAGTTTTCTTACGCCACCACCAGTTTCAGCTATGCAGACTTGTCTGAAGTCGGCCCACAAAAACAGCTCAACAATAGCCTCTGTCATTCTGCTAACAGTCACACTGCAGGGCTCTTAATTTCCCATCCCTCTACTCTCCTCCCCAAATCACTGGAATCAGCAGGAACTTCGCCCTAACTGGCTCAAACTGCTTTGGAAAGCCTGCACAGGCTGTGATACAGACACTGAAGGCTTTCTTTGATACACTTGGTGAAAGGACAACATTAATTTTTAGATAGATGTTGAGTTTTATTCAGCCTTCTTTTAGTCCTACAAACACTGTTGAAAAGGTACATTTAGATAAAGATCCAGATTAATTAAAAAT
>JBBBVU010000023.1:16879992-16894878 GCA_037177055.1 Atherinosoma microstoma | reverse complement strand
GTTTTTATGAGTAAATAACACACTAACATGGTTAAAAGCTCATAGAAGTCCATTTTTCATGATATAGCTCCTTTAAGGCTTCTGTGCAATCTTGACCCAAAGGACACAATGAAAGTTTAAAACTTTTCTCTCTCTCTCTCTCTCTCTCTCTCTCTCTCTCGCTCTCTCTCTCGCTCTCTCTCTCGCTCTCTCTCTCGCTCTCTCTCTCGCTCTCTCTCTCGCTCTCTCTCTCTCGCTCTCTCTGCAAAGCAACCCAAGGCTGCGTGACTATACACCTGCTCCAACCCCTGTTCCTCAGAGGAATGGATCTGGAGGAGCTGGCCCGGCTGCAGGGCAGCTGGGGACTGGAGGCTCCGGGACTGGATCCATGGGGCCGAGTCCACACATGTTGCGCCGAGGTAAGAATCTGCATACTTTTCTATCTAACCTAATCAAATCAGACAATATCTGGAAGCATAAAAGAGGACATGCTGTTTTTACATTGTTGCATGATTCAGCGTGTGTAGGCTAAGAAAAGATAATAAATTAGATCAAATATTCCACCAGTAACAGCTGGATTTGCTGTGAACTTTCAGGTACCAAGAAGCAGGCTCCTGCCCCGCCCAAACCCACAAACCCTCCTCCCAGCCAGCCCTGTAACTCCGTGAACAACTCTTCGTCCTCTGGCCCTTCCCAGTCTCTCAGCCCCACTCCCAGACCTCTGTCCAGCCACTCCCCCACCTCCCCCACCTCTCCCACATCACAGCCATGCGCCACGCCCAGACGCCACTCCAGCAACCAGCCCCCGATACACGCCCCTAGCCATCCTCCTCCAGAGCCCCCTACACAGGCCAGCCCTCCTCCGCCGCATCCCGCTCCACTTACCCAGCATGGTGGGGACCAGCAGAGCACAGAGCCGTCACCGCCAGGCTCCCCAACCCCACCAGACACCCCTCCACCCTCAAACGCCAGCCAGGACGTCGTCGCCCCACCATCCCCTTCCCCCTACCAGTCCGGCTCACTTCCCCGGCCGCGGCCAGTACCTAAACCTCGGAGCAGACCCAACATCCCGCCACCCCCTCAACCCACCACACTGGGCGATGAAACCAACGGGATCTGCGCCGCTGCTTACAAGATGATGGGTGGGTGTCATTTTTTCAGTCGATGCATGTCCAATACGGTGACTTCCAGTTTATTAACAGCTCAGTACTAATGTGTTCGGTACCTAACAGTCTTGCATTGTGATACCTCCGCAGGTTAGACAAGCACTTGTGAGAGGTTTGTTGAAAACTGACACTTGTAGCACCTTCACTTTTTCTCTGCCTTAACAAATCCTGTTAATCACCACGGTTGTTTTCTTTTGCCTGCTGCCTCTGTCAGATGTCACTTTTTATTTGTTTTTTGTAGCTCTGATACAGGACTGTGGTGCTCCTCATCAATGCCTTTTAGTCAGGGACCCGCTTCTGCTGTTTAATTTGATTTCTACGACACTCACCGATGCCAGTTGATGGGTAAAATATTAACATTAGTGTCCGGATTAGTGTCAAATGAAAGGATGAGCTTGAAATAACAAGTAATAATACGCATCCTGAACAGAAACTAAAAAAATAGTCAATTCAGACTCTCAGAAATGGCTGAAAGAAGAGAAAATTAACAGAAATGATCTCTTAACTCACCACAGACTGCTGTTTGCATATGACAAGCCTTTAGTGGTGACCAATCAGATGTAGGAGACAGGAAATACTCAATAGGTTAGCTGATTTGCATACCAACAAAGTGGACAGATGTAAGTAGATTACTGGTTAAAATCTGTGACCAATTCAAATGGGTTTGTTTTTCCAGCAGGACACAATGTGACACATCAAACTGGTGTGCCTTAATATGTGTTTTATGGCAGAGAACCATTGGCTATTATATTCACTGACTGACACCGGCCAATACAGATGTTTTGAATAAAAACTGGGCACATTCCTTTTTTGGAAGTGACTTTTATTGGTTTGAAATACACCTGATATAGAGGAGAAGTTCAGTGAGTTTGTGTTTCCAGTGCAGAACCTGAGTATCAAATGGCAGAAACGGTTTGCTTCAGCCAGAAAAAGCTCACCGCGGATTAAACAGCAGCCTAGCAACAGAGCTTTAATTCATCACATCTTCACGGAGCATCACTGAACTGTAACACCACCTGTGATATTGTACAGGTTTCACACGCAGAACGGAGTTTCAGAGCTTATATGTTGTCTAGACTCTGTTGTGTGTTTCTGAAACATTGTGTTTGTCTCTCATTGCAACTGTTATGGAGTTTTGAAAGGCAGCATCCTTTCATGAAGCATGAGTAACTCTGACACACATGTGCCATGATGGGAATTTCCAGCTTTACTGTAACACTTCACATTAACCCACCTTCACGTTTTCCATCTGCTCTCACTGCTTGTTGCACCGCTCTTCCCAGTCTCCGAGTGCACGCCGCCACCTGCTGCCGAGATGACAGAGCAGCTCCCTCTGCTGCTCTCCGAGCTCTGGAAAACATTACAGTCCGACTGGCTGGCATTGCTGCAGCAGCTTTAAATGTTCTCAGGCTGCAGGAGGAGGCTGCATGTGTTTGTGATTATGGTCAACATTTACATAATGTGAAGCATGAAGAGAGTATGGATGCTTTATAGGATGTGGATGGAGTTTTTAGTGTAAGTGCCTGTGAGCATGGAAAAGATTTGCAATTCTTTGCAAACACAGATAAAAAATGATCTTATCCGGTGTTTGGAAGATGCTGCTTTTTAAAAGAAATAGTCTATTGTTTGTAAAATGGTTTCCTCCCTGTGACTCATCCGTCGTCTGTTTTTGCTGTTTAGACCCGGCGATGTCGTTCAAGGGGCTGAGTCGAACTTTGATCCCAGAGTTTGCTGTAGACCAGCAGCCAGTGATGACCTCCTCCTCTTCTTCTTCTTCCTCTTACTCCTCCCTGCCTCATCCCAAAGACTGTGACCTGGACACTGAGAGCACCGTCTTATAAGAACCACCATCTCCTCTTTTGTCATACACACACCTCAGCCTCAGCCTTTGTCAGAAAGATAAATCTATGAAGACAAACTTCTGTGTGAATGCTGCAGCTTCTGGCTCCCGTCATGGAGGACACAGCTTTCTGTCTGCAACGGCAACAGAATAGGCACTTCAACAAGATTTGTGACTTGAAAACCAAAGTATCTGACCTAGCTGACATATGTAGCAACATAACATCACTTAGCTTGAGATAGTGGGATTCCAGATCTTAAGAAGACGTAGGTTATGGAAGCTAAAAGTCAGCCGATCTGTGAGGTTTTGATGGGAAACATGAATTTTCATAGCCGACTGGTAACAAAGGGCATTTTTCACTATTTTATAACGGAAGCAGTCCAAAATGATTGATTGGTAGCCCTGATTGTAATCCGGCTGATATCAGTTGAGAGACAGATGTGTAACAGATCTGTCATCATCAGGTTGTTACCCGAGTTATTTACAAACAGGTTCTTCTCCGTGATGGCGCCAGGAGCAGTTTGTGATGCAAGGCGGCGCCGCCTCCTCCATCTTCATACTGTGTGCAGAAGAGGCTGAAGACAATCGACGACAATGGGCAGAGTCAGACGTCTGCCTCTTGGGTGGAGTCGGGTTGCCCAAAATAAGGACAGACTATGAAATTTGGTTTGAGGTGTTCTTCTTTTTTTCCTTTGTCTTTCTTTTTTTTCTATAAAAATGTTAAATAATGGCCTTAGAACAGGAAACAAAGATTGGAAGGGAAAATTGAGCAGGTGAAGTAGAAACCAAACAGTTGCTTGAAGTGTAGCTGGTGACTGCAGGTTTCCAGTCATCTCCAACACTTGATTTACCCCCCTTTCCTCTTTTTCCTCTTATATCTGCCCCCTCCTTTTCCCCCCTTCACTCTTGTATTTATTTATCTGTTAGAGAAAAAAACCCAAATACATTCCCGGTGGCTTGACGTAATTATTGCAGTCTTTAAATGTAAATCATGCCTTATTGGTTCCTTCCAGAACTGCAAAATAAGCATTTTATATATTCACTGTACGGAGGATATACTTGGCTCCTAGTACTACAGTATTTCTAAGAGGTTGTGTTTCAGGGATGCGAGGAAGGCAGTTTGACCCTCTGCAATAGAAATGGTGTACGGTTTGTGTATTGCTCCATGAAAGTGTGTATTTAAATGTGTTTTGGTTGACGTCTCTGGGTTTTCTAAGCAGAAGTAGCAGGGTTGACCACCCTCCCGACCTGAACGCAGTAGTCAGTATTTTGCCTTTCTGTCTCTCCATTTATCTCAGTGTTTTCTCCGGTGTTTGCCGAGGCGTTACACACCACAGGTTGTGTGTGAGTGAATGTAGAGAAAGGACAGGTTTCTTTTTATAACCAACCTCTTAAGTCTGAGCTGAAAGACGCAGAAACAGCTGATATTGCACTTGCCCACGTTCAGTGAGGGGTTTCTAGTGAACTGGTTGGGTTGTTTTTGTTTTATACATATTTTTTTCTCTCTTTCCCACTGAGCTGAGAGCACATGCTGCCGTGAAATCTCAGTAGTGATGTGGCGTTAGATTTAGCCAATTCAGACGATTTTTAAAGAATTGCTTTATTGCATTTGCTTTGTTTGGCCTCTGACACAAGTTAGAGTTCGGTTCTGAGAGGAACCGAGCCGAAATGGTACCAATGGAGAAAGTCTCGGATGCTGCAGTTGCCCTGAAAACAAGTCGAGTTGTATTTTTCAGAGACAAACGAAGCATAAGAGTCCCCTCATTTCTCTATTTGCTCTTGTACCTCACTGCCTTATCCCTGTGCATCATGAGAGCTTGTTCTTTTTCTCAACGCTCTCAGAGAAATGCCATTAAACATAGAAATGATAATGCTGCTCTCTAGTTTTGTATGTATGCTGTCTGGTGAGCTTAAATATGGAATAAAACCTGTAATATGAAGCTTGGTTATACCCCTTTTCCAAAGAAAATAAAGTATATGAAGAAACTAATCAGTAGTTTATTTACTTTTCATTGTTGAACGTACACATTACTGTAATAACGCAGGCCTAAATGTGCTACATTGAAGTTAACACTGCTTGGTGCAGATCTGAGATGGAGGATCAGACATCAGAAAAAAAAAAAACTGTCACCATCAGACTGGAATACATTGGTTTAAATGGTCAGGAACCGAACAGGTCTGAAATTAGAAGCTGCTGAACCATCAGTGTCTTTTACATTTCAGTGGACTGGGGTTCCAAGACAGAAACTCTTGCTAAAGTTTAGCTTAAAGGTGTCCACTCCGAGCAGAAGTGCGAACATTCATTTAGCATGGTTTAAGAAAAATCTTTCTCAACTGAGGTCTGCCTTTCTTCTGGAACAAAACACTGGTTACTACCAAAAGCATACAGAATACTATCTCTGAATGCACAACATGTCCAACCTTGAAGCAGATGGGCTACAGCAGCAGAAGACCAGCTAAGAACAGGAAAGTGAGGCTACAATTCACACACAATTACCAAAATGAAACAACAGAAGATGGAAAATGCCTGGTTTGTTGATCCTTGATATCAGCTGCTACTTTCAGATTGTAGGGTCAGAATTAAGTAGAAACGTGAAAGCATGGATCCATCATGTCTTGTATCAACAGTTCAGGGTGGTGATGTAGGGGAGATTTTCTTGGCATCCTTTGGGTCCCTTTGTATCAATTGAGCATCAAACGCTGTAGCCTACCTGAATTCTACTGAGCATGTCCATCCCTTTATGACAGTTTTTTAATCCTAGTCCTCATGATCCACAGCCTTTAGATGTTTTCCTACTCTGACACACCTGATTCAAATCAATGGGCTTTTCATTTCAACAGGTGTGTTTAAGTATGGAAACATCTAGAACATTCTGGGCAGTGGGTCCTCTATGACTACAGTATACCATATTCTGACGGCTACTTCCAGCAGGATAATGCACCATGTCACAAAGTTCAATTCATCTCCAACTGGAAAATGAGTTCACTGTACTCCAGTGGCCTCCACAGTCACCAGATCTCAGTCCAATATTTCACCTTTGGGATGTGGTGAAACTGGAGATTCTCATTCTCACAAATCTGCAGCAACTGTGTGATGCTATCGTGTCCATATGGAGCAAAATCTCAGGAATATTTCCAACAGCTCATTGAATCTATGCAACACAGAATTAAGGCCGTTCTGAAGGAAAACAATGGGGTCCAACCCAGTACTAGCAATGTGGACCTAACAAAGTGTCTGGTGAGTGTAATGTTAAAAAATAGGAAATAAAGAAAGATCCTTCATCAGATTAAATAAACATATTCTTTATTTGAAAGCAAACAAAAGAGTCCAATGATCACAAAACATCAGCAACTTTCCATGAAAACATATAAAAACGGATATAAAAGGGAACCAATACATAAACCTAAATAAGATCATAGATATCTTGTTTTAAACCTAAATATCGAGGGAGGAGGGGAATGCTACCAGCTGCACATTTTAATACATTAACTGCACCAACATGCTATTGACTCGGACAAGAAATACTGTTACACTTGTAGCAGCTATGATTTCATCGTTTACAAGATTACGGCCTCTTTTGTAAAGCCTGACTAAAGCTGTGCAATGAGAAGGAATAAGAGAGTCATTTTTTTTCTGATGACACACTGGAATAAGAAAAACAAAAACCAGGACCTGGAGGACACCAGAGCAAATGGTACAAATGAAAACGATGACCAGTGCATAGAAAAACTTGAATTTACAAGCTTAACAGACATTCATCATAAATACAGCGCAAGAACACAGCACAGTAGATGAGTGGTGACATCACCATGACAACCAAAGAATCAGGATATAACCATTTACAGTAAGGAGGCTCCCTACGCCATCCCCCGACACACATTTGTTCATACATTCAGCAGCTGCGTTCACAATAAAAATAAGCTGTTGTGTTTCTGCTAGAGGCACACGGCTCGGTCTTAACATCACAGCTGGCTTTTATCTCTGTGTGCTGCCAGAAAAAGGACACTATCAAAATAATAAGTAAAAAAACTACTCCATCCCACCCACATGTTCTGAAGCAGGTTATGTACTAAAGTAGTCACCGTGTAAAAGGTGTAATATTGCTGGAGTGATCTGAATGGCATTTAGCAGATGAATTGTGGGTTTGATGGAGCCATGAACTAGTTCAGCAGACAGAATTCATCTGCTGTGTTTGATGGAGACTGGACATAAACAAGTGGGGAACCACATCTGTAGAGCTAAACTGTGACGATGCCTGCGTTAAACGCGATAGATCACGTGTAAAAGTGAAGCGCAAATATAACCCCTGCCTCAACATTCACACCCAGAAATGAGGAAAACTTGGGAGATATGGAAAATGAAAAATAAATATACACATAAATAAATAAAAAAGTGATTTTTATTTTCAGACGGTATGAACCCAAGAATTGTTTAATCAGTCTCAGTTAATTCGATGTACTTGTACTGTAGTTCGTACTGTAGTTTTTGCATCACAGAGCAACAACACATTCTAAAAACGTTGAGCCTGGGGCAGTAAAAGTTAATAATGAGGTTAAAAAAGATGTTAGACAATTACCTGATGTCTTCACATTTCTATGGAAATGATTTCAGGTAATCATGATTTGGTGTAATGGCTACATCAGTGAAAGTCTTTCAGGTTTTAAAAAGTCAGCGCTGGTTTGGATGCGGTGATACTGGAATGATTTCTGCTGATAGTTCTCGTACTTTTAAACATCTTTCTGATATGATGAATAACTAAACTGTTACAAGCGGGAGCCGCTGTTTGAGTTTTCCAAAAACCATGAAATGCCTGGAACAAGACCAAAATCCAGAGACAGAGACTGCAGACGGAGTGATAGCAGAAAAGAAGGAGGGATTGCAGATGAGTTGCAGAATCGCACCATCTGCAACAACACAGTGTAATCTTGGGACATTTTACTGTAAAGGATCATCTCTGCACCCCAGATATTACACTGGATGTGAGTGTCCATCCATGCCGTCTACCAGGATTGTTCACCGGCATGTTGCATCAGCTCAGCTGTTGTCAAGCTACAAACAGACCCCCCAATGGATTCATGACGATCTCTGGAGATTTCAACCATGCCTTTCTCGTTGCTACATTCCAGCTTTCCAATGATTTATCAATTGATTTTCTTATATTTAAAACTGTTCTTTACTAATCTATTTATATAGTTCTCTTTCTTCAATAAGTTCTACTGCAATGACACCAATTCCCTTCAGGGATTGATAAAATATTATTCAATTACATCCCAGTTCAGAAAAACAACAAGCTGGTACCGACTTCTGTGGACTCTGAGGTGTCTTGGATTTCCCGTAACAAAGGAGAAACCTGTATTGCTTCCAGACCGGTTGGTATTTAAGATCTTTTCTTTAAGAAATCTACACCATGTGCTCATGACCAAAGACAAAAAAGACCATCCGAGCAATTTTCAGCATCAAGTGTCAGAGCTGAGCTCTGTGATGATGTGGGCTTTTATCAAGGTAAATTAGCGTCTGTTGCAATTCCTCCTTTTGTTCCTACTCCTCTATTTTCCACAGGTAATGCATCCTTTTCTTTAAGGGATAAGCAGTCAAGGTCACTAAGACCTTCAGCAGCAACTTTGGGGGACATTTGGAAAGCTAGATGCAGACTACTTCTTAATTCTTAAAAAAAAAGGGGGCACCATAACTCTGAAAAACAGTGAACATGAAATATCTTGGGTTCATACTGAAATACAATCCAAAGCTAATGACCCATACTGTTCCAACGTTTTTAGATTTGGGGTTGTAGAAGCAGCTTGGTGGTTAATGTGACATTAACATTATTTTCTAAAGCGAGAAAATAATTCAACATCATGGAAGCAACATAATAATAATCTCAAACAGAAATCAATACATAATATTCTAATAGTTGATTTTTGAGTCATTTATCTTTTTGAAAGATGAGACTTTTGCATTTTTCAACAAGCTTGACATATATGATGATGGATAATTCCATCGGGTTGTTTTTTTGTTATAATTCTGTAGCTGAAATTTCAAACACACACTCACACACACACACATACAAACCTGGACAAAAAAAAAGAAAAAAGAAGCAGAATACTCCCAACAGGTTATATCCCAACCCTTCAAATACATATAAATGCACAATATTTCAAAGCTCTTCATATAAACATTAAAAGTAAAACTCTCATGACCTCCCTTCCACAGAAAGTTGTGGGAGACTTTAACTTCCTTCAAACTTTAAATCTCTACGACCGATGTCCAGTAAATCCACAGTAAATAAGAAGAGAAGCACCTCCTCTGGAAGGCGTTTCTAAGTTAAAATAAATCCTACTGTATGGGAGGCAGTGAACGCACCAACAGACTGCACCGGTGATTTATCTCGATTCCAGAAATCCATCATCGGCCTACATCTAGGCTTAATCTTTACAATTCTCAAATATGATCTGATAGAAAATATAAACTTTTTATAGTCACATATAATAAACATAGTAAGTAATCTGTATCCAGTCAAGCAGTTTTATCCCTTAAATCTCCTTTTAGTCCAAAATAAATATGAAGAAGAGTAATCAACTGTACCTCGATGGCTCCTCTCATGATTTACTGGTTTAAAAGAGATGAAAATGACATCAAACTGCTGTTCGGTGAGAGGACATCTGATTTCTTCTGCTCTTCCCAGCACCTGGAATAACATCACTGCTGCACACAGGGCACTCTCCGCTCCGGATAGATGCATGGTGTTCCCTTCGTGTTTTCTGTAGATGACGACGTCTCTGTTCCTGTTGGTTTGAGCGTCTCTGTGTGTGATTTTTGGCACTTTGGTTGTGGAGAGCAGAGTGAAATTTCTCGGTTCGGCCTGACATCCGCCTCCATTTCTTGCTCCTACCAGGCCAGAGGGGAAGACAGTCTGGGACTTCTGGGGTTTTCTGGAGTCTGGGTCTCATTCAGAGCTCTCTGAAAGATAAAACCCATCATCTCATCTGATTTATACTCATCTTACCATATCGTTTTTAAATATAGTGTGCATAGATTTATTCTAGTGACTGCAGGGCTTCACGGTGGGAGCCTCAGCTGAAATCCTGCTGAATACATGAAACCTATGAAGCTGTTCGCTGTCTGGAGCACATCAAATTCAGCCCAGCTCGCTCCAGCGACACATTTGAACACAACAACGAGCTGTTAGCTCACCTCAAACTTGGACATGAACTCTGAAAAGATACCGAAGAAAGCCTCTGTGCTTGTGGACTTGCTGTCCTCTCCGAAGTAGGAAGCCACCTGGGAGAATTCTTCCATCGCTCGGTTCTGTAGAGACTCCAGAGACTGGATAGCCGGGTGGCTGTTCTCCAGAAAACTCTGCAGGTATAAAAGGTGTGGTGAGCATATTAGTAATAAGATTTTTAGATAGATAAAATGTATGTCTATCTGACATCTCCCTGGTGATATTGAGATTGTTTTGGCTTGAGCTTGAGCCGGTTTGAATGATGAAAGTATTTTGGGGATTATTAAGGTGTTTTAATATCATATCTGGGAATAAAGTCAAGATTTCAAAGCTTTTGTGCTTTCGAAGAGTTGGTATCTGCAGTACCAAAGACTGCTGCTTCAGGACTACACTATCAGAACCCTCATTTTTTCACAACAGCTACTTCAAAGGGGAGTATGAATTATTAACCCCTTAATGCCTGATTTAGGAAATAAAAACCCATGATAAAAAAAAAAATCTAAAGTCTTAATTTGGCTCTTTCAAAAAATGAAAAGAAACAATATAAAACATTTTTTTTTGCATTTACCGTTTACGACCGTGTGATATCTTGAAATTATTGTAGTGCAAAAGTTATCCACCAGGGGGCAGAAGATGAGCACCAGATCATATACAACAGGGTTTTGAGCACAGGTTTCTTTTTTACCTTAAAGTGATGAAATAGGTCTCAGAAACTGTATGTATGGAACGTGACACATTAGGCGTTAAAAGGTTAAAAGTAAGAGTGATAAAGAGTCCACGCTATGTTCTGTGAGACAATGCCAACTCTGCATGTGAGTGACACCAGAAAAGGGCTGGAAATGACAGTGAAAAAGAGGGACCTGATACTATGACTGATGTCCTCACACTGTCGCCACTGGTACTACAGAAACATAGCTAGTGGTCATTTCTTACTGCACAGCTGCATTGCAGGTCTACAGTAAAAAATATAAATAAATAAAGAGTACGAGCAAGGTGTTAGCGTAAGTTAAACTAAGTTATAGGTTGCTTGTAAAAGCTCCATTTTTATCATGCCGACGTGACCGTGGAGGTGGTCTTCACCCCTAATATCTACATGAAAAAGAATTTCAAACCCATAAATGTCTGTTTGTTGTGTTTCATGTATTTAAATGTTTTGCCGTACACTCATGACAGAAGTGAAGTGGTCCTCTGAGGTGGCTGGGATCTTCTGACAGGCCGTCCTGATGTCCTGGATGGTGGAGTGCATGTCACTCAGCTCTGTTATGATGACCCTCTGGTTCACTGTAAAGGTCACGTGGAAAGATGAGCGAATTACCAAAACCTTGTCAGTTGTCTAACAATCATTAAATGGGTTGGATTATAAAACGTCATCCATGCAACATGTTAACTATATCTCTGAGTTATTGCTCTCAAAACAAAAGCGTCATACATTCAGTCCCTTTTTTTCTGGTAATTCCTCATCATACCTTTTGCTGCCAGAGGCACTGTCGTAAGATCTCTGGGGAAGTTAAGTAGCTCCGGAAAGTGTTGGCACAAAGACTTAGCCAGGATGTGGAGAAAGGTGGATTTCCCGTCAACTGTTTTGGTTGTGCTTAACTGTGAGATCGAAGGGAAAATGACTGACTAAATATGCAAATCAAGATGATTGTAGCATGGTTAAAGCTGGTGTTACAACACGGGCGCACCTCAGTGAGAAAGTTGATCTTAAAGCTGGTCGTCCTGTGACTCTTGGGCTGTCCGTTGTTCAAGTAATTTCCCATCGCGAGAACAAACTGTTGGCAAAAAAAAAAAGTTTTTAATATCAACTATTAGTACACAAAGTGGCAGCTTTGGGTGAAAGTCTCACCTCTAGGATTTTAGCCAGCTTCTTGCTGCTCCTCAGCTCCACTGAGGCCTTGTAGATGTAATCAAACGCCACCTTCATCTCCTCCGTCCTCTCCTGCAGGGTTGTCTTGAAGTGGAGGCTTCTCAGACGAGTCTTATACTCAGGCACCATTAGCATCTGAAACACAGAAAACATCCGTTCAATCAAACAACTCTGTCTTATTCAAACTTTGCTCATTTTAGAGGTCTGTCCTATAGAAATACCTGGAAAATGAACTGGTCGGGTTCGCTCAGTTTGGCCGGGTCCTGGTTGAACTGCTCGTACTGTTTGACCTCGTCATCGTTAGGGGCGTAGAGGAGCAGCTGCTTGATATGAGCCGGCTCCAGCCTGTCGGTGTTCATGTTCATCAGGACCTGACGCAGCTCGGCGGGAGAGAGCTTCAGATGTGCGATGAGGATGGCTGCGGGGAGGAAGAGGAGGAGGGTGAGTGGGAGAGCAAAGGGAGGATTTAGCTCTGTTTTTACTTAATGAAGAAGATCACTGTGTTCCCGCTCTGCTGAGAAACCTTTCATCTACCTCTGCCTTGTACTCACACTTCCTAAAAATGCCATTTTTAAAGCATTTGGTTATGAAACCCAAAATCCCCCAAGAAACCTGACGATTAGCAGCAGGGAATGTAAATATAATCAGCATTGTGGATCTGATGGTGGCAGAAACCAGATGAAAGATGAGCGAGGCTGCCATTTTCCAATTATGGGAATTATCTACCACCTGACTGGCTGCTGTGATGGCAGCTTTATAACATTATAAGTTTTTTGTACAACCTTACTCTTCGATGTGAGTCACATAGTGAACAGAATAAAAGATTTTACGATCAATAATTCAACTTAACAATAGTTAACATATTGTTTACTTCAACATGTCTACATGACTCGTGGTTTTAGTTCTCTTAGGTTTGTTTAGTCGTTTCCTACCTGGCTAATTTCCTTCAAATGCAACTTAACTAATCCAGACTTAACATGCTTTTATCGGTATAAAAACCAGCAAATCAGAATTTCCACTACCAATATTTTTCAGGGAGCATAAACCGGATAATAAGTGCAATTAAATGTTTTTAATCAAACAAGTTTCTTTTAATTGTTTTTGAATTTATATTTTTCATGAACATGCCAAACAACAACATTCTCTCAATGTTCTCGAGCGAGGAATTAAATAACTTGCTTTTAATACATTATAAACTATCTTCTTTAAAACTTTAGCTTTGTAGCTCTTTTTTTCACAGCAAAAATAAAATAAAAAAACAATGAATGTTGGCGGTCCAACATTTTGGAATATTTGAACAGAATTTATAGATTTATCAAAGTAAAATAAGAATAAAATAATCGAAAGAGTCAGTCTTTCTTTGTTTCATTTACACTTTATCAAATGTCAATGGAGCTCTCATCCGGGCCTCGCCTGAATCTGTGCCACTCTGGATATTCTATATTAGTTTCATTAGTTTGGTGTTTGCGATTACGCACGAACTCTGGCATGTGTGAGCGCAATCTACCTGCATGCCAGATCTGACTTTCCCCTCCTCTATCATCTTTTCTTGTGACTAGCCTCGTTCTTACACCGTCCAACCACACACGTTTTTTAATTTGTCATTCTAAACATCACTTTGTTTAAATCTAATTTCTCATTCAGCTGCACTTCTTTCAGGCCGGCAGAAACACATAAACAACACCATGTACACTAAAGCAAAGCACGCAGCCAATGGACTTATGATATGTCATGGAATAATGCTCATGGGAAATGTAGTGACAGCAGCGCCAGGAGAACAGGAAGGATTTGCTTCATTCATCACCTGCAGAACTGGCCGGAATGTTTTTATCAATATCCCTCAAAATTAATCTCAACCTGCATCTGGTGGTAATACACAATATGGTTTACTAACCGCTGTACAAATCAAGTAGAAGAAGAAGAATTACAGAAACTTCCCGTTGTACACTTAGATGTAATACACTGTGTACTCTGTATCCTTGCATGAATTTTGACAAGGTATTGCTGTCTTCAAATGAAGACTGTACGGTGTGAACTTACTGGAAAAATTACAATAGCAACAATTGATAGCAATTATTGTGTTAGCAGCTAGGAAAAGTGAATAATTACATCTATTTAAATGTGTGACCACACATCTGTCCAATGGAACAAAGTGTACATTAATAATGCCAGTGTTTCGTTAAAAAAAAAAGAAAAGAAGAAGAATGTGAATAGCTAAAGTTAGTTAGCATTAGCATCAGGACAAGTCCTCTTCATACTAGGGATAATGAAATCAGAGCCGTGTGAATCATTTTGATACGACTGCAGTGAAATTGACTCCCATTTGATTAAAAAAATAGCGACTGTGTTGTTCTTTTAATCTGTTATTAATAGAAATGATGAAAGGGAGCCATTAGGTTACTCTGATTTAAGTTAGACAACAAGATTATAATGTTACCTTACTCAGAGTAACTCATCTGTCATTAGAGAAGCTTTTGCAGGTAAATTTGTGTTTTTAAACATCAAAAGTTGAGAGAAAAAAGATGCTTGTGCAGCTGAGATACTGACTGTGTTTATCAAGTTGTATAAAAATGAAAATGGATGAAGCTTGTGCGACTTTGTTCAGCTACTTTTAATGTAAATGTTTCAAGTATCAAAGGATGAACGAAGGCAAGCAAAACTAAAAAAAGAAAACAACCCACAATTTACAAAGGGACTGAAACCCTGTTTGAAGCACTGAAACATTAACAAGCCCCTTCAAAATTTCCATGAAGCAGCTCGAGGTGCGTCTGACGTAACGAGGCCTCGGCTGGTGTGGTCATGTGACTTTTG
>JBBBVU010000023.1:16854806-16879892 GCA_037177055.1 Atherinosoma microstoma | reverse complement strand
CTTCAAAATTTCCATGAAGCAGCTCGAGGTGCGTCTGACGTAACGAGGCCTCGGCTGGTGTGGTCATGTGACTTTTGACATCCAGAAGCAAGGTATCGAAACAGTGCTTGCAACACTTCCGGTTCTTACAAGTGAATGAGAACAGCTGACTTTAGTCGGGGAGAGGCAAATCTTTAGAAGGGTGGGACTTTACTTTGATTGGCACACGATGTGGCTAATCACATGCGGAGAAAGATTAAGATCATACCATTATGTAAGAGAAGTCAAAGGGGAAGAATCTGAGAAGATGGAGTGTAGTGGTACAGGCCAGATACACGGAGTAGCAGAGAAAAAATGAAAACTTTTCTGTTAGTACAAATGCTTTGCAGATACTAACTGCTGATTGAGCTGTTTAGTTGCCCTGGCAACAGTTCATCAACTACCTCTTTTCTTTGCATTGCAGCTGTTCTGCAGGTGTTAATGAGATATTTTTCCTTTAAGAGTGGACAGTTTCCAAGGAAGATGTGGTCTTAAACTTTCTAAATTTTCCTTTAAAGGTTTTAGTGAGGAAAAAGTGGTACTCACAGGCGTTGTATGCTTTCTTATGGGACAAAATCTCCACCACGTCTTTCTTTTTAAAGTTTTCAGGCAGGAAGGCTGGCTCTGGAGGAGAAACTGGTCATTTTAACAAGAGTGTAAGGTTATGTTCTCCAGGCACCAGGGGGTCAAAACAGAAACTAATTTGCAAAGCCTGCATGTGGCAGACTGATGGGTTAATAACACAGCTCTGACATTAGAGACCGGGTTGTCTAAATACAGTTTTTTTTCTTCCTCTGACAGATCTGTGTTATTACTTTAACAAAACATAAAACAAGAGGGATTATGGTGCCTTATGGAGAATGGATTTGAGGTGCAGGTGAATGGAGCAGCTCCATAGCAGGACATGGATAACATCATGACTGTGAAGGTACAAACAAAACAGGTGATTTCAGTAAACAGACACATACATTGACAGACATTACAGATCAGCCAAAGCTGTTTAACCCTTGAGGGCCGATTCAATTTACAACACTTTCAGGACAAAGAGAAAATCCTCTTCCAAAAACTGCTATAAAACATTACAGATTTATATTTTTTCCCCCCACATTTTTGCTCAAATGGCTCCATTAACATCAGTCCTAATCAAAACAAACAAATATTTATTCTAATCATTTCAACCCTTTAAATGCTAGTTTGATTACATAATGTTACTGTTTTAATTAGAAAAAACTAAACAAACAAATAAAACAGATTTAGGGTGTTTGAAGATTCTATTTAAAGATCATTATATACTCTTATATAGACTTAAAATAATAACATGTATTTAGATGCATTGTTAGTTTTTTGCGGTGTCACATTTAGAATGAAAATTATTTAAATGATCTTAACCAGTTAATTGCGAGTTTGATTCCACAATCTCACTGTTATGGGAAAAAATTAACACATACAATTAATCATTCTCCATAAAATAATAATAAATATTAACAACACTGATTTTGATGCATTGTTAGTTTTTTTTTTTTACAGTGATAGATTTCAAAGTTACTACACTTAAAATCCCATTAAAACCACTTTTTTTTTTTTTTTTTTATCTCACAAAAGAAATATTAATCTGCAATGTTTTTGTTTTGGAAGAGGACCTTTTATCCTCTAATGACCTGAAAGGCTTATAAAATTGTTATAAATTTGTTCCTGGTGTTGATCATTAAGAAAAGTGGAAATTGGAAATCTAAAATTATTCAAGAGAAACACCTTTTTTATTAAAAAAAAGGGGGATTTTATTTTATTTAAAGATTATTATATATTCCACATGGGGTGACAAAACTAACTGGTGGGCAAAATTTATTACAATGGACAAAAAAGTCCCTAACGACCTACAAGGGTTATGGTAAAAGTGCCTGAAATGATGAGCGACATGATGGTATGATTGGCAACTAAAGGTATGAAATAACTTACTGGATCTGCGTTGGGTCCCAAAGTGCAGGTCGA
Source organism: Atherinosoma microstoma (assembly GCA_037177055.1). Lineage (NCBI taxonomy): Eukaryota > Metazoa > Chordata > Actinopteri > Atheriniformes > Atherinidae > Atherinosoma > Atherinosoma microstoma. The sequence goes on along the minus strand of JBBBVU010000023.1, from coordinate 16,877,885 downwards.
GGTCTAAGTACTTCACCATGTCGCTGAGCTTGTCATAGTCTGAATCCTCTCCCAGCTAAAACACAAACACGGACACGCTGTACTCTTTGAGAGGACGCAGGATACATGCATAAAGATTGGGTTGGAAGTTGGGATCAAAAACTCTTAACATGTTAAGAGCTTTGAGCTAAAGGCTATTTACAAGAGCAAACTTGTTGCTTTGATGCAGTTGTGACTCATCAGAGACACATGAGGAGGCTCTCCAAATATGGAATAAGAAACGTGGGAAGAGTGAGAAAACTCACAGCCAGGGTGGGAAGATTCACAGGAGGATTTTTTTTGGACTGAGCCATGTTTATCTCCATGCAGCACCTTCCCACGAACGAATGCAAAGAGAACAAAAGATCACCGCTCACCTGACCCCATATCGTTCCCTCCGAGTTCTCCACCTGCTCCCAGCGCAGCCTCTTTACGCTCATGTGATTGGTGTCTGAGGCATGGTGGCCTGGCTTGGGCAGCGGAGGCGGGTTGCAAGGAGGGGGCAGGGGTGGAGGTGGAGGTGGTGGAGCCTTGGAAACCAAAACGAGTTATGAAATGGGTGTTTTTAAGCAGCACACTCACACAACTCAAAGACAACCTCCTTGCAGTTGTTACCTGTTGTGACTGCTGGTCCTGCCGTGTGCTTTCAAAAGTCTTGGTGTGACTCGGGAGGGTGGAGTGGGAGGCAGGAGTCTGGGACGGCAGCGAGGAGACTGCGAGGCCTTGGCTCTCACACTCGGTCGGGTTGTTATCCTGAAGGGAAGGCGGCAGAGGGCCCTGGTAGCTGTGTTGGTGATGGAGCTGGTGGTGCCTCTGGAGGACGAGCTGGCTCGGCCTAAGCGGCTGAGGGGAGGGTTGTGGGGATGGCTGTCGGATGGGCTGGGGTTGGCTGAGCTGGCGTGGGAGGTAGCAGGGGCGCGATGGCTGGGAGGAACGCAAAGTAGAGGAGCCCAGGGTGGTGTGGCCTTGCGAGAGCCAGGTGGAGGTGGCGTGGAAGCGCTGGCAAGTCTTCTCCGTTTCGTCTCTGGTCGGGAGCACTTTGTGTAGAGGCAAGCAACTCATCAGGAGGGTCCTCGGAGGAGGCGGGGGAGGAGGGATAATGGGGTGATGCGGCTGGAAGGGCATCCGGCTGCGGGGGATGTGCTCAGGAGAGAAACGCACTGGCGGGAGAGGGTCAGTAAACTGGACAGGAGGTGGTATTAGAGACTGGAAAGGTGGGGGAGGTGGAGGGCTCTGGTCAGGAGGCGGAGGGATTGGTTCAGATCCAGAGGAGTAGGTGGGTGATGAGGCCTCATCGCTGCTACTGTGATCCTCACTGCTGCCACTGCTGAGCTGGCGAGATAAGAAACCAAGGTCCTGGTCCTCTGGGAAACTCATCTGGAGGAGGGAGGGGTTTGTTATCAGACCTTTCACCTCCACACACACTAACCCACAGCTGTCTTCACTCCTTTAAACTTAATGGTCATTAGGATTATTTAAGCTCTGCTATTTGATGGTCACGATGTTGGATACTAAGTCTGCTTATGCCCAGGCTTGAATGACAAACAGAATATGGAGTAAATCCTTTAAATCCACTTTGTAAAAGTCTCAAACCAGCTGATTTCTATATACAATTCTAGGAATGCATTTTGAAACAAATGCAAACATAAATAGAAACATTTTACAAGGCAAAACACCATTTTTATTCTACAACACAGTTTAATCTGTCTTAGAAAAACTTCTTAGACAAATTTCTTGAAGTATTCTTCAGCAATAGTTCTCCAGACTTCTTAAAGGACTTTTCAAAGCTCTTCTTTGGATGTTGGCTGCTTTTTGTTCTGTTTCAATATGAGGTTTCAACCACACTACAATAATGTTGAGGTCTGAGCTCTGGGGAGGAGTCATCACTCTATCAGACCTGTTGACACTCATAGATTTTTTTTGTCCTCTTGTTGTTTCATTTGGCATAACTCAGCCTTTTCTCACTGTTTCTGATATGGCTTCAGTGAACAATGATGGATCAACTGAAGGACCAAATTCATCTGTCAGGTCCTGTGTAAGTCCTAACATCACATTCAGACAATGTTAAAATGTTGTAGATAAGAACTGACACTTCTTCATTTGTCCTCCAATTGTCCCGTTTCCCAATTTTTTCTAAAGACCCACCACATACCATGCTGAGATATACCAACATTTTGACTAATAGCTCGTTGGGAATCACCTTGTTGGGTGCAAACATACTATTTTGTGTCTGTCTAAATTCAATCCTCAGCTTTTCAACAGACTCCTGGTATAAAAAAAAGTGATCAAAGATGCAGTTTTATATTGGTTCTTTGCAAAGTTGCCTGTTATGTGTAGATACAACACTGATTCCGTAGAGTTAGGTGCCTTTTTTCCCCTCAGAGGATTCATATACTAGTATGAAGTGTGAAGGACCTTCAGTAAGCCTGTAGGAAAGTTGCTTAAGACCACTTCAAATAAGTCCTGCTCTTTGGAAGCAAAATATAAAGAAATAAGGCCTGGCTCAAGACTTTTACACAATACTGGGACATAAAAGCTTATGAAACAAAGCCAGATGACCTGTATTATCTTATAAAACAAGCATTTAAATATTTATAAAGCATAATAAAAGTAGCATTATGATGAGTAGCTGCAAATTATTGGAATAAATAAATGAATTTTTTTTATATGAATCTCCCGACACACAGCTATGGATCACACAGGCGTTTATATTTATTAGACTCTACTGTATAACTGAGTATCAAGTTTTACTTACAAGGACACCTCTTCTTCTGAAACCATGACAACCACCTTGATATATCTGTGCATGTGACACAAGTGTTCATTGTAGCGTACATTAGAGCTGCTCTAATGTAAACATGCAACACTACAACGCATTTACTTCTGTTAATGTGAGTCTGCCTGTTAAAGCAAATTCACAAACAACAGATTGTCCCACCGTGACGCTGAATCCAAATTTGAGCTGTTAAACTGTTACTATGACACATTTAGTAGGATTACCAACAACGATAGAGTCAGACAGTCTGGATCAGTATTGTAGCAGTAAGTGTGGAGGATGCATGTGGTTCTGCTTGCCTGGGAAAAGTTGCTGCTTTATTCTTTTTTCTGCTGACCTGAACGCTGCTTGATAATTGTGATAATTTACGGCTGAGTTTGAAGCAGCAGTGATGGAAATCTGAGGTTGCGGTTTCTCAAAATGAAAACGGTGGCGTTCTCCGTCCGAGTCAGGGATAAGTCTTTGATTCTCGGAAGAGTTCAAGTATCTGTGGATCTTCTTTACGAGTGATGGCAGGAGATGGACGGATAGAATGCTTCATCAGCTGTAATGAGCGGGTTGCAAGATGGATTTATATTTCCTGGTTTAACTTACTAGTTTATCTTCATTCCAACCCTCACTTATGGTCAGGAGGAGATTTGGGTAGGAACAGAAAGATTGATATCATGGATACAAGCAGCCAGAGGGACACGCCATCACTCATCAGTCAGTCTGAGTCAGTTACAGGGACGCCAGGAAAATAACAGCAGGTATCTGATGTCACTGAAAAAAGGAGCTTAAAAAAATAACGGTGCCAGATCTGTAGAGAATTTTTTTGAGCCGTTTGGTGAGTTAAATGTCAGCGCTTATTCAGACGACACTGCTAATCTGTCAGATATTAACGTCTTTCATGTTAATGTTAACTATAAAACAAGACTCTGGGTCACTCACATTGAAAACCAATCAGCTTTTGTCTTTATCTGCTCAATGCAGGTGTGGGTCTACAAAAATTTTGATGGGGGGGCCATGCAGGAGCACAGCCTGGAAAAAGGGGAGCACATGCAAATAACACCTTAAAAATAAATTAGGCAATGAAAAAAAGTTCTAGATTTGAGGAAATAATTAATTGATTATTAGAACAAAAGTGATAATCGATATATAATATCAAGCAAAATTTGTGAAAGCAAACAGCCAATAATATTTCTTCCTAAACATGTTTTACTTTGGATGATCCCACGTGGTATGCATTAATCACTTCTGCACTAATATTTATGCTTCACTGGTAATAAGCAAAACTTTTATCAGCCAATTAGCTTTGCACAGTTGTCACATCTGGTGGTTTCATCACTTTTATATCCTCTTCATAACATGTAAACAGTTTAAATAAATATTAACACCCAGGTAGGCAGGTGGTGAGATTGAATGTGTGAACAGCAACAACAGAACAGATCTAAGGAAACTGTTCCAGTAAATGTGTTAATGTGAAAGCTGGTGTAAGCGTGCTCAGTTTCTGTGCTCGATGGACTTGCCTCTCACTCAATATCAGCTAACACGATGATCCTCTGCAGAATAAAGCTAAAGCATTGATGACTGCGGCTTTTTTTCCTCCTTTTCATCATATGTATATAACTGTCACAGTCTGTTTAGTGGCTGAAAATCATCCCAACACATTTTAAAACATAAGTTATTTCAACATGTTTTTGCTCACCTCCTCATAGTCGTTCTCGCCGGGAACAAAGTCATCCACCAGAGTGACCCTGTGACCCAGCTGCTCGCTCAGGGCGTCCAGGAACTTATCTGTGTCCCGGCTGCGAGGCGGGCGGGAGAATGTGAATAGCTTCCTACGGCGGGTTAGCGTGTTAGGACCGCTGTCTGAGAGTGGGGGGGTGGCAGGGGGGCTCTCCAGGCTGACGTATGGGTTGGAGTCCACGCTGCTCTGGTGGTGGATCTCATACACAGGGGTGGGTAGAGGCTCCTTCCAGGACAGGGTCAGGCCGGATTTCCGATTACCTGCAGAGAGGGTTGATCAATCACGGCTGCCGCAAACACCGCACATGATTATCCCAACTTGTGCTGAGCATTTTCATACAAGGGGCCAGTAATGTATTATCCCACTTTTCCCAGTAGAAATGGTCTGACATTAATCATCATGTTGTTACCATGGGGATTGGGTTTTTTTTCTGACAGGTTACGTTGGCAACAAAAGGATCAATTGCAGGCTCATATGCACATACAGATTGTAGATTTGAATGAGTTCTGACTCAAACACATTCAAAAATCAGTGGTTGTGGTGCCATGTTCACGTTAGACAGCAACTCACTTTTAATGGCGAGGATCGGCCGCCTCCTTTAACCTCACTGACATGATGTGACAATGGCATCAACCATCTGCCATCAAGGCCCAAATTTTGCAATATTTTAATAAATCTGTGATGGAAAACGGCCTCAAACCACTGATGAAAGCATGTATCTGAAAGCATTTGCAATGCTTTGTCATTTGTGTGTGCATGCAGATTTGGGTGTGTGTGTCAGCCCCGGGGTACCTGTGAGAGGGGGAAGTGTGAGGGGGGAGAGAGAGCGGCCGTAGGCCTCAGTCTGTCCCGGCACCACAGGCTCTGCGGGGGAGCCACCCTGCATTGGAGACACACTCTTCCCTGCGTACATGTTCTCCAGCTCCGTGTACACACCTGTCATCTATAGGTGGAGGTATGATCAGCTGGTTAGCACACAATTGCTGCTTTCCTTTGAGGGTCTGCTAGCTTTAAACCTTCAAATTCAATCATCAGATTTAACATCAGCAGACCTTCAAAGTGTGTGAGACCTGAGAGCACAGATCCCATAACTAGCATTAATAATGCTAGGTGCAGAGGAACGAGGCCATGAAAAGCTGCAGTTATACCTACATGACTTAGATCAGGGGACTCGGGGAAGGAGGTTCCATCTCCCGACTGCCTCTCCTCTGGGCTCCCACATTCATCCACATGAATTCCTAAAGCACAATAAAGCATGAAGAGAGACACATGGGCGTAAGCCTCCTCCATCCATCCACCTCCAGTAAATAGAAGAGGTGATGAAGCAGAGCAGAACAGCATGGAGAAGCAGAAAGCTCGGCTCTCAGAACAGGATAATGGTAATGGGAAACAGGGGAAACCTTGAATGTAATTCAAAATGGCTTCAGGTGGAATTAACAGTTTACATGCTGGAAAACTGAGAGCTCGGGGAGCTTATCAAAAGCAGAGGCAGCTGATACATGAAGCTAATGAATGAAGTGGGGATGCACTCAGAGAGGTTGCTCAGCACATATCTTTTTCTTTTTGAGTCTACTCCATGTTGTAACTCTTACAGACAGACCCACCTGGGAGCTGACCGGTGCAAATATTACAGCTCTCTAAGCAGCTCAAGGTTGGATGCAGTGCTCAGTGAAATATTAGAAAAAGAAGTCTTTTTCATTCACCATTTCATTGTGTTTTCAATCCAAAGACAAAAAAAAACAACAACAGTATAAACAATGGTGATGATTCGAAAAGCCCACAGCAGATTTTGTAAATCCTGCAGTAATGTTTTGGTTTGTTTTTGCCACTTCAGTAGTATACAGATTTTTTAGCTTGATCACTAAAAAGAAGCTGCAAATGAACCAAGGCTAAAAAGTTGTCAGCTGGACGGTAAAATAAGCTGAAACTGACTAAAAAGTCCATTTTGTTGCAGGGTAAAATGTCTGTTTTTGCCTGGAGGCCCGCAGAATTGTGCTCTGCCAGTGTGCGGCGTACCCATTCCCAAGTGAGTCCCGATAATGCAGTCATCGGAGCTCCTCTCTCGCATGCTGCTGCGGTACGATGTTCCCGTCACACGTACAGAGCTGCTTCGTCGGTGGTGCTCTGCACCCCCGTCAGGATCTAACACCGCTACCAAACACAAGCGCACAGTCAGCTATTTTGCTATGAATTGCCATGTGATGTTCAGGCTAATCATGCAGAAATGAAAATCTTAAATTACACAAGAAAATCATGCATGACCAGTATTTTTTATGGTCTTTATGAATGCAGATAATCCCTATTTACTGTGCATTCTGGCTCACCGCTGCTCTTGAAACCCAGGAAGCGGGACAGCTTGCCCTGGCAGCGCTCCTGCTCGTCGTAGGTCAGTAGCTGGTAGATGAACTGCCAGATCAGCTGTTTGGCCGGAGTATCCAACACTGGAAACACATCTACTATCAGGGTGTCCACATTCCTGCAAACATAACACATCCATACATGCTGTGTTTACATAACCAACCTGTTTACTGTTAGGGGATTGGTTGCTTTGTCATTGAAAGGATTTATTTTTGATTTGAATTCTTTGCATATTTAGTGGCCTTCATAGCTGAGAATGTGAGGTATAAATACATTGTGAAAAAGGTGGGAGGATAATGTTAGCTATGGTTGGATTCATGCCTTTGGCTGTGGTGTGTAAGTTGTATGGTTTTACAATTCTGCTTTTGATCCCTCTACATTACATGTTTGTATTTTCTGCCTCTTCTTTACATCACTCTATCTTTGAAGAAACATGATCAAGACATGCTCTACAGCCTAATACATTAAGTTTTGCAGGTTAATTTTTTTGTTTTCGTAAGTTAGCCAGACAGATACTGAAGGTAGTGTCTTATCCTGTCATATGAAGCTGTATCTCACAGAGCATTAATATGGTAGAATGAATAGATTTCTTTTTTGCTGCACTGATGTAATTTTGCACTGTTTTCTGCAAGAAACTTCAGGGTAGTTCTGAAAATCCCAATTTCCTACATCCTAAGATAAAATAAATACTTCCACCAGAAGCTCCATTCTCCATCTGAAAATTTGTCCTGCATTTCTGTGTGTTGTTGATAAATTTCTATCTAACTCTGCAGACCAGTCTGACCCGCCTGCTGACCTGTGCTGGAAGAAGGTCTCTAAGGCTTTGCAGACTGTGTATCTCTCCTGGATGGTGAGCAGGTGCTCCAGCTGCTGGCTGAAGGTCCGCCCGTGCACTTTGATGCTCGGTGGAAGAATCTCTGCCACCCACTGCAGAGAACTGAGGGCCGGAGACCTGAACAGCAGATACAGTGGAAGGTTATTGTTGTTTATTCTTTATACTTAGAGCCTTCGATGTCAGTTTGTCCCAGAAGAATATGTCAGATTAAGATACCTTGAGCGCGGTAAAGTGGTGGGGGCCAGACTTGGGGGTTCATCTTGGTTAGTTTGATCTGAAGAGAAGTCAGATGGACCCTCCTCCACCACAAGAGTGGGCATCGCCCCGCTGCCCTGCAACATGGACACCACCTTCTCATGGGAACAGTTCCTACAGTAAGGGGAAAAACAAAAACGACAAACTTTGAGTTAAATAAAAGTCACTGAGTTTGAGAAGTGAGAATGTTGAGCGCTCTCAACTGTGAAGCGGGTTTGTTGGATTACAGGTATTTTGACAACCAATAACAGGTGGATTACTGCATTCGACTAAACAGAGATGCAAAAATGTGCTTTTCCTGTTACAAACCAAATGATTGATTATGAAAAAAGTCTGCTGAAATCCAACAATCCCTTTGAATATCCATCTTTTGCAATAGTAAACAACTTATAAACAGAAAAAATAAAAAAAGGGAGATTTTTACAGTTGTAATTCAATAATTCATGTTCTGTATTGCCATATTGTAAAATAAAATGAAAATAACATGTTTTAGTTACAGTGTACACCAACTGGGCAAATGAAGAAATTGTTCACCATATGTTCATTTTGAAAATGCAACACTGAAACTCCCACTTATTTTTCTTTTTCTTTCTCTGGTGAACAACACCCACTGTGTTCCTGATCACCTGTTACTGCTGCAGCACTGTGTTATCAGCGAGAGCAGCAAAATTATACAGAGCCAGTCAAATCAGCACATCAAGCAGCCATGGGAACCACTCTGCAATTCTCCCCGTCACACAGCTGTCAGGGTGGCAGGATGAGTAACAGTGTTTCTTTATGCAGTTTTGAAAATAAAATGCTGGCATATATACATGAGTTGATGTTTTATATGAGTTTAGATGAACACAAATCTGTTTCGGCCACACTTCATTTCTTATCTGCACTCCTACACTTGCTCTGTGAAAAGGCAGAAGGTCAAGAGGTTGCAAAGTCCACAAAAGAACTGACTCCCACAAGAAAAGTTCAGTTTATGTGAAGGCTTTGGTCACATTGCATCTTCTTATGTATGAGGTACCTGCACAGACACACATGTCAAAGTGCGCTAAGATTTGTTTAATTTGTGGCCCCCCATCAGGATGCATGTTTTCTGAAATGTCTTTAAAACTAATGAAAAAACTATGTGATTACTGTATATAAGAGAGAAAAGTGAGGCCTTTGGTTATGAAAAATTAAGCCAATAAGGAGTGACTGAAATAATTTCTTCCAATGTCTATCAGGGGACATCTCAATCAATGAAAAAAACTACACTTGTTCACACTTGATTCTTATTTTTAACCTTGGTCGACATTTTATTTATGAGTTCATGGGTCAATTATTAATCTAAGAGATACTTTTTGTTTCTAAGACAGGACAGATTCATTATAGCAGAAAAAAATCACTTTCATTTCAGAAAATGTGGAAACATTACTTCATGAGACTTTTCTGGAATTATACCAAAGATTTTGACAACATGCTGCTTTTCTCTTTGATTATGATGTCACTCATCCATCCAACCCCCCCTTTTTGTTATTTAGCTTTCTTTTATTCTGTTTTAAATAGCACATTTACCTTTTTTCCCTCCGACTACCCAGTTCCTCCCTCGCTCATTATATTACACACTTTACATTTATATCTATATTTATGGTTGTTCTTCTAAAGAAAAATTGTTGTCCTTGTGGTTATTGTTTTTTTTTTAAATATATTACTTTATTCTTTTGGAATTTTTTTTTAAATTTCATTTTTATTTATTACTTTTTTATTTTATCAACTCCATCACAAGATTCCTTTTATGTACAAACTGACTTTTCAACAAAGCGAGATTGGGTGATCTTATGTGGAGTGGAAGGCTGCAAAATTATTCAAATCCACCGATGATTCATCATATAATTATTTACCAGTTCATCATTCATTACTTTAGTCTACATATTTTAACATTCAAACAAAACATTATTCCCCCTTAATGTACACCGCTGCATCACATTGTGTTTCAAATACTCAATTTAAGCTCCTTTCTCTTTAAGCCATGCTCCCATTATGATTGTATTATTCCCAGTCTGCTTTAATCAGTCAGGTGAAATAAATGGCTGCTGAAAAGCAGCAGCTCATTCAATATTTTCCATTCGCAAATCGAGCTACAAAGCAGATAAAGGTTGTTGGGTTGTTGGTTGGGAAGGTGAAACCGAAGCCTTGTGAAGCACACAATCACCGACACATCTGCTGTGAAATCGACTCACAGCTTTGAAGCATTTTATACACTCAAAAGGCGAAATCTGCAGGGTGTGTGTGATGCATGTGAGGGGAAGTGTTGACAGGGCTTCATTACTTTATGGCTGTCATTAGTCTCCCTGTCTCATCATGTTTAATAAAGGATAAAGCATAAGTTCACAACCCTGTGTTCCTGTTTCCATCTGTTGTTGATATAAATGATAAAAAGGGGCTGTTTACCTTGTTTAAGGTAACCTTATAAGATTATGGTGTAACTTAAATCAAAGTAATGGTAATAACCAAAGATTTTCCAGCTAAATCAGTGCTTTTAAACAAGACAGATATGAGGAAAAGGGCTGCCTATGCGACTGGGATAATGATTGTGTTACTTTTTTTATTAAGTTGTACTGTCAGGGATTGAAAGTTCTTTAAAAGCATTAAAAGACTGACAAGCCTAGGCCCTGTAAAGGTCCTGTGAAGCAGCTCAACACGTGTCTGACACACGGCTGGCATAGAAAGGCCTCAGTTGGTGTGGTCATGTGACCTTTGGCGTGCTGAAGCAACGTATCCAAACAGTGTTCGCAACATTTCCACTTCATAAGGTCCATACAGAGTCGAGCAGACGGCCTCGAACACAGCTTCACTAGCTGTTGGAATTTTACTTTATGATTATGGTTGCCGAATGCATTCATGATAATAACGATATTAACAATACTGATAATAACTGTATCGATAATGACAATGATATCATAGCAATATCAATTAAAAACTTAACTCTCCCTCATGTTTTATGACTCAGCTGAAATCAAATTTCATCACTGTGTGTATTGTCAACACAATATTACTATTTCATTCTTTCAACATCAAAATTATTAATACCAGTGCATTGCAAGCCCCTCATAACAGATATTATTTAGATATGTGTCACGGTGATTGTACATGGTGTATTTCAGAGAGTTCAGGGGCAGTTTCCTCAGTGGGAGACGATAACTCCTTTTTTATAAGTTTTAAAAATGATAATAAATGTTATTTAATTCTCCTGAGGTTAACTGGCATCAGCTGTTTCTAAGCCGAACATTTTTAAAGATGAAAGCTGCGGTGAAAGGTAAATCCACATAATAGTTGTATGTTTATGGTGGAATTTCTGGCTCTGTGAAAACTGTTTTTCATATTGAGTCATTATAAATGGCAGCAGATGGCTTCTCCTGGAGATAAACAAGCCCTGACATCTAAATATACCGAAGGGTTCAAGAACTTGGAAGCAGGCAAAGGCAAAATACTACCAACTACTACTGCTGCTAATAGTAATGTTTTCCATTCAAACCAAACCTCATGTCCAGTCCGTTCAGGAAAAGAATGCGGTCGCCTGGTTTCAGCCCACATTCCTCAGCAGGACTATCTGAGAGGGAAACAAAGATGGCAGAAAAAATCGAACATCAATCACTGATTGAATATGGACCCCGGCTAACAAGGTGTACAGAACAGCGGGGCAGAACGGTGAGAGATGGTGACTAATGTGATGCTGTCAGTCTCTGTATGACATCCAACAAAGCCCATCAACAGATGAGATGAGCTCCATGTAAAATTGCATTACATAAGGAAATGGTGCTGTCAAAACAAGCCCCGGTGGAATCAGTTCTGACTGCGCTGTTCTCATCGCCTCCTCATCTGTCAACTCGCGGCTGAATTTTCCTCACATGGGAATGACATCTGTTTTCATCCAAACTTTAGATATTCTAATTTTGGCTCTTTTTTTGGGGGTTAATCAGTGAAGAATTGGTGCTCAGATCACGATGAGAGACATGCTTTCCACCCCCGCTTTTTTCTCCATTTCATCCTCCATAAGGCCCACTGAGTCAGTCCGCGCGAGCCGCTTCAGCACATGTTGGTGGGGGATGATTGTGGGCGAGCACTGTGCCGTCATCATCATATACAAACACACACACACACACACCTCCCTCCTGATAGAGGAATCTAGCAAATTCCCTCAACTGTAGCTTCATTTTACAATTCAGAGCAATAAAAGTTAATTGAATCTATTTTCACAGCAGCAAATAATTGGTAATTAACATATTCATGTGAACTCTGAATAGAAAATGACTCCTTGTAAAAGTCAACTTGACAAATTTTATCCACACACAGAAAATAAGATTCAGGACATGTGGGCCAAGTCCCGGCACGACGACTTAAATGATTCAAAACTTTCAACTCCAGTAATGCTGCAGTGCTGATCTGAGAGAGACAGCTCTGTAGTTACTGCATATAGCGAGGCATTTTAAACCACAGCAGGTGGTGAAAGTGGTCTAAAATATGACTAAGAGATATAAAATATGGGAAATATATTTATTTGCTTATATTCTTTAAATGAATATGTGTAGAATAACAAATGCTGCTCTGTAGGTGTCTTTTCAACTTCTGCAAACATAAGAAAGCTGAGAAATCTTTGTAAAATCCCTGAATACGTCTGTACAGCATTGACAGACGGCTATAAGTACCTGCTATACAAACTATAGTCTGTTCTGAGTGTTTTCCTCTTAACATTTCATTGGTGACTCAGACTGATCCACTTCCTGGTACTCTCACAAGCATACAAAAACACCTACCGATCACCTTCAACCCCCTTCGGCTAGCAACCACAACAGACTCACCCACATAAAATGCATCTGCCTCCTTCCTCGTAAGCCAACACACAACAACATTTGGGTTAAACTGCCGCATGAAGAGAGAGGAGGCGTCTATGAGGACTACGCTGTGCTGTTTTTTTGGGTTTTTTTTTTCTTTCAAATAACAGAATCAGTACCTCGGATGACGGAGTCAATGCAGACGGGGGCGTGACCTCGCAGTGTGAAGCCAAAGCTCTTCTTCCCCCTGTAGACACGAATGATCCTGAGGAAGAGACGCAGGAAACAAGATCAACGACTCATCTTCAGATCTACAAACAGAGTTTTTTAACATGGGATTGACTGCCTTCGGTAAGGATTGTGTAATAGCTCCTATTCCTTTTTGTACACTGTGTTCAAATGATCTGCTACTGGAAACTTCGCTCAACAAAGCTTTTTTTTTTAAAGGATAAATACGACTTTGAGTTTTTAAAAATGTACCGCACCTGAGTGACACTTTTAACCCTTTGAGTCCTCTGCCTATTTTTTAGGCTTCTGCTCCAAAAATTGTATATGCATAATAAAATCAGTATATCTCTGCAACCACAAGGTCTATTTGAAAAATTGTGGAGTCATAATAAAGGGAATACCTTTGACATTTGTTGAGATGTGTAAATATCAGTATATGTGTTACTGGTGAAGAATTATTAAGATGGCACGTAGCACAGATGAAAAAAGTTTTGGGCTCGCCTAAAAGAAACAAAACAAAATACTTCTGGGATGAATATGAATATCGTTTTAGGATGACGCAGCAATAACTCTATAATTCTATCAAATAATAGGAAAATATGTAGACATTATCTCTGCAAAGGCCAACTCTGATAAAGTGAAGAAGAAAATGAGAGGCTTTAGTACAGACACTTCAAGCAAGGGTCTAAAAGGGCCTTTTTAGCACAGTTTGGCACCATCTGTTCTCAAATTGGGGGACCTCAGGTTTTAAAAGGTTAAACAATTTGTGATCATTTTATTAATGGATTAATTGGTCAATTCTCTTTCTTATATAATCCTGCAAAATTCTAATCAGAGTTGTATCGATGTCTCAAGATGCAGAAGCAGAAGTTTGACTTTATTGAATGTTTTACTGAAAATGTTCTCCACTCATCTTATGATTTGTTTCTGCCTTTTTTAAATTCACTGATGCTTCAAAAGCCCTCCGTGAATGAACGAGGAGCTCTGTGGTCTCTGGAGGGAGAGCACTCACTCACCGCTGTTTACAAGTGTCTCTTTGTTTTGATTCGTCACATCCTGTTGTGGGGACATCACGTTCTGTTTATCGAAAGCAAAGTTTTTTTTTCTTTTTCTTATTTACTTAACAAACAAAAAAGCTATTGCAGGCTTGATTTCAAGCATCATTTAGTGTTTGTAAATGAATCTGGACATATCAACAGTATGACATCATTAAATTCTGCTGTTGGAGATGCTCCTCTCACATTTACCCTCGCTGATGAACATGAGGCAGAACGCCCCCCTTACATCAGTGATGAGTGTTGTGCTGAATGTCCACAGCGTGTTGCCATGGAAATGACTCAAGGCATCTCTGCCTCAGTGTATAAACAGAGGCAAGAGTGGGAAAAAAAAGGTTTGGTGGGGAGAGAAAACAGACGAATCTAATCTCTGATAGTTGCATTTCCATGCCGTTATGTAAGACAAGCTAAATGCAGATAGTCGCACTGGGTGTTTATATGTGAGCGTGTGTGTGAGGAGGGTGTTGGGCTGCATACAGTATCAGCCCCGAGCACACTCGACAAAAAAAGTGTCTGCGACTGTCATGACTCTTTTGATTCCCATCAGCCTGCACCAACAGCACCACGCACATTTATCTTATTTGACATGAAAATGTTGGAAAAGAAACTTAAAAAGAATCAGCAGAATGATCTCAAGCTCCAACATTGAACCAAAGACATAAATTAGAAAACCGATAGCCATTGATTTTGAGTATCTGTTTTCATTGACCATTTTGTGAAATAAAGATTAAACATAATAAAATACTTTATCAAAAAATCTCTTCATCACTCTGTTTTATTTATAACTCTTTATCTTCCCATCCCTTTCTTTGTCTCCTTTACTATATCTTAACTGTTTTTCTCAAATAATATCAATATTAGTTTCTGTCTCCCTGTCTTTATCCATCTTTCTTAATCCGCCAATCTTTCCAGATACTGCAGGGACACAATTGTGTTATTCAACATACTTGGGATTTATTTAGTTCTGGAAATGCAGCAGCATGCCGCACAGTTAACACAATCACACTCCCTCCTATTGTTTTGAGCCAAAGGTTTCACTCTCTAATACATGAAGGCATGCAGTATATTGGGATTTAGTTAGCTGGGTGTATTTGCGGGGGATTGCTGCCACTCTTGTAATCATTTACTAAGTCCATTGTGGTGTTATTAATTGGACAGCCGTGTAATCGGCTTGTTAGCAGGCGCAGGGTGAGGGGAAGTTGAAGGGTCAGTGAGCATGTAAACACAAAGAAAAGTGGTAGCTTTAGTTTTAAAGAGAAAAAGGTGTGATTATGTGGCTACCACAGATCTATTTAGTGTTTTTTTTCTAGTAACATGGAGGAAAAAAGGAGCTTTTTTTCAAATCCAGGTTAAAGACCCTCCTGTACTTTAATGCATTTACATAGTTTTTATCTGAAAGTCCAAATCTGGACCGTTTCTTTTAATCTGGAATATCAAACTTGATCATGTTTTTAATCTGTTGTCCTTTCTTAATCTTGATTTTAGATCTTTTATTTATTTATTTTTCTCTTCTGTTTTAATGTACTTTTCTGCAATGTAAAGCACCTTGAATTGTCCTGTACATGAAATGTGCTCTATAAATAAATTTGCCTTGCCTTTGGATTAATAAAAAGACAAAAGAAAAATACACTTTCTTGCAGCACCAAAAGTAACTTCTTTTCAGTTTTATTAGATGTCAAAACTAACTTCTTGGCATCTTGAATTTGCATTAAAAACACTTAAAACCGAACTTTCATATCAGTACCAAAATTTGGAGTCTCATTCATACGTGCTCACCTCTGATTGGGTCCAATAGGAGGGTGTGCAGGTATCCCGGAGACAGACTTCCTCCCGCCTCGGTCTCTCTCTGCCTCACCTCTCCCTCCAGGTTCTCCTCCATCCCTTGGCACTGAGCTGGCTCTTTTGGACCCGTGGCGACGCTCTGAGTGGTCCTCGCTCCGACTACGGCGGATTCTGCCCTGTGGCTCGCTGATGCTTTTGCTGCGGCAGAGCCGGTTGATCACGTTCTGGGAGACAGCATCGTCGAAGCGCTGTCGGTGCTTCTTGGGGACAAAGATTCTGGCGAACATGGTGGTGTGTGAGGGAGATAAATCGGGTTATATTAGCTGTTTGCCTGCGGGAGTTGCCTCAGAAAAAGAAAAGAGTAAGGAAAAGGATGGATCTACATCACAGATCCCCCTTGGTCCATTTTGTATACATTCAATCTACAATAAAAAATCTTGCCACCCAATATGAACAGAGAATAGGAAATAAAAAGTGATGATCGACTTAAACTTGTAAAACGAGTCTTTATTGATCCAACTCAACAGGCTTCCCTCTTTATGTCTCAGCCTTGAAAAAGGAAAAAAAAGGAGGGATGTCCTTCTTCCTGAAGGTAACTGTGGTCCCCAAAGAGAAGAAAAGAAGCTGAATCTTAAGTCAGAGAGAAAAGATTTTCTCTCTGGGGAGAAAGACGATGAAGAAACTGTGGCGTCACTCACTGCTTGCTGGAGTCTGAATGCTGCAGCATGAGGTACCAGAGCCAGAATACAGCAAGAGAGAAAAGGTGTGGGAGTGAGAAAGCATGGGATTTCTCCTCTGCTATCTCTCTCTTTCTCACTCTCCTTCTACACCAACTCATTCTCTTTCTCTCCTACACTTCCGTCCACAGCTCACCTCTGTGTCACTGTCAGTGTGAGGGCAGAGCAGGAAGCTCTCATCATCCACTTCATCCATTCAGACAAAGAATATTAATGTGGAACACCATTAGTTGTTTTGGCTTTATGAACTGATGACCAAGCAAATTGTCATCAGTTATATCGATGTTGATGTTTTCTCAAACAACGTGGTGCTAAAACCACATTGGCACACCACACTGGAATTATTACACATCATTTAGACAGCTTATTGGATGCAGTACTGCGCCTCAATGAAGTTGGGAGGCATGAGATATTTTAACTTCCAGCTGCTTATGTAAGCTACAGAAGCTGCATAACTCCCAATCAAAAAGGAAAAAAGCATCAATTCTATGAGCTTTTAAAGAGCTGCAGCCATTGGCCAGTTAGCTTAGCATAAAATCAACCAGTTTTAATTCTGAACGCGTCATAAACGTTCCATTTTAAATATGAAAGTATTATAATAAACATTTTTTCTGAACTCTAATCATGAGGGAAATTAAATTTCTCAAATCTTCCAATGCAATAAAAACCAAATAACCATGTCCATCCAATTTCTATATCATGTAACAACCTGGAGCCAACAGCCAATTCCTCTGGACGAGAGGTGAGATACAACAACACAATATATAAACCCTATTTGTAATCCCTATTTACTTTAAATACTAATTAACATGCAAGCCCAGGGAAAACATGTTAACTCCTAACAGAGGCGTCGTGAATCCGAACCTTAAAAGACTTAAAAGATCCCTGTGATGTTACAAAAATGAGTAGAAGTGGAAGAAAATGAGAGAAGTTATCATTCAAGTAATCAGAGCAGGCTGAAGTTTGATTGGGCCACATGTGTTAACACAGTCTGTTTTCAGGAGAATTCTGATCAATCTGTTGAACAGCTACAAAAATAAAAACCCAACTGATACATCAAGTGAACCAGAAGCTAATGACTGGATTTCCTGTTCGCTGACTCACATACGATCCAACAGAGATCTGAGTCAGAACACAGATCAACACAAACATGCATTGTGATTCCCACCTGCACCAGTCTCTTGTGTTCTGACGAACCAATTTGCTGCTGACCTGCAGATCAGTGAATCAGCCATTAGCATAGAGAGTGCGGGGTTTGATGAAAAACAGCACCAGTTGAATAATTAGCAGCAAAACCCCGCAATCTGAGCTGAGAGAGATATGAGAGCCACCACTGCACATGTCTACGAGAAGCTAATTAAGCTACATCAACTATTTTGACGGTTAAATTAAGCAATTAGGACACACTCAGTGCAAAGAGAGAGAAAAACAACTTCACAGCAAAAGTGAGTCTCAGCTAATGTTCCTTTACTCAGCCACAGTAATTCAAGTGAGCAAACAGTTAAATATGCAGCACTTTCCATCCTGTTCTGCTCCTGTAGTGCGCTGAATAACCCGCAGCTTCTGCCTTTATTAAAAGTTCATTTCACACAACCTCAAAAAGCTGCAATATTGCAGTTGTTATAGTAATCTAAACATTTTGGTGGGGATTTGGTCATTAATATTAACGTCCTATGAGAGAGCACACCGATTAATGTGTCATAAGCACATTTACAAGACATTACTAAGCATCTATAAAGCTTTAAAAATATTCAAAATCTTGCATTATAACTTATAACAAGGTTTAAAAAATGAAATACTGTTCTTACTTTTGTATTGAGGCATGAAGCACCACTATTGACTAACTTAGAATGTATTATGTTCTTCATACAGATGGCTGAAAACAAATACTTGGCCAGTCTAGACAGCAAAAACTGAGCAAGGCTTGTGATGGAAGAAGGTACCCACAACCACTGAGCTGAAACATGTGACCACTATATCTTAACACACACTATTTACAACACATTGCAAAATGGTTGCCCCCTGGTGGCAGGATCAAAAAACACATGCTGGTGTCCACTTTGCAGGAGCTCTCCAATCAGCACCACAACACTTAATACATGTACAGACAAATATAAAAACATTTAAACTAAATGCACCTATTCTATGTGTTAGAAACAGTTTAGGTGTAGTTGGAGTTGGTTTGGATTCTGGTGATTTTCTATTTTAGATTGTGATAGATAAATCTTTTATGTCCAAAGCAAAGTTAATGTCTGTACCTTGGCTGCCAAATTTCTGCAGTGCACCTTTTTACAGGCACCCTCTTCTGCATCAGTGCTGCAGAGCGCAGTAATCTCATCTAAAGACTTTCGGTAGAAGTGAAATATTTCAACTGCAGTTCCAGAGGAAAACTTCACCCAATATTCCAGATTTAGAAGCAGACAACTACTATAATAGCGTTCAGCGAAAAATAAACACACACTGTAACTTTAAGTAGCCTGCTGTACTAAAGAGAGTCAGCATTTTTTCTCTTTTTTCCAACTAGTTCTTGTTTTAGATGAAGCTGTCATTTACAAACGTGTTCAGTTAAAGATATGGGCCACTTATTAATAGGCCGCGGTGACAGTTTCTGCCGTGCAGACTTTGATCAGTTTTTTGAGGTGCACATCTGTGCAGTCTGTCACGGTGTTGCCTGAGCACACACTGCTGGCTACAATAAGCAGACTCCTGAGATATAAATAAATGTTCTGTGGTGCTGTAAGTGTAAACAGCCCACACAGTTCCCTCTCTGCTATCTGCGCTGCACCACTGTTTGGCATTTATTCATCATCAGAATACCAACATGCCCTTGTCTGACACACAGATATAACACCTGTCGGTGTAAGGTGTGCATGTAGCTGCTGCAACCAGCACTATCCTTTCATTAATGCAGATATTCATCAGCGAACAAATGCACAGCCATCTGTTGAGACAGCCACCTCATCACAAAAAGTTTTCCGTGTCAACTCTTGGAAACTAATTGAGTGCTCTGATTTGACCTCGTTTGTAAAGAACAGAGATTTATAATTGTCTGATGGAGGGTTGTGGAGGAGGAAGCAAGCTGGGAGGAAGGGACATATTTCTCAAAAGGGAAGAATGACAAGCAGAAAACTACTGGAACCAGACCTAATTTCTTTTCAAGTGATCAGTGAGAAAGGGCAAAAGGGTTTGTTGCACTCATATTTGCAATAGAAATAAATGAAGCTGTTTTTTCCCCTCCAAGCACTGCCAAACAACAACTGAAATACATTCATTACAATGAACACTTATTTTATTAGGTGCATCTGTTCAATCGCTTGTTCACACAAATAACGGATCAGCCAATGACAAGACAGCAATTCAACAGATTTAGGCATGTAGACTTGGTCAAGAGGACATGAGTGAGCATTATTTGTCTGGATGGAAATGACTTGTTGATGTCAAAGGTCAGAGAAGAATGGGGTGACTGGTTCCAGATGACACAAAGGCAACAGTAATAACCACAGGTCACAATCAAAGCATGCAGAATACCATCTCTAGCAGACAACACGTCCAGCCTTGAAGCAGATGGGCTACAGCAGCAGAAAACCACATGAGGTGTCAGCTAAGAGCAGGAAACAGAAGGTACAATTCCCACAGAGTCCCCAAAACTGGACAATAAAAGATGGACAAATATTGTCTGGTCTGATGAGTCTTTATTTCAGCTGCAACATTCAGATGGTAGGGTCAGAATTTGGTAGAAACTACATGAAAACATAGTTCTATTGTGTCTTGTATCAATGGTTGGTGCTGTTGGTGGTGCAATGGTGTGGAGAATATTCTCTTGGCTCACTTTTAGCCCCTTATTACCAAATGGGGATTGTTTAAATGCCAGACCCATCCTGAGTATTGTTGCTGACCATATCCATGCCTTTATGACCAGTGTCCACAGTCACCAGATCTCAATCCATTAGAGCACCAACAAAGGGGCTCATCAAAAGTAGATTATTTAACAGTCTGCTTTAAAAGTCCAACATGTCTGATCCATAACTTTTGTCTTCACAGAGAAACAAAAACCCAGAGTGTAACATAGATAACTACACATGCAGCTTCCTGAGACCTTACCCAGACAAAGTGATGCTGACGGTGAAA
Organism: Atherinosoma microstoma; assembly: GCA_037177055.1. NCBI lineage: Eukaryota > Metazoa > Chordata > Actinopteri > Atheriniformes > Atherinidae > Atherinosoma > Atherinosoma microstoma. Next base: position 16,857,179 of record JBBBVU010000023.1, on the reverse strand, counting down.
GTGCCAACATGCTTATATTTAGCTAGTACAGAGTTTCATCCTCGCCATAGATTCAGCTCAGTGTGTTCAACATCAAATTAAACTGTGAAAAGATCTGAGGATGGGTCGGAGCACAGAGGACATTGTTCAGATAAAAATGGGATATGTAGCTGTCTTAAAAGACTGCAAGCATGTCAAATCAGCCTCTGTAAGATCTTCCAACAGTCCACCTTATCTTATAACATGAAAAGAAATTTCTTGCCTTTCAAGACTTTCATGCAGGACAGCGAAGTCTGCCATGCTGCACAAGATGCCATGGCAATAAAAGAACAAAAGGAAGAGCACGGTGAGGCCATCAACATTGATGAACCTTTTGATTGTCTAGATTTTTGCCTGTTAGTACTCACGGATCATTTGAAAAGAAACTTTAATTAGTTTAATTGTGAATAACAAACAAAAAAATTTTAATCTTAGTGATCTGAAAAGATTAAACTTTTTCCACTTCTATGTCAGTCATGCACATGTACAATATGTTCTAATTATCCGTTGTTAATGATAAAGTATGGAAGGCTTATGAGATGCTATTTCTAATGTTATACTGTGTTGGCTCAGAAAGAGTAACAAACAAGCTCTAGCCGCTGACCCCTGCAGTCAAGATTAAACACCATTATTATCAATGCTGCTAAGAAAAGAAAGCTTTGTGCACAGCATGTAGCGTGCATTAAAAAAAGAGATGATAACAGCAGCTTTGTGACTCAATAAAAAACACTGTAGTCAGGTTTGCTTCACAGCTTTTTATCATAAATGGTCCATACTTATATTGCTGCTTTTGCTTTTTTAAGTATTTTGCATTCCATTCACCTATTCACACACTTATACAGCACCTGTACGGTATATACAATATGCTACACTTTTTCTCTATGATCACATGGTGATGAGTGCACTGGGAGTAATATGGGGTTGGGTGTCATGCCCAAAGACATGTGGATCTAGGTTGACATGTGTCATCTGCCAAGGCTTAAACCATAAACTACCATTTTGAATATGATGAATATTACCCATAAGATTACCCATTACCCATTACTCTAAGATTTTAGACAAAGTTGTTTTTTCTTCAATTACAAACATTTTTAAATGCACATAATATCCTTGAAAAATTTCAGTCTGGTTTTAAATCTTTTTCACAGCACAGAGTCTGCACTTGTCAGAGTTTTCAAAGACCTTTTATTGACCACTGATGCTGGCGATTCTGCTATCCTTGTGCTTTTAGACCTTACAGCTCCTTTTGACATGGTTGACCACAAAATTCTCATGTCCTGTTTAGAGCACAGTGTGGGTATTAGTGGAACTGCCCTCCAGTGGTTTAAATCCTATCTTTCCGACAGGCAGTTTTCTGTAAGATTGGAGGACTCTTCCTCCTCTACAGTATCATTGTCCTGTGGGGTTCCCCAAGGCTCAATTCTGGACCCAATTCTATTTTCCCTTTATTTTCTTCCACTCTGTATTATCTTTAGAAGATTTGGCATGCCTTTTCATTGTTATGCAGACAATGCTCAGATTTATTTCCCCCTCAAACAAAATAATCAAAATTCCTTTTGTCAGCTGATGGAGTGCCTTAAAGTGGTCAAAGAGTGGATGGCTTTGAACTTTTTAAAACCAAATGAAGACAAAACAGAGGTCATTGTGTTTGGACCTAACAGGTTTTTGATCCGAGTCCCTTACAAGGATTTGTAAAATCTGTCATTACTAACCTTGGCGTGAAAATGGACAGTGATTTTAAACTTGACAGGCAGATTAATAGTGTAGTGAAATCCGGATTTTATCAAAAATTAAACCAGTTTTATCTTTTAAAAATCTTGAATGTGTGATCCATGTTATTTATTAAAAGCATGAACAGATCATTCCCATCCTGGCTTCGCTGCACTGGCTCCCTGTCAATTTTAGAATTAATTTTAAGATTTTATTGTGTGTTTTTAAATCGTTAAATGGTTTGGCACCACCGTACATAACAGACATGCTCCAACCATACACTCCATCCAGGTCTCTGAGGTCTGCAGATCAGTTCCATCTGGTTGTCCCTACATCCACACTTAAAACCAGAGGAGACCGAGCCTTTTCAGTGCTGGCACCCAAACTCTGGAACCGTCTCCCCACCCAGATCAAACTGGCCCCCACTCTGGAAACTTTTAAATCATGTCTTAAAACACATTTTTACTTCCTGGCTTTTAGCACAGCATTAGAATTGTGTGCTGCCCCAGTCACTGTGACATTTAGTTGTAGCATTTAGTTGTATCTACCAATGGATACTCTCAACTACTCTCTTTGTGTAGGTTCTTACTGTTTTGTTATTTGTTACTGTTTTGTTATCAAGATGCATTGTTTCTTTTTGCCTCA
>JBBBVU010000023.1:16829559-16854706 GCA_037177055.1 Atherinosoma microstoma | reverse complement strand
TTCAGCACAAAACAGCAGCCAGACAATCATTCTGCTTGCTACAATGCTGGACAAGACAGGTGTAAAAAAAAAAAAAAGAAAAAAAAAAGAATTGTGTGTCTCTGTTGGTCTTTTAATTATCATTATTCTTTATTTTCTTATTTTTCTAGGAACTTATTCTAGTGTATTTTGTCCTTTTAATATATCTTACTGTATCTTTATATTTTACATTGTCGTTTAGCTTTTTAGCCTTTGTTTTAGAAGTGCAGACTGCATGTGGAATTTATCATTATTTCCTTTTATTTTTTGTCTTTTTGAATACTGTTATGTTACACCATGTACAGCATATTGGTAACCCTGTGTTTTATAAATGTGCTATATAAAAAAAGTGGATTGGATAATTCTGATGCTACTATCTGAATGTTGCAGCCGAAATGGAGACTCATCAGACTAGATAACGTGTTTCCATCTTCTATTGTTCAGTTTTGGCGAGTCTTTTAGCCTCAGTTTCCTGTTCTTAGCTGACTGGAGTGACACCTGGTGTGGTGTGCTGCTGTAGCCCATCTGGTCCAGACAACCCAGACAATGGCTGCTCACTGGATATTTTCTCTTTTTTGGACCCTTCTCTATAAATCCTAGAGACGGTTGCGTGTGAAGACCCCAGTAGATCTGCAGTTACTGAAATACTCAGAACCACGTTTACATGTCTAAACGCATAGAGCTGCTGCCATGAGATTGGCTGATTAGCTATTTGTGTTAACAAGCAATTATACAGATTTATCAAATTAAGTGGCTGCTAAGTGTCAACAACAATAATTAGAAAAAATAATATAGATAACTTTTAAAAAATTACACTGAAATAGATAGTAGGCACAGAAACACAACAGATGTCAAACCTCATTCACCTCTAAAACTATACATATACTGAACCTGCAGCAGTCGTGTGTAAAACAGGCTTAAAGAAGTTGATTACATTTGCAAATAAAGATCAACATCCTCCCCCCAAAAGAAAAATAACCTGAAACAACAATCAAAAAGGAACAAGAAGGCATACTCACCCAAGGCAATTCATCTTTTTAGCTGTCACGCATCGCTTTCAAATAAACTAAACAGATGCATAAATCAGACCAGCTACAGCTAAGCACTAAGGAGAGTAGTGGACTTATCCTCTGAGATGTGTTTAAGATGCCGTGGGAGCTGTTTTTACTGTACGTAAAGGGAAAATTGTCAGAGAGCTGCCCGAACTCTGAGCAGAAAAAACTGAAATCACAAAAACCCCATGAGAGAGAGGAAGAGCGATTGGTGGGGGTTGGACAGCATAAACTGTATTAATGTTGTTATTGGTGCTCGTGCAGATAGGAGTGTTCTACACTTTACAAAAACCTATGAAGTTGTGATGCAGGAGCAGATAATCCTCTCACGTCATTTAATGCAATAAAAAGTATCTAATCTCACACTGATGGAAATCCTTCTTTCGGTGTATTATTAGTCCTGAACAGAGATGAAAGTGGTGTAGTAGTAGTAGTAGTAAGAGGTGGAGCCAACACAGAAAGAGGATAAAGGGTTTGATTGGCTCCGGTTGTTGGAGAACTGCAATCTGTGGACCAAATCATCTGGGGATCCAGAAAAAAGGCACTAATGCTGGTCAATTTTGGCCCATAAATCAGCACACTACTCCGAGTACCAGAACAGTTATTCAGGGTGTGTTATTTGGCATTATTTTGTCTCAAGGGAGGATTCTCCAGCACACCTATAAAAAGCCTTGTTTGTAGCTCCTAGTTTTATTTCTTTATTTTACTTGAAGGGGCCATTACTATCAAATAATGTTTCCATGAAGGCAGCGCTCGGCTAAATCAGTATGCGGCTCATCATCACAGACAAATTCATGCTGGGAATGCAGCTCACTTTGCCAGGCTTCATTCTATTGATTAAAAATTTAAGCCTGCGCCACTTTATGACAGTTTAGTGTCTCAATTTCACTCCTGTTGAAGATGCTTAACAGAGTCAGAAAGCAGGCAGGGTGGATCCACCAGACAAACACACACTCAGAACCGTCAGGTTACATAATCATGTTTTACTCAAAGCTGTGTCACCCAGTGAGTGAAGAGCTCCGGCTCCTACCTGATGCTGGAGATGAGCTGTCGATGCTCATCAGTGGTGAGTATCTCTGGCAGCACCGAAGCCAACCACTCAACTCTCTTCTCTGCCGCGTACTGCTTCAGCACAGCGAAGAGTTTCTCTTTCACTTCGGGCTCATCGCCTAAAATCTGGTCAACCTGATGGAGATGGTGAAAATAATAACAGCATCAGTAGTCAATATGAGGGATGGTGGAGCTTTAATATCTCTATGAATATCATCAGTTTCACTAAGAGGAGATAAAAAGAAGCCAATTAAAATGAGGACACAAAAACACCCGGCTTGGTCATTTATTCATTAAGGACAATGTACCAATATTACATATGTAGGTGGAAAATAAATGTGAACTTGAGTTAATAAGGATTAGCAGTTAATTAGAAGGTACAATCGAGAGTTTTTAATCAAAGGGATGACAATCATTTCTAAACACCTGGTTTAATATAGAGAACAGGAGTAAATTGAAGCCTGAACTTTACTCTGTGTTTGTGGAAGTCTATATTTGCACAGAAAAAGATCCAAGGACATCATAAAAGGAGTTTCTTAACCTCATCAGGCTTGGATTTTTTATTATAACCATCTTTAAAGAGTTTTGACTCTACCAATTAATGAGTTATCCTCCCTAGGAGTGATCAGTCGAAAAAAAGCGCTCAAACATCAAGGTGTAAAACGGTCTGCAAGGCCACAAAGGAACCTGAGGCCGCTTGTAAGTAACTAATCACCTCTCTTTAATTAGCTGGTATGAATGTTCTGGGACCCATCAAGAGAAAACTGAAAGATAATGGTGTTCATGGCAGGATTAGTAGGTTTTGTAGACAGATGAAAAGAGAACTTTGGGGTTTAAATTAGAAACTAAAGAAAACACTGCACCCAGTGTAAGAGCCTTATCCCAGCAGTGAAACACGGTGGTGGTAGCGTCATGGCTTGGGCCTGCTTCGGATCAAGACATCTTACTATCTTTAGCTACGTTTACATGAACAAATATTTCATCGATCCGATTGAAATAAATCTGATGAGAGATTCCAGCTGACATAGTTATTTTTTCCTGCTGATCAGATCGTGAAAATGTTAGAAGCACTTCAGAATCAGAGTTGGCATGAAATGGCAAAAAAAAGAAAAAAGAAATTTTTTGTCACTATTGACTAAAAAAAAAAAAAAATCATGTTCATACATAACTTGACGGATCAGAGCAGCTGGACTCAGGTGTATCTTTGGACACAGAAGTACCTTCCTGTTGAACTCCAGAGCCTTGTGCTTGCGGTCCAGCCTCGGCCCCTCTCCTCCAACGTGGCTGTCCTCTATACTGACGCTGCGCTTCTGCCTCGGACCGAGACACAGGACCCCCAGACGGAGTGTCCTGCCCTGTGAGGCCTTGATTAGTGACGCAGCCATCTCGTGCTGCCTGACGGGGATGCCGTTCACCTCCATGACATAATCCCCGGCCCTCAGACCTGCGCGTCCAGCTGGGGAACACGGAGAGCAGTCCTCCACCAACAGAGGGCAGTCTCCCACGATGGTAAACCCAAAACGGCCATCTGGACCCGGTATGATGTCCATCTGTTCAAAATTTTAAGATTTAATTTTAATTTTTTGTTTTTAAAGCCCAAATTAGAACACCAATGAAGGGCTGCTGCTTAAGATTACTGGACAATTATCATGCAACCACATGTAGTACAGCTGTAATAGAGAGCTATAAGACCTGCTGTATGCGGGACACCACTCCGATGCTGGGAGGGATGTTCTTCTGAGTCTGGGCGATGGCGATGACTGCTTGCGGAGCCAGAGTTGACACATTGTGGCCCTCAATCTCCAGGACCTGGTCCCCCGCCTGTAACCCTGCCAGGTGAGCACTGCTGCCTTCCTCCACAGACAAGATGTAACTGGGTCCACTTCCACCCAATTGGAAGCCAAAATCCTCTGGCCATCCTTGGTTGGATGATGGCATGCTGAGGACTTGATGAAAGAAAAAGAAAAGTCCAAGAACATTAGAAGGTGGAGGGTTATGAGGTGACAAAGAAATGCGCATACTTACCCCTTGCAGCCCAGGCATTCAAGTCTAACTCCATTGCAAATAACCAATAAGTTGTAACTGCACAAAGTGTTCAGTTTGATACAGTTCCCTGTCTCTTTGCTCCTTCCGTGTCCCGTGTCTCTAGCTGTACTATCAAGTGCAGATTCGTAACCCTCTACCCTGAACCGTGACACACTCAGCGGTCCCTGACCTGGTTCATAAACTCAATTGCAGCCAATCAGATAAAGGCATTGCAGAGATTGTGACCTTAATTAGCTGAAAAGGCAAAAGTTCCTCCAGCTATTTTTTTTTTCTTCTGGGTTTGCACACATCTGAGTCTCTCCTGTTTCCTGTTGAATGTTAATTATGCAATAAAGAAAAAGAGCACATCACTGGCTGCTGGAATGTCTTAAATCTGATAAATTAAAATTAAAATTCATTAAATTACATCCAAATAGAGTAAAATGACTAATGTAAAGGCACTTGGAGCTCAACATTGAAAAATATTAACCCAAATGTGTCAGTTTTTAAAAATTGTTTATAATATTGCAAACAGATTAACAGGAATGAAGATGCTGTTTTTTCTTTTGTTTTGTTTTTTTAACTCAGCTGGAGGTGCATGAAATGCTCCACAGCCACAGCTCAGCAGGATTCACACAGTGGACGAAGCAGATAAAAGACTTACAGAAATCTTTAGATGGATACCGTGCGCCCCGTTTGCTCTGCCGAAAAGAGTACCTGCCCTTTTTGTTTTGCAAAAACTTCTTCATCTTGCTTGTGAAATTGCAGGTGGCCTGCTAGCAGGCTGTTATCCCCTCTGTCCTCTCAAGTGCAACGTGAAAAAAAGGCAAAACTCCCACAACCCCAAAGTCAAACAGGAAAGGAAGCCACAGCAGCTTCCTCATGAGCAAAGGGTGAGTTTGCACTGAAAAGCGAGTGCAGTCTCTCTGTGAGTGTGTCAAGGAGTTGGTCCTGTGTCTCATCCCTGATTCATCCTTGGGCTAGCCTGCTTGCACACTGTTAATCAGAAAACTGGGACGCGTGCACCCGCGCACCTCGGTTCCTTAATAATTCTGTCTCCAAAAAGGGTATTGTGAGGCCTCATTTTTCTATAAATACACCAATGTGTCTTTTTCCTCCTCCTCCTTCTCTTGGCTAGGTGGCTCTCCGAGGGACTGCTCCTGGCCCAGAATCATTCTGCGTCGATGCAAGGAAGCCTGATGAGTACTAATTGGAGCATCTGCCTGGAATTCTGCGTGTCCGTTTGTGTAACCGCACTCAAATGTTCAGCCCACTGAGAGGGTGCAGGGGCAATTTAAGACTTTAGCCTGCAGGATTAGTAGGATTATCAGCTGAATCTTCAGCTGTCCTCCACCCCCCCTGTCATTAATACAAAAGGGACACATGCTCTCCTCCTTTGATGGTATGTAAACTGACTCTAGTGGAAGCCTCTCATATCATAACAGCTGTAGTTTAAGTCAATAACAATGCATTTAGACTATGGACTGACTACACAAGACAGATGCAAAATATGAGAAGAAGCATTCGTGAATTTGAGAATTTTCACTCTCAAATATCATCGCGTTCACCCTCAAACCTGCAAATATGTTGTGGTTCGATTCAAAACTCTGCTCCTTTATCCTAAATTTAGTGTTACCCATGAAAATGACGTGCAATCCAGCTTGAGGATCCTATTAAAATCCATTCAACCAGTAGAATGACAGATGTGGAGATGTCCGATTAAATTGTCACTGCCTCCTTATTGATGCCCTTGCTTTACTTGCTTTCACAGCAGGTGAACCAATGTGTAGCTGTATTAGACACAGGTAGAACGAATAGTTACCTTCTCATTTGCACCATCAGCTGCTCAGTTACTGGTGAAGGCTTATTATTAATCAGATCAGTTGCTGGCTCTTGGATGGATACAGCCTCCTGCAACAGGTATGTAGCCAGGTACTCAACAGTCTTATTTTAGGCCATTTTACTGTGTCATAGTGCATGAACCTTAAAAGTAAAGAAAAGCATTAAATGTTTAATAATAAGTAGCCTTGGGTGGGAATAATAATAGGATCATCTCCATCAATCCATCTTCTGCAGTGCAGTAAACCCAAGAAGGGAGCAGAGGTTTGAATTGAAGCACAACATATCAGCATGGAAGCAGGGACTTTTTGGGGCATATCATTGAGTTTTGAGGGCGAGCATTCCAGTAATTGAGCGGGAAAACAAGGAAGCCTGCTTTCAAATAGAAAAACTTCATTCTGGATTCAAGACACTATCGCTCCATACTTTTACTAGTGTAGTAAAAGTGGTGGGGCCATTTAGCTGTAGGCTTTTCTAATCTTTAAAAATAATGGAACAAAAGACAATGGGTAATGTGAATGTAATGACAAAGCAAAATCTCCACTGTGCATGATCAATTTTGCTAGCTTTCATAAAGCAAGCTAAGTTAGCAACTTTGCAAATCAGCAAATTTAAAGAAAGTTTAATAAAGAAAGCAAAGTCGCTAGCTTTGCCAACTAAAGCCAGCAAAAGTGCAACTTTACCCACTTTAATGAGGAAAGTAAACTTAGCAGCTATGCTAACTTTAACAAAACAAGCAAATTAGCAATCTTGCTAAGTTTAATAAAGAAAGTAACTTTACTAACATTAACAAAGCGAGCAAATGTGTAACTTTTCAATGAGGAAAGCAAACTTAGCAACTATGCTAACTTTAATTAAAACAAGCAAAGTTAGCTACTTTGCTAATAAAGCAAGAAAAAACATATTCTTATTAAACTACTTGCATTAAATTGCTCAAATTCACCTTTAGCTTGTCCTGACTGATGCTCAATTTGTATTCATTCTGGAGCCTGCTTGACCACTGCAACTATTCCTGCTGCACCGCTAAATGCTACTGGTTTTATTTAAACCAGAAATAATTGAGACAGAAAGGCAATATCTCCTTCACCCCCTGGCAACAAGTTGCTTGAGTTTTGGTATTATTTAAATGCCAGATTACCTTTTTAAATTAACTGATAGAATATGCTACTATAAATAAATAAAAATGTTAGTTTCTTACAGCAGAAGAAGCCTGCAAGTGAGATGGTTGGAGTTTAAACAGTCATTTGTGGCAAAAAAGCACACAATAAGGAACAGCGGTTTGGTACACACTGAATAATTTAACATTACTGGCTGTCTCTCCATACACACACTGTTCAATTTAAGTCCTCTCATACACTTAAAACCATCTATCTCAGGGACACTTCTCACTATCAAACTGTCCCTGAAAATACACTCACATCACTGTGACGTAAAACCTTGCCAGTATATGAGAATCTAAAATAGTTAACACACCAGTGCAGCACATAAAAAAAAAAACAATTTAACACATCCAGTACCTTTTTAAACAGCATCCATGAATGTGCAAACACAGTCCGAGTGATGCTCCCCTCTCCCGCTCTCAGAGCTGTAACATGAGTGCAGGGCCATGTCCGCAACCAGATCCAACAGGTGTCTAGTGATGCTCGCTGCATTGTGTGGGGCTCTGGATGGCTGAGACAGAAGAAAGAAGAACACACTTTGAGTTAGTTTTTCATGTGGGTACTGAGGTCAGAATTTCATTTGAGAGCAGATCAGAGATGAGTGGTTTTAAAATAGCTTTCATGAGGATCCAGGTGAAAGTTTAAAGGTACAGTACGACTACAGCTACTTCAAAATTGTGTCAATGTGTACTGTCTTCTCCTATGTGCCTTGTAAGGTATAATTTGGTACAGTAGTTAAAAGCTCAGTGGGTTCTCAGGGCACACAGTTGTTTGTCCATTCAGAGACACCATAGTGTAATGTAGTGCTGCCATGTAGATGGATCCATGGCATGTAAAATGGCTCATTCTAGGCAAGGCAAGGAAAGGAAAGGCAAGTTTATTTGTCTAGCACATTTCATGTACATGACAATTCAAAGACAATAAAAACACAAGTTATTTTAGTAAAGTGATTATAAAAACAGTTTTCAATGAGTTATAAAAAATTTCTCTCATTGACCTTTTATTTTGCTACATGTTGCACCTTTAAGTGCAGCATAGAAGGATGAGGTTGCTTTGTCAAAATTCTGTATTCTTGTTGGGAAAAATGCATCAGAAGGTAACATATAACTGTAATCACATAAAACAGTTATATAAGATTAGTATTCTCATACGACACACATATCACATCTATTATGACAAAGCACTGCCAGTGCCATCTTTGTACTCCAAACCATGCATTTGCTCTTGCAACATTTTTCTTTGAAGCACTCTGTGGACTGGTTGTCGCCTACAACATGAGAGTGCATAGATGGATCTAATGCATGTATTATCAGTATAGAGACTTGGTGGCTTGATTATTCTTTATTCTTTGGAAAATCATGCCTAGTGAAAGGCTTGCTGCTGCAGCCACCAATGATTTGAAACTTTACAATACAAAGAAATGTCAAATTAATGTGAAAACATTTCTTCTAGTGTAATTCTTTTTGGAAATCATATATGCTCCATCAACCAGTCTAAAGCGGAGGATGATCATCGATCATGATCCAGCATTTGTTATCAGAACACAAAATGATTAGGGTACATTAGTGTGTAACACAGGTAACTTGCTCATCTTTAGATACTAGTTATATTGTTAGCAATAATTATTGACATTTCACACTTTTTGGAAACATGGTTGATTCAAGCTAATATGTTCATCAAACAGTATTTGTTTTATCGCACTGTTTGATGATGATGTCATCCTCTTCTCACCCTCACAGAGCAGCAGCCTGTCTTCATTTACAGTTATTGGTCTCAACTCATCAGCTGTTAGCATGAAGCTACATAGATGCTAAGGAAGTAGCATTGTTTACGGATGGAGAAGACGGGCGTGGAGCAAAAGTAAAGCTAGCAGTCTGAAGGCAACTATCTTGACGTCAAATACAAAACAAAAAGGCATCCAGATGTTACCTCGATAAGAGGTTAAGAAACGGAAGACCTAACAAACTGCTCCAGAAAAGTTTATTTTGTAATTTTGTAAATAAAGGAGGCGTTTAGCAGCGGCGCTTATGGGTTTGAGGTTAGCATGCTAACGTTTGTCATTCGTTTGAGACACTTTTCGAAAACTTGGCCCACTTTTTTTTTTAGCTTGAAAGTTCTTGGTATGTTCAAAACTAAAATTTTAAAAAGTATTTCATTTGGTATTTAGTTAAGTTTTATGCATGCGTGTGCTGGCTTTGTATCAAACACTTGTTGTTTATCTCTGTGTGATGCTGCCAGGTGAATCATGGACTTCCTCACCTTTTTTGCTGTCTACGTCGGGGTGGTGCTGACCTGTATATTTCTAGTCTGCAAATACTCGGGCCAGCAACACAGCCCCTTTAATAAATTGTTGAACTATGTAACAAAGGTAAGATGCTTTTCATTGCACTTTATTAAAACCAACACTGAGTGGCGCTGTTGGGCCAGTTTTACACAATGCAAAAACGGTATTATGCATTTTTCTCCCCCCCTCACAGGTAATTGCTCCATTTACACCACACTGGCTTCAAAGGTTTTCACAGTCAACTTTGCACAGGCTGTTTCATCAAAGGTTTGTTGTCAAAACCTCCCAGAAAGTCTGGTTTCATTGCATTTGCCTTCATTCTATCATTTCTTTCTGATTTCAGGAACAACATGTTCATCTATCTGCATGTACTGCTGGAGGGAGCTGTGTATGCAGAGTTCACCTATGAAGTGTTTGGCTTCTGCAGGGAGATGGACACTACTTTGACCAGCTTGTCTGTGCCTTACATCCTTCTGGTGATCAAGACATTCATATTCTACCTCTGCATAAAGACAGATCCAGGTTAATTTTATTCCATTTTGAGCAAATTCAATTCAATTCAGCTTTATTTGTATAGCGTCAATTCACTACAATGTCATCTCAGAGCACTTCACAGACAATCAGTTTGAGCCAATCTGATTGTCATACAATGATTCATACAAGCCAATTAATAACAAATAGACTAGCTAAGGTATATTCAAGCATAATTTTAAGGCAGAAGGGTTTGGTAAAATGTGAGTTTGGATGACTTTTTGTACTCCATCTGGAGGTTGTGCCATTTTCTCCAGTTATTTTTAGTTTAATCTGTTTATGACTGCATTATGTATAATTTACCTTATAATTCTTGTCACCCATCCATGCATAATGTTCCCAACAACCTATTTTATCTACAGTACTCTTAAAGTGTGACTCGCTGCACTATTTTTTGCAGGCTTTTTAAGCCCTTTATTATATGGATTTTAAAGTAGCAGGTAATTTGGATGATAAAACAAGTCACATTGAGCCTTAATTTCTGCAAGGTGAGCCCTGTGTTATTTTCTCAAACTTCTTGTTTCACCCCTCAACAGGCACAGTGACTAAGAGCAAAGTCTCTAGCCAGCTGCACATCTATCCATACGACAGGAGACTGTTTCACCCTGGAGTCTCCTGTCCAACCTGCCAGCTTGTCAAACCAGCACGCTCAAAACACTGTAGTGAGTGCATTTTAACTAAATTCTGTCCTCTCCTTCCTGGTAATGTCCATGTAAGAGTGTATTAATTTAGCATTTTAGAACTCAGAAAAGGGAAAAATTATATATTTTAGTGCCTATTGTAAACACTGTCTCCTCTTCAGGGGTCTGCGATAGGTGTGTCCAGCGTTTCGACCATCACTGTGTTTGGGTTAACAACTGCATTGGCGCTCAGAACACACGCTACTTCCTGCTTTACCTCTTCAACGTATGCCTCATGGCAGGTGACATGGCCTTGCTGACAGGAGACATGCTGCTTCATGCTGTGCTGCGCTCTGGGCTCTTAAGAGCCAGTTATATAGATGAGCTTGGGCAGCAGCAGCAAGCTGGGCCTCTGTTTGTTGTACAGGTACTTCTAATATTCTGAATATTACATAAATATCCTGTAGCTGTATTTACTCCATAATTTATATCACGTTAAATTGAGTTCCCCCTTCCTCTTCTTTCTGCCTCTCCAGCATCTCTTTCTGACCTTCCCCCGAATTGTCTTCATGCTGGGCTTCCTGATCTTTGTCTTCTTCCTCCTTGCCGGTTACGCCCTGTTTCATTCCTACCTGGCTCTGGTCAACCAGACCTCCAACGAGTGGTACAAAAGTAGAGGTTATTTTTGTCAACACTGCCATCCGGCTGCGGTCCCTGATAATCTTTGCAGCCCCGTCCCAGATCACTCAAAAAGATACTACTACAGCCGAGGGCTGCTCCGAAACCTGGGGGAGATTTTCTTTCCTCCACAGGCTGTTCGGAAAAAGGACAACTGACAGAAGAAAAAAAAGGTGCCTTTTATATTGACTGGTTACATTCACTAATGTTGAGAAAATAAAGTGTTTTGATTGTTCATTGAGTTTATGCCTCTCATACGGTACATTCTGTTGACTGATTATTGTAACTGTAAGCTCGGCACTCTATTCAGTTAATTTATTTTAGCAGTTTGGTAGCTGACAGTTTAATGCACAAAAAAAGTGGATTTCACCATAGTATATCAACTATGCCAAAGGTGCTTTACTAAAAAATAGATTGTACTCTGTGCATTTAAGCTGTGTGGATTTTAAAAGTTTTGAATCAGCCAGTGAAGGCAACAGAAGGAGCAGTACTTGGACTTTTACGTTTTTGATTCACTTGTGGGATAATTTTGGACAAAACTCGCTTACAAGTACTGAAAAGCTTTTCCTTTTCTTTTTTGTCATAGCTGAAACACTTCCTATACTAACACCAATTTATAAATGTTTAATTACAGTCTTTTTCCTTTAGTTTTTCACCTGAAATTAAGTCTAGGAGTATTTTAACGTACCAGTGTTGGTGCTAAATAGGTGCCCCGGAAGTTGGCCGGACTTTTTATGATGTGGCTCCTGTCCCTTTAAGCCGGTGCGGAAGTTATCGTAGAAATGTTGCAACAGTCTGCGGAAGGTCACGTTTGTTGTTAGACGAGTTTCAACACTGCACATATTTAAGGGGAAACGGTCGTCTGAACCAGGTTTAGACTGCCACAAAGACTCAACTAGACGTGTCTTCGTTGTACATTAACCGAAACGTTTACGGCTGTTTGGTGGGAGAAAACGTAAGAACGCCTCCCAGTTCAGTATCCGGTTTAAGTTTTTAATTCAAAACAGCAACTAAGATTTCTATAACTTCCTGATGTCTGGGTCAAAATGCACACGGCTTAGCGGGGCGCTGGTGAAGCAGCTGCTGGACTCGGTTGACAGCATCCTGTTTGACTGCGATGGGGTCATCTGGCGCGGGGACCAAGCCATCCCCGGAGCCTCCCAAGTCATAAACCTACTCAAGGAGCACGGCAAGAAAGTCTTCTTCGTCACCAACAACAGCACTAAGACGAGGAAGATGTACGCGGATAAGATGTCTATGTTGGGGTTTAATGTGACAGAAGAGGAGGTGTTTGGGACCGCATACTGCTGCGCCATGTACCTGAAGTCGGTCTGCAAGCTGGAGGGGAAAGTCTACCTGATAGGAAGCAACGCCATGAGGCAGGAGCTGGAGACCGTGGGGATCCAGCAGACCGGGTTGGGACCTGACCACATCTCCGGTAAGCAGATCGACTGGGCCAGCGTGCCTCTGGACCCCGAGGTGAAGGCAGTGGTGGTCGGTTTCGACGAACACTTCAGTTACATGAAGCTGAACCGAGCCCTGCAGTACCTGATCCACCAGGACTGCCTGTTTGTGGGAACCAACAGAGACACCAGGCTGCCTTTGGAGGGAGGCAAGGCTGTCCCAGGTAGATGCACACTTCACTTGACTCTGACTTTAGTGATTAACAGTAACAGTTCTTCATAATTGACAATTTCATATCAAGAAAACCTGTTAGTCTTTAACAGTATTGTAACTTTAATGTCACTCTCTGAATATCCATCACTGGGTTTGTTTAAGTTGAAACCTGGCTGGAGACAGAAAGAAAGCTGAGGCTTAAGCCATTTCCCCCCCTTTCAAAATGTGTGTGTGTGTGTGTGTGTGTGTGTGTGCACTTGTAGGTATGAAAAATATCAAAGTCCCTGTGCTCTCAATGTTCAAAATCTTTTAAATACTTGAAACTTTTAAGCTAAAGCCAGTGTAATGAGCCATCTTTGGAGAAAAGGGAACATAAATGCTCCTCTCAGCTTCTGCTCCTCAGGTACAGGCTGCCTGCTGCAGGCCGTGGAGACTGCGGCCCAGCGTCAGGCCCAGACGGTGGGCAAACCCAACCACTTTATGTTCGACTGTGTGGCCTCCCAGTTTGGCGTGGAACGGGACCGCTGCCTGATGGTTGGGGACCGTCTCGACACTGACATCATGCTGGGCTCCAACTGCGGCCTGAAGACCCTCCTCACCCTGACGGGCGTCAGCACCGTGGCAGACGCCGAGGGCCATCAGCAGAGTGGTAGTGTGGAGAGACAGGGGATGGTGCCAGATTATTACGTGGAGAGCATCGCTGACCTCCTTCCAGCTCTGCAGGGATGACTGAGAAATATTACATGATTTCTTAGCTACTGCAAGCATGACAGATGTGTGTAGCTGCTCACACGCCAGGGGTCCACTGTGTAATAAAAAGGGAATATTTTTTACTATAATTTAAAATCATCGCTTTTAACAAAGTCACAACCAAGCAGTTGGCTGCTGCTGTGTGACAGAGACAAAGACTCTAGAAACCCTATCCAGATTTTATTTAAAGCTGTTAATCTCAGCCTGATATAAATGATTAATAACTAATAATAATAATAATGATAATAATAATAGTAATAATGATGATGATAATCAGTATTGTTTCAGTGTATTTAATCATTTAAAGTGTCGAGTCTGTTTCACTGGTCCTTATTCTGTTTTATGCAATCTTGTCTTAAGCAACTGCAAGTTAAACTCAAGAGGGGAAGTAAGCACACAAAGTTTCACCAGTGTGGTAATATTTGTCCAGGTTTACTTCCATTTCTGGCTTTTGTGTATTTCAGTGTGGCAGGAATGTTGCAAGATATTTCTGAACAGACTGTACTCCCAGAATCAATGAAAGCCATGCTCGCATCCTTAATAAAAAGCACATATTTTCACTAATTTGAACCTCTACTTCTCTATGGCTTCAACATTAAAGGGAAGTTCCTGTAAAAGTCCCGTATTTAAAGTCACCTTGGGCTTTCATCGGCTGGACGCAGCAGCAGTTACGACGTATCTCCTCTCACCTGATGAGAGAGGCTTTCCATGCTGCGCCTGCCTCACCTCCTTTGTCTATTGTCGGGACCGGGGGGGGGGGGGCGCAGCCAGTTCTCTTGTTTACGCGATGGAAAAGGTTGATCGTGTTAAAGAGGTCTAATACGCATTATTTGGGGGGGGGGGGTGGTTGCAGGGAAGATGAATGTTGAAAATTTAATTAGGCAAGATTTGGAGTTTTGTATGAAGTGTGTGAGAGTGAGAGGGAAATTTACAGAGGAGGTGGGGGTGATGGAAGGGGGAGGTGTGCAGGGGACAAGAAAGAAAAGTGACCAGGTGTACGGAGTCTCAGTCAGTGCTGGTGATGACCACAGCTCCATGTCTATAGCTGCGAGAAAGGAGCCAGGGACACAGGATGGTGAGGTGCTGGAAGCGTTCAGAGAGCCGTTTGGAGGAAGTACAGTGCACGGTAAGCAGCTGCAGCTTCTGACTGAGGCAGGATTTAAACATCATCTGTGGTTTTTTTTAATTTTTTTATAAAACGATTGGACAGATTTTTAAAACAAAATTTTTTTTTCAGGATGGGGGCCCTGACACATCCCCCCGGTCCCACTTCTCCCACAAAGCATTCTGGCTCAGCCTTTCTACCCTTCTCCTCCTCATCATTGTCGCCCTCGGGTTGGCGGGGCATCTCGGGCTTTCTCAGCTCCACTCTCAGGTAATGATGCTCACATTCCTCGCTGCTACCCTGACCCTGGTATTACTGACCTCCACCCTGCATGGATCAATCACAGTCTTGTTTCTGTAGTCATTACAGATCATGAGAATCACTGCTTCAGACCAGCATGGCGCTCTAATAAACCAGTCAACAGTTGTGGACCAGCAGAATGACCTGGTTACACTCGTCGTGACCTCATCCACAAACCAGTCGTCCACTGTGCTCTTTGATGTGAGACATGTATGTCCAGGGTGATGTTTACTGCTTGATAATGTCCACTTAGATAAAAGACCTGCATGTTGTGATGGGAAATATGTGTTTCAGGGTTTGATCTGTTACAAACCTGTTGACCAGGACAGCTGCTTCCTACGAACGATGGAGCAGCCAGACTATGACAATGTGAACTCCCTCCTCCGCGGGTCAACACACAAGGTAAGAGGCAGCAGCATCAGCACGTGAGAGCAGAACAGTCATGCTATAGATAACAGGGTTTCCTTTGCTGCATTATGTCAGACATCAAAGCACATGAAGAAAAAAGTTGCCCTTTCAGCTCTGCCAGGTGGCTCTAAAGCCTGCAGCCTCACTAATTTGTGAACCGGCCTTTTTGAGTCATATCTTTATCCAGGCTGTAACTCTAAGCCATGATCTGCTGGGATTCATAGGTTTTGCTTGACTACTTTGCAGTACCACACAAGAAGTGAAGCTTGAAGTGCCCTATAGTGTCCCTCTTCCGCCTCTATGGCTGAATTCCTCAGCATATCTGATCCCTTCAGTCCCCTCAGCGTGCTAAGGATCTTTTTACATGAAGCTACAGCAGCAAAGCCTGAGCCCTGCATGGGGGCACAATGGTCACTCTGTGTGAGGGCTCTTTGGCTTTTTAAGACACCTCTTTTGGATTAAAATACAGGTTGATGCATTCAAAGGGGCCCCATGTGTATCTGCCTGTTGGCAAATAGCTAGATCTCTAATATTGGCTTAAATGCTCTATCAGTTTGGAACGGACTCCCGTTAAGATATGATTTTAGTTGGATTATCTGATTCTTAATTAGGATTTGACAGTCTGAGAAGGAGAATGGACTAGCTGTGTTTAAACAAAGTCCACGAGATGTGGGCCCTCGCAGGTAAACTGAGACGCAGTTTCTTATCTTTTTTTTTTTTTGCACAATGCTTCATTTCCACACATCAAAAGCTGCAGTTGAGCATCTCAGCGTTTTTGTGATTCCGTATTGCGGTGTCACATGACTTGTACAGCTCCTGATGTGGTCATTTAATCTATCATAAGTGGGATAGTAATTCTGCTTTGAGGCACAATGGTCCTCTTGGTTTGTTACACTCCAGTGGAACAGCACTTAAAGTGGATCACTATCGGAGGTGTAAGTGGGGCAATTACAGGTCGATCTTTGTGATGAATAAGAGCGCAAATGAGCAGCCATGTTTCCAACAGCAGCTCCAGTTTCCATCTTGTTTATTCTTCTTCATTCATAAGTTGAATATGATTCCTTTCAGTTTTAAATACGAGCTCAAAATGTTCTGCAGGAGATGATACTGTGTTGTACATTTTGATACAGCGATATTCTCCTCAGCAGAGCCGGTTTCAGCTTTCTGGGAATGAGACGCAGAGGCAGATGGAGTTCCTGGGAGTGCTGGCAACCAGTCAGGTGAACGCGTCCTCGCTGGGGGAGCCTCTCCGGACTCTGTGCCAGGACAGGTCTATCCACTGGACCCGGAGGGCTGATGGTGAGAGGACTGCTTGACTATAAACATCAAATGTCATGTACAGCAGAAGCTGCAAAAATTTAGAACAAATTGACTGTTATTCTTGTCTGAGTAACTTTTGCTCAACACAGCTCTGCCCAGCAGTTGCATGTCATCACTTTGCATTATTCTTTATATGAGCCTGCATATCTGACAGTCTTTTCCTGAGATTTGTATTTCCAGTTAAGTTGAATTTACCTGGCCTTTAAAGAATCAAGGCATCATTTACTTAAAATCACCACCAAACCACTTATTTCACTTGTGTGTGTAATAATGAAAAATTCCTGTTTAATTTCCTCAGAAGCCAAAAACAAATCTTTAACTCATTTTTCTTTGGTCTAAAACACAACCTACCCAGCTAAATGTCATAATTACTGACTTTTGGTTGCAGCCAATCTGAATTAATTCAACCCAGGTAGAAATGTCAGAGTACTTTCATACAACTTGTGTGCACACACAACTCAGAGCTGGTAATGACTGTAAACACAGGGAGGCCTGAGTTTTAGCTGCATCCTGACATTTTATATCCATTAAAGAATCCGTGATGAATACTTGGTCTTCATTTAACAAGGATTAATTAGTCACAGCCTAAACAAGGAAAGTCTTTAGAGCAGAGGCAGCTCCATAACGAAACATGTCAAGCTGAAACCCAACTCTGATCTACGACGTACTGTGACCTTTTCACAGGCTGAAAAGACACCATCTACATCAGTGTAGACTCACTCGGCGGTGTACGGTGTGCTTGGTGTTATTTTCTAACCTTTTAGGTTGTGCGGTGTAAATACCGCACACTTGTTAGACTAACTTGAAATCATACATGGAGTCATTTGGAAATTTTGCCGTAAAAATATGTCATTTAAAACTGTTTAATTTCTCTGAACTGATGAAATTTGAGGAAGTTTCACATTTTCTCCTCCAAAATGTCCAGCCTGTGGGTCACGGTGGTCTCCTCTGTTTCAGGCCCAGGAAAACAGAGGCTGGTCTACTTCTGCATCGACATCTGCTTCCCCAGCAACATCTGTGTGTCTGTGTGTTTCTACTACCTGCCTGAGTGACTCTGTTTTCTCTATATCCTCCCAGCAAAAAGATCAAGGAAACAAAGTTGTCTTTTTTTTCCCTTCTTTTTTGCTCCTTTTATAAAAAAAGAAAAGAAAAGCTGAACAAAAGTCAGCTTTGACTGTTTCCTTTGTGTCATACTGCCGCTAGTAAACCAGTAAAGCAGCCAACCCCTCCAGTCTGTTTCCATCCTTCCGAGAGGGAAGAAATGGAGACAGGCTGTCAGAGTTATCTCCAAATCCCCATCGTCACTCTTTTCATGTATAATACCCTCTCTGGTGGCACACTTCAGAGATTACAGAAGAAAGATCCCTCTTTTGTTTGGACATGCCTGCAGTGTAATTATGTGTAACCGTTCCTTTTGTTATGTTTTAAATACAATAAAACAAGCAATATGTGTATTTTTGGCCAATTTTTCCTTCATTAGTCTGAAAAAAAGATGGAGACTCACAATGAAAGCTTTCTGTGCATAATTTAATCATAACTCTTCCTTCTCTACATGGATCATCAGGAACAACGCACCTTGCGAATTAGCTGTGCATGAAGGTTATCATAAGAATTATATAAAGCACAAATATAATGACGTCTGCAGTGAATGTGGTCCTTTTAGATTTAATAACTGCTCTACAAAAACAGAGTGAAACTGTTAAGTCTGGTTTAGCTGCTGACAGCTGCTTGGCTGAGAGTTTTAAACTTTGGCCTTGCTGTTCAGCCAAATACTTACAGGCAGAAAAAGCTGCATTATTCCAAAACAAGGCCATCGTACCAGGGACATTTTCCAATAATCCCCACTGATGCAGACACTTGCACGTCTTTCTCACAACCAAGACTTCAAAGAGTTCACTGGCTTTGCGTCCTTATTATCGCCTCTCCACAGTCCCTCCACTTCTTCCTCAGCCGAGCACGCTGTCATTAAAAGCCAGACACACCACGGCCTTCTGGTGGCCGCTGTATTCCCTCTTGATCTCACCCGTCTCCACGCACCACAGGCGGGCAAGGTTGTCTGAAGATGCTGAAGAAATAAATGAGATGTATTTTAATCCCCATGGGGAAAATCCAACAGGGATACATATTTTTAACCCGAGTTGTCTAAAAGGCTAAAACTAATTGTACAGCGCTGTCTTCCTTCTGTGTGAGTAAGTAGAAAAAACTTTCCTTTTACAGATTGTTGCAGATCCCGAGGAGCATTTTTAGTGAGATAGATAAGGAAAATATGAGGCTTCCTTCTTATCTAATATTTCAAAGATACAATAATCTGTCTAGAAAGGTCAGCAGCATGACTCTACAAGTGATATAACAGCTCTGTAAGGCCAGTTAAGTCAGATAACACTTCAGTTTATCGTTAGATCCCACTATAAAATGTGTGAGTAAACTAATAATGAAGCAGTGGTAACCCCTTTCCCAGGCTCAGGTACAGACCGGTAACGATATACTGGGAGTCTCCGGAGAAAGCGCAGTCCCACATCCAGCCTCTGGACGTCTCCCCAGGATTGTTGCTCTTGATGCTCAGCTCCGTCATCAGTGAGAAATTGGACGTCCGCCAGATCTTACAGGTCTGGTCTGCTGAGCAGGTGGCCAGTAGTCTGGAGGTGATGATAAATGCGAAACGTCAGAGTAGAAAACCTGTGCTAAACTAACATTGTATCAACCCAAATGTAAAGCAGATTTCACAAAGAAGAAGCAGGTTTTTTCAGCATCTTGGACGAAGACGGAGGGATACTAACGTCGAGTCTGGACTGAACTTGCAGCGTAGGGAGTAGCGCTTGTGTGCAGGGATCTTAGTCTTAGGAATGAGCTGAGTTACTTCATCTCCCATGCCTCCAGCAAGGTTCCACACATAGCAGTTTCCCTGTTAAAAGAGAAATAACATACAAACAAATGAGTATAACATTGGATGTTTTTACTTTCATTTCCTCTGCTTTTGATGACTTACCGAGCTGTTGACTGCTGCCATATAACTGGCGTCTGGGTCTATGTGAACAGAGTTGACCGAGACCTCTGGCTCTGGAATCAGCTGTTCATTGTGATCAGTTTTCAGATCCCAGATATGGATCACTCCACTCTGGTCTCCGACAATTAGCTCCGCCTGGAAAACATACAACGCACAAAGTATACTTACAATTTATGGTAGTAGCAACAACAAAACATCTAGCAACAGCCAGTCTTACCTGGTTGGGATGCAGACACACGCAGTTGATTGGAGCATTTACTTGAAAAATCCTCTGACACTGCAGATTTCTTGACCTAAATAAAAAAATCAGGGATAAGTTTGTTGCTCACTGAGCTGACAACACAGTGAGCCTGCCTCGTATTACCTCAGATCCCATATACGAGCCATGCAGTCCTCTCCTCCTGTGTACATCCAGCGTCCATCTTCATGAAAGCCAACGGATGTGATGTTCTTGCTGACTCCATCATAGTTGATCACAGGGTTTGGGTTGTTGGAGTTCAGGTCATACATGCGTATATGCTGATAACCTGCAAAGAAGAGCTGAATGTAAACTCAATGTGAAATACAGTCACAATAACAGAACACATGCAAAGAAAGACCAACCTGCAGCTGCAATCATACTTCTGTCAGGCGTCACCTCAAGTGAATTTACTTGCTGGAAGTAAATATTAAGAAACTAAAGTGTTATTTTTGTAATACTTCTCAGTCCACTATCCATTAGTATGATCAAGTCTCCACATGTTGTTAAAAGCAAAGAGATGAACTGCAGAGATGCTGCTATCTACATGCAAATAAGCTGTTTCGACGCTATTCAAACTTAAAAACAGACGTCCCATCACATTAAATCTTAATATGAGCTGTCAGGTCACTCATGTCGCAGCAGACTCAGAGTATGTGTCAGTCGCATTAAGGATACGGAGTCCTGATGCTGGACTGTCCTGGTGCAGATCCCGCTGTGGGCCTGCCAGAAACGGACCGTGTGGTCGTATCCAGCCGTGGCCAGAATAACCGGGTCGCTGCCCACCGTCCCCTGGTTCACATTCATGCTGAACTGCTGGCCGCCAGGAAGACAGACTGTTGCAGAAATATAAGATATGCTCCTTTAATGACCTTAATCTAAATATAGTGATTGTTTTTAACTAGTAATACTACAAACCGGTTAGCATTAGAACGAGCTAAACTAAGGACTCTACAAATCAGACGCTTAATTGCTTTTAATCGCTTTTCTTTCACAAACGTACACCTCCGTACTTTAACAAAGTAGTCTAACATTAGTCTCACAAATCAGACAAACCAGCAAAATTTGATGTTTACATTACCTTGGAAATCTTTGCAAGTCAGTACGTCGAAGTAAAACGTCCCTCAGAAACATAAAAATGGCATTCAAGAGTTCCGCTCTTAACGTTAGTGTACTACTACTGCCCTCTGCCGGTGAGTACACTTACTACAAGGAGGAATCTAAGTATATTACAATGGTATTATATAATATATATACCAGGCAACACCGTGAAACTACATTCAATATTCTCTTTATTAAATTCTTTATAATTATTATTTATAAAATGCAGATCATTCATCATCATTAGTTTGATTAAAAAATGTCCTGTTGTCTGAGTGGATTTAAGATGGTATAAATCTTAACTAATTTTTTTAACACATAGACATGATACCGTTTTTAAAGATATCTTTTATTAGTGACAGTTTTAAATAATCAACATGTTTTTAAATAAATATTTTAAGATAAATAAGTTAAATAAATAAGGCTTTGGAAAGATTAATCTACAAAACTCAAGGATAACATTCATAAATGTATATGATCCCTGTTTACACCTCAGTCAGAACATATTAAGAACATAAATGAAACAGATGCATTTCTATGTGCAGTCCGTGTGCCTGCTGATCAAAGTTGCTGCAGCAAGGCAGACATGTGCTGTTTCACCTCTCCAGGATCTGCCAATGAGCAGCCCAGGATCATCCCCCTGATCCCACTCTTCATCTTTGTAGAGGGGAGGATCTGTGAAACATCATATAATCTTATAATATCCCCTTTATTTTTCATTGCAACCTCTGAGTCAATGACTACAATACCTTCACATATATCTTGCATCTTTCCAAAAGAAATCTCCACTTCAATGCGGTACGCTGATCGTCAGTCAAACAGGTGAACTCCTCTGTCTGCAGCAGATCAAGAGACCTGAAATTTTAACCTTCTAATAAACAGCAAATATAAAACAGAACTAATAAATACAGGAGTGTGGTATTTCAATGCCCTGTATTAATCTTTGCATACAGTAGCTACAGTGTGTTAAAATCAGAACCAAGGCTGAATAAGTATTGCTCTTGGAAGAGATACTGACTGTGCAGCCCAGTGTCTGCTCTGCCACTGGATCTTTCAGGCTGCAGGCCTGCAGGGTGCCCGTGTGGTCTGTTAAATCCACCAGCAAGTCAAAGCCTGTGCTGCCTGAAAAAGCTTGATCCCTCCCTGGACACAGCTGGTTACTGCAGCTTCGTACATCCTCAGTCACCTGGAACTTGCATCTGGAGCTGAGACAGAAGAAAAGGAGGAAAGATCACAAGTAACGGCTGCAGATCAGAGTGACAGTAAAATATGACAGATATAGTAAAAGTTCAATGTTTCTTTAGCTGTACACGTGAACGTACCATCGTGTCTTGATGACTTTTGAAACAGACGAGTCGAGGTCGAGCTTGGAGATGAAGCTGAACGTGATGCCAAAGAAAGCCTCGGGATGCTCTTTGGCTTTCTGTTTCAGCTGGTTCACTGTGTACACATCAGTGATGGAATCCACTGCAGGGACGAAGCAGCAGCATAAGTTTGTGTCTTTTTTTTATTTTTTATTTTTTAGAAAGAAACAGGCTACATACAATTATGGTGACAGAATATATTAAGTGTTATTTTATGGTTAAAAAAAAAAATCACAAAAAAAAAACTGTCTCTCAGAGTTAACACAGAATAAGTGATTTAGCTCTTCAACATTAACAGAGAAAAGTATAAGTGTGGGAATAAGAAGTTGTAACGGCTTCATTCAAACAAGATTCAGCAAGTTGTGATTCTAATAAAAGTGAGGAGAAAAACTACCAGTCAGATCCTCAGAGGCCTCATCTAGATCCAAAGCTCCGGACTCGGACACTTCTTTAGCGTAGCTGAACAGCAAGCTGGCCTCTCTGGTGTCTGAGAACAGATGATGATTGACAGTTGTGGCTCGCTAAAAAAATTCCTCTTGCTCAGTGAGAAGGGGATATTTTTGTACATTCACTGCACACCGTACTGTGCCGGTGGATCCAAAAACAGCATTTCAAGCTTGTTTTTGATTAACTACACAAAGGAGGGCTCTATTGGAGTTTTTTTTTTAGTGAATGTTGCCCTGTTCACTTACCGGGATTGACAGTAACGATGCTTTTTGAATTAACAGTCGCCACCATAGCGCTGCGAAAACTGTCAAAGCTAATCTTCGCATCAGCTATGAAGAGCACTTTGGGAGAGGAGAATACAAGTTCAAACAACAATAAAGTTATCATAAAACATGAACAAGCGGTCACATCTCATGTGTCCACAACCCCAGCAGGGATGACGGTTAAATAATGGCTCATTCTGTGTCTGAGAACGACCAGCAGCTGCTAGCTTACCCGTCTCCCTGGGTGCCAAAGTTTGCACAAGCTGAATGGCCTCCCTGTCCCAGCTGTGAGTAAAGCAGAGGTCAGGGAGCCAATCAGGAGAAAGCAGTGAAAATCAAACACATATGCAGTTCACTAGGTTCATCTAAAGCATTGTCTTACCAAAGTAACTTTAATACACAGCGGTGACCCAAGAGGCATTAAACGTAAAACATGGTGCAAAAGCAGCTAAAATGATGAACCTTTGCTCATTTTTTTGTATTAAACGAGTGTGACGCACCAGATGAGGGGGAAGGAAGAGACAGAATCATCAAACAGCTTCACTTCCAGACGCTGGCCTTTGCGTCCGTCTGAAGTGGTGAACTGCTTCACCTCTCCGATCTGAAAGTGCAAACAAAATCATTTTAAAATCCAGTCAGTCAGTCTTCTCCATCTGAAAATAAAAAAGCCAGTGACATCAAATGCAGGCGGATGCAGGTCTGATCTCCTTGTGAACTCTAAACCTTAGAGCCATTTTTGCAAAGTTTGCTTCCATTAAATCAAAAAGATGCACCTTAGTCTGTTGAGATGTTTGTAAACTATGAATAAAGTCACATATTTTATTTTCAAAGTTGTTTTGACTGGAAATTCCAACTCAGTGTCCACTCATTGTCAAACACTTCCCCCTTCATGCTTATCACAACTCCTACGTTTGACTTTCAGCGCTGCATCACACCACCTTTTACCTCCCTTCCTTCTTATAAATACTGTTTCTCAGCTAAGAAATCTTTCCGTTTGTTTCCCACCGTAGTTCAGCTGCAGAGGGAAAATGAGAATTCTCCATTTAGAAAAGTTGGGACATAAAATCTGTTTTCCAATTAGTTTCTGGTGAAAAACTTTTTCTGAGTTGAATGATTTCACACAACTTATCATTTATCTTTACATCATGGCTGTTGGCTAACAACAGTCACTCAACCTCTACGTGGTTTTAACTAATACTCATGTGTGTAGATGGAGACTATTCTGGGACAGAAAAAGGGGAGATTCATGAAAATATATAGAACAACAGTTTTGACTTGTGGAGATTCTTTTGCTTCATAGGAAAAGCACAATACCCCACCACAGCATAAGAGAGCTACTGGATTTCCTTGCTAGGGGGTAAAGGTTTCTGGTTTTTTCCTGTTATTTGGAAACCATCTGTTGGTTGTTCTAACTAAAGGAAAAAACATGTCTTGACATGACTGACTTGACATGATGCACGATGGTTTTGAAGCACTGCAACCTGGTTTGAATATCATCATATGGAGCAACATGGAAACCTTGCAGGAGCGAGGTGGCAGCAGTCAGGTCAGTCGCTGTCACCACTTTCGCCTTCACTGATGCTCAGGACACGATTTATCTTCCTGATCTTCAAATCAATACTGTGTTATGGCTGTCCAACAAGGGATGCCAGTAATTTCATTATCTTTCCCCTGTACATCTAGCAAACACTAAAGATTTTCTTCCCAACAAGAAAGCTGGGAAAATGGTTTGAACTCGGTTTAAACATATTCCTGTGTGTGGGATGTTCCCATTTGTAAAGCTTAAGATGATGGGCAAGGTGTCATTAGCTACATTTAGTATCATCACTCAAACTCTACCAATACAACATGAGCCAGCAATAAAATCCAAAAAATCCACATCAGTAAACACCAGATGAAGACTAGATTCGATGCAGTCTGTTGGTTTCCTTAGCTAGGCTATTTGTTATGAATTGGCTTGTATGAATCAATGT
>JBBBVU010000023.1:16813162-16826615 GCA_037177055.1 Atherinosoma microstoma | reverse complement strand
ATTTACTTTAGTCTGCATTAAATTAAATGATAATCACTAAAAGTGACCTGGTTCAAACAGGATATTTTATTATTGGTCAAGGCGTAATATAACAGAATTCACTAGATTCATACGAATGCGTGTGATTCTGAACTACTCATCTATTTCTTTTTCATCTGTCAAGATGACAAATGTTTTTTATGTCCTGAATGTGTGTTGTTCATATTAATGACCTGTGAGCAGACTGTACAAATCACAATTAACATCATAACTAGTAAATTTGATTAATTACAATAGCAAAATTATTTTAATAGCAACAATTGCTGAACACAACTCTCGCCTGATACTTGCTGGGATAGGCTCCAGCCCACCCGCGACCCTGCATGGATTAAGCGGCACAGAAAATGGATGGATGGACAACTCACAGAAGTAAAAAATGAATGAATGGATATTTTAAAAAAACAACAACCTAAAGACACTAAAAGTACCTGAAGGCTTTGTCAAATACTAACACACTCTTACTTTTATTTGTACACTAGCCATGTATTTTGAATCATCCACATTGAAACCGTCACCGCTGATCAATCTCAGCCATTGTACACAGCTTGGAATTTGCTCTCAGACGCTGTGTTGAGGTGAATTTGACAGTTTCATATTTTGTTTAGGTAGCACAAAGCTGCATTTGAGAAATTTTACTGTCTCATGCAGGAATCAAAAGGTGTAACAGTTAAACCCTCATCCAGCTTGACAAATCCTGTTCATCTTCCATGGCACCAAGATAATTCACCCCGTGAATAATGATGACTGTTAATACATTTCTACAGTCAATATGTTCCTAATGGCTAATCTTTTTTCTTTTCTTTTTTTTAAATCCAAAAAGGGTAGTAGCAGTCCTAAAAGTGTTTTTTATATCACATCAACAGAAAATCAACATGTGGAGATTATTTTCCAGCAGACAGTCTGGTAGGTAATGCTCCATCAGTATGTCAATGGGCTTTGTGTTGTGTTGTATAACATGAAACCAGAGTAACTGAATGCATTGAACATTTACCTAAACAGAGGAACTGCTTTGTATTTTGCACCAGCTTTATTCAAATAAAACCATATTTCAAATTCTAATTTCATTAGGTTTTTCTGACTAGAGTTTGGGAGTCCATTAATCACAACACCACACCAAACTTACTTTTGGTTCGATGATTTATTCATGATGAATAAACCAGCTCTTACAAATCTCATCAATCACACTTTGACCCAGCTGCTTCTTTTGAAGTGATTTGAATAAACTATTTAAATGCCTGTATCATAAGTGCTGTCACTTTTAAAAAGCTCAACTTTATTCAGAAATAAGCAAGAAATAGTGTGTGTGTAAGACATAATATCCACAGGGATTTAAACAGTTGCTGCAAGTGTGTGCTGTGATCAAGTGATCTCTCTGCCTCAGGTCGGCCCCCTAGAGAGTCCTTAGTTCTCCTACTCCTCAACTATTCATCAAACTATCATCTCAGTTGATGCACACGTGTGCCTGAGCATTTCTGTTCTGTAGATTTGTCATATGCATACCATACAGAGCTAAGTGTTTGGTTTATATTTATCATTTTCATCATCACAAAGGCACTAAGAGCACATTCATTTCCATTTTAAACAAGGAGAATAACCAAAATGATCAGAGGTGATGCATTTAGGTGAACATTACTGCACTTCCAAGCCAGCAAGTAACTTTCTTATTGCTACTTATACATAAATCAGCTTCTGTGAACAAAGACATTGCTTTTCTATAATACTGAACCACAAAGAATTTAAACAATGCATTCAAAGAAGAAGAATGTAATGTTGTAATTAGGGACAGAAATAAAGAGAGAGCTCCCTTCTTACATTGAAAGCTGTTTTTCTTTTAGTTCCAAGAGGCAAGATCAGAACTTTATGGAGACCAGGGTCTTTATAATTCTGCATTACAGCTAAAGTAGAATTAAAAGCGCTCAGAGTGCAGACTTCATTCAAGCCATAGGGTCAGTCACCTGAGAAAACCCCCAAAAGGCCAAACAGCCCAGCCAGTACCCCTTATATTTTAAACCCTCTGGATCACCAGATCCAGAATATCAACATATCCTAATGTTGGATTATAACATCTACCATGATGTCATCTTGTAATTTATTTATTCATTTTCATTTCTTTGCCAATTATCAGTTGAGTTAGAAGCTGTAATGCCAAAATGATCCCTAAAGAATCCTTAAAATAATACCTGGATCCATACAATCATCCAGATCACCCCCAAAATCTAATCAGATGTTCCTTATCCCGTTTCTGAAATCTCCTGAAAATTTAATCAAAATCTGGCCCTTATTGTTTTAGTTATGTTGCTAACAGAGATCTGTCTGTTAGCAACATAACTGGTGTAATGTGTTAGATCTGAACACATCACACCAGTTTTAACATCTTTACGCTGGTTTCCAGTCAGTCACAGAATAGAATTTAAAACTCTTCTAATTGTTATAAATCCCAGAATGGTTTAGGCCCAGAATACATCTGTGATATGTTCAGAGATTATAAACCGACAAGAGCTCTTAGATCGAAAAACTCAGGTCAGCTAGTCCAGACCAGAGTCCAGACTAAACATGGAGAAGCAGCTTTTAGCTGTTATGCTGGAAACTAGTGGAGCAAACTGCTAATAGAGATTAAACTTTCACCAAATGCAGACACTTTTAAATCCAGGTTAAAAACATTTCTGTTTTCATGCACCTATGCATAAAATCTGCACAGTATCTTTTAACTTATCTTGCTTTAAATCAATTCAATCTATGATTTCATTAGTTTAAAAAAAAGAAGAAGATTTTATTGGGATGTTGTTGCTGCCTTTTACTACTGTTTATGCTTTCTTTGGACCATCTGTAATGCTTTTAATTTTTTATGTGAAGCACCTTGAATAGTCTTATACAGAAAATGTGCTATACAAATAAAATTCCCCTGTCTAGTTCTCCAGACTTTCTGAAGGACTTCTAAGTTTTCATTACACACAGTTTTTTTTCCTTTTTTTTAAATGCCAACTTTCAGTGCAATCCTTGTACCAGACAATTTTAACAATAATGTTTTTATTCTTTGTTTGTTTATTTAGTCCCTTAGCCTATGAGTCACCAAAGCATAAAAAAGAGACATAATCCAAGGAATTTTGTGTACATGCATAAGACAACTTTGCAAAGAAGCCATTTTAAACTGGATCTCTAGACACTTTTTTATTTTAGGATTTTTGCACCAACAAGGTGATTCCCAAAGCACTTTTAGCCAAGACCATGGCATATCTCAGTATTATTGTGGCGTGTCCTAAAAAATTTGAGGATACCAGACATGTGACCAGTCTAAAGATGAGCCAGATGAACAGTATCTGATTGTGATGTCCTTAAAAAACAAAACAAAAGAAAGAAAGAAAGAAAAAAAATCCAGTAAAGACTTGACACAGGACCAAAGAGATAAAACTGGGCCTTCAGTTGTTCCATCTACTGTTTACTGAAGTTTCATTAGAAATGGTCTCCATGCAAGGGTTCTGTCAGAGGCCATTCTTAAGGAAGGGAAACAGAGATGAAATGCCGAGGCATGCCAAATGTCACACATAAGAAAATCCGTGACAACAGGTCTGCTGGTGTAATGAATCCTCAGAGCTGGGATCTAAACATTAATGAAGCAGTGTGGGATCATATTGACAAGGAATGAAGAAAAGGTGTCCAACATCCAAAGAAGAGCTTTGA
Organism: Atherinosoma microstoma; assembly: GCA_037177055.1. Lineage (NCBI taxonomy): Eukaryota > Metazoa > Chordata > Actinopteri > Atheriniformes > Atherinidae > Atherinosoma > Atherinosoma microstoma. The sequence goes on along the minus strand of JBBBVU010000023.1, from coordinate 16,822,898 downwards.
AAAGTCCTTGAAGAAGCTTGGAGAACTATTCCTGGACACTTTTTAAACAAATGACAAAAAAAGCTTGCCTAAGAGGGTTCAGACTATTTTGAAGAATTTCTTTCTAGACTTTTAACTTTGCTAGACTGCACAAATTCTGTTTTGTATTTTCATCATTTTTGTATAGATTTCTATAAATTCCTGGAGCTGTTTCCAGTTTTCCTGATAGTATATGAAATAAAGAAATTAATATTTGTGCAGGACTACACCTATCAATCAAATCTATTCATATCTAGCATTTAATTACATCATCTTAGATATAAAAAACCCAATAAAAAAATTCAAAAATGTTATTCTCTTATGCTAAACTAAAAACAAGTTTCTATGCCAGAGGATTGCTCCTTTTCCATTCACAATTAATGAATTTTAACTTAAAGAAAATATGAGGAATGAGCATTTGTGTGGGTCTGAACATTCTCCTAATATCGACTCTGTAGTAGTCCAAGCTGTGCTGTTTAACATAGTGTTATAGACTTTTTCCCCCGACTGTAATTAGCCCCTCTGACCTCATACTGATTTCCCTTCACATCCCGAACATCACACATGCAGAAGTTTGTTCAGAAAAATATTTTTTCAAGGCTTTTCAACACAAAGTAGGGTTTTTTGATTGCACAGAATTGAAATAACAACAGTCTTGTTCATCACAATTATTTCTGGGACAGCACATCCGTCATGATCTGTGGTTATTATAGGCTATTATGATTAGTTATTGTAACAGGCCCACTCCTGTGTTAATGCAGCAGGAGTTAAAACAATGTCTCAACAATAATAAATCAGTGAGATGAAGTTCTATAGCTCTTACAGGACTGTTCTGAATGAGCCACCAGGCCTTCAGTACATTTTTATGACCATACATTTTAGTTTTAGCATTTTTTTTATGGCATTCCAACTAAAGTAGAAGATCCAAATTGTTCTTCAACCACTATCCCTATTTAGTAGCAGTCCACTGGACCTCCGCGATGGCACCAGACAGGGGATTTATGGTTAAAGTGCACATCCTTCATAAAACATGAGAACAGGCAGGAAAGGAAAGACTGCTCAGAGACATGGCAACACAAAGAGAACACAAAATCAGGGCCGAGTGCTATAAAAGCTACAGGAACTGAGGGGATGTGACAGCTCTGTGTTTACTTTAGAGTTTTCTGTGTTCACAGACTCATGGTTTGATCTTAATGGCCATGTACAATCAGGAAGTGTCAGAGCTCCAGTTTACACTGTATTCCTGCAACATAATGTTGTAATTTGCTGTGCAGGAAGCCGGTAGACACTTGCAGCATTTAGGGGTTTTTAGTTCTTATGTGAGCACATGCACGCAAAGACAATTGAGCTATTGTTAAAAAGAGCTAGTTTCGGTGCACCAGCTCCTGTCGCAGGGATTCTGTAAGGATCTAATGAAACCAAACCTCATTATTTTATTGAATCCGACCATTAAAACATATTGTTCTGTGCACGGTGAGCAATATCCTGGTATTGCCCAGACTTCCACATCCAACTATAGCTTTTGCAGTTGTTGGCAGGAGTCTATGCAGGCTTTATGGGCTTCCACACGTGGAAGACGTCCAAACTACAAGTATGTGCACACTGTAATTTCCCTGCCACCTGTGTGCCTGTCTACACTGCACTGGGCCTACACATAGTCATTGAATCCAGCTGGGCTCTGGTCGAACAATGTGCTCTGTCTCTTCATCCACATGTCCAGCGAGATGGGGGTATTTGACTGCAGAGGAAACGTTAAATGATGTTAATAATATGTTGTTGAAAAGTAGCAAGAAAAAAAGAAGCGAGCAACATGCGTGTATGATGTCAGTTCCAATCATTATGCCACCATAGTGAGGTAATGGAGGAACACTGTGCGGTTTGTCATGTTATTGCTTTGACTGCCTTTTTTCATGTAGTGCGTGCTGATTTAGTCCTCTTGTTTTGCAGGTGAAACTATGTGACACCTAATTGTGACAGGAAACATAACATTACATGACTTAAATGTGAGAATTCAATAAGGGAAGCAGAAAAGGACATCACAAAGTTCTCATGCTATATTGTAGCTTTATAAGGACATTCTTCTGTCATGCTTTACACAGAACAGGTGCCGCCACCTCACCCAGCTCAAGCATGTTTTCCATTGTCTTGCTTCTGCAGTTAATCCACATGTACAGTGCTTTCAAATCAGGTTGAATGGGGAAGGAGTGGTGAAATTCCCTTCCCAACTTCACTTCACAATTTCTATACTTAGCCTTTAATCACAGAGGCTTGGTATACTCTGTTCCCAAATATTATGCATTAGTTTCAAAACCTTAAATAGGTTGCAAAGAATTAAAAATGTACACATTTTTGCATCACCTAGGAGATATTCTTTCTAAAAACAAACAAAAAACAACACCGGAGTCATTTTTTGATATCACAATTCTCTCGACCATTGAACTCGTAAGTCCAGGTTTTTGCCTAGATCTCATTTGAGGACACCAATTTTGCTGTTTGGAGGTACAGGGTACTGCCGCCCAACCTCATAGATCTTCCTTTTAAGGATGCTTTACAGTTCTCAGAAGGTAAGGGGGTGATGGTGGCCGCACCATAGGGTCTTCTCCCTTTATACCCATAGCAGCCAAAGATTCAATGGTAAATTATTTGCAGCATGGGACGGTGTGTTGTCTTGCATGAAATTATTTTTTTCTGCGGAAGACATGGTTTTTATGTATTTTTGAGTCACTGCAAATGTTTGTCTCTGTGAGCAGGAGTATCCTGCATGGAGAGGTTCCTCGGATAACAGAGAAACCAGCAGCTTCAAATACCTGCTCATCAGTAGCTTTTAAACAGCTCCTCTCTTAATACATTTACCTGATGGAGACTTGATCTGAATGAACCGTTTGCATAATCAGGTTAATTCTACTACCTTTCCTGTATTCTTTTATCTTGTTTTTTGTATGCTGACCCTAAAGTGTCCTGAAAGGTGCCCATAAATGAAATATATTCTCTATACCAGGGGTAGGCAACTCTAGGCCCCGAGAGCCGCAGTCCTGCAGGTTTTACATTATTGTAAATAACTTCCTTTTGGTAAGACAATTAAGAAAATAAAGTCTTAACCTTGACATGTTTTCAGCTACTTCCTGTAGCCTTCCTCAGAAAGATCACATAATGTCGCGGTGAAGTGTCTTATAGGTTGTTCTTTCCTACCGTCTGGCATCCTTTCGAGGATGGCATCCCAGATTTGTGACAAGGTGTAAGATCCCTCATCCCTGTTGATGGTCCTATAGGGCCTGCCTCCATATCTCTATAGCCTCCCTGATCCAACCGTGTTGTTGCTTTTTGAGTGGATGACTGGCTTCCTCCCAGTCCATTGGTTTTAGATGTTTCCCTGCTCTTTTTTTATGTAACATAATTGTATGTTTCAAAAATATATTAAAATTCATTTTTGTGTTGGATCTAGTAGGAAAATGTAAAATATCAAAGAAGCTTGAGCTTTTTAAAAATGGGCTTTTTGATTCCTGATATCATGAAGCACTTGTTTACAAAAATTGTTCCACATGTAAAATATTTAACAGCAAGATCTGTTTTAGAGAGCAAGTTGACAACATTATACAAGATTATACAGATAAAATAGTTAGATTTGTGAATTGTGATACACTAAGATGTACACTGTATACTGTGTAAATGTATATTTCATTTTACATGCATGTTTGTCTCTTTAAGTATTCAAGGAAAAGCAGTTGCCTTAAATACACCTCAGATAGGCCTACATCTTCAAAATGTGGCGTGTCAGTTAAATGAAGTTTCAAATAATCTGCAGTAGTCATATAATTAATATAAATCATGATTAATTTATAAAAGTCTCCATCAAGATACTGAGACATCTTTGAATCCTTCATTGTTTGTTTGAATATAGTAAAAAAAAAAGCCTCAGAAATGATGAACTTTAAAAACAAGAAAATGAATGATCATAAAATAGAGTAGTATCTCTGTTCAGAAAGAGGTTGTCTTATAAAGGATTAAATACACTGTCAAGGATAATGTTAACATATATGTACAAATGCAATATTAAGAAAAACTTCAGAAAATTGCTGATCAAACTGAAAAGAAGTCCTGGATCTACAAGTTGTATGATGGACTGGTTCTCTCTCTCTTCTTTTACTAGGTTTGTCCAGCATCATGGCAGCAGAAATATGTTTTTGTTTTTTTTTGCAGAACAAATTTGTCTTGCCAAGGCAAGCTTAATGGTGGATATAAGATTCCCCTTGATACTTGATTATTGTTCTTTATTTTGTATTAGTTAAATTTTAAAGCTGGACCTGAGAAAGAAAAACAAGGGAAGGGGGGAGAAGAGACAAAGAGAGAAAGAGGAGAAGAAAAGGGAAACAGAAAAAAAAGGGAACCGCAACAACTGTGCAATGAAAACAGTAAAACCAGCTGCTACCAGCAGAGAAACTTAATGCCACCAAAAAGAAAATAAAGCAGAGCACCTATAATAAGATGAACTGAGAAAAAGCTTAATTACAGCACAAATAACAACAGAAGCAGCAATAAGATGGCAAAAGCATTAATCTGAAGGATCTCTGCATCTCTGAGGGACTATTCCAGCAGTTTTCACAGTCACCAGCAGCAGCCTAGTGGGGAAACCTGATCATGGACTGGCTTCCTCCTCCATCTCTAACTCAACCTGCCAACCCACAAAGATCCCTTAACAACACACCCTTTTCATCCTCTAACAGCTAGTCTTCAATCAGCTCCTCAACCAGCTCTTTATCCTCCCAACTGTCTACTTTAGATGTAAATGTTGTTTCTGACACTGACCTTAGTCAACAAAGGAAAGATGAACCTTCAGAGTTGAAAAAAGTTTACTAGCATTGCTGTTTCATCCACATCCTCATTTAGAGTTAGAAGGAAAGATCAAAGTTGATGGATTAATCTTGATCGTTGCATCAACATTTATATTCCTTTCCCCCTTGAGTGATTAGACTTTATGACATTGCTGTACAAACTACAGTGACAGCAGCAGGCACCATCTACACACCTCATATTATACCCCACCCTCAAACTTAAAGGATACTCAGGTAATAGGGTAAGAGTAGACGGTTACAGCCAAATGGCAACTCCCGCTGAGCCTCCAATGGCCTCATACACTGACTCTATGAGTGATATTGAATGTGTAGTTTGTCAGAAAATGGGTTCACATGTTTTAAGTCATGACATTACAAACATATTTTAATGGGATCTCTACTTTCTGCCTTGTTTTAGCCTCATCAACACAATTTTAACAGCAGAGGAATGATAACTTTTTAAAGTTGGGTTTTTCAAATATTTCTCATTTTAGAATTTTTAAAACTTCCTTTATTTTATTTCCATTTTCTGCTGAGGTCTAAGATTCACTCTGTTATGTCAATATTTGTTCTTCAGGTCTCTTTCTGGATCATTCTTCTTTCACATGTGCTTCTCTTTTTAACATTAACATTTTGCACCATGACTAGGGATCATTTATGTTAACTTCATCATGAAATTGAATAAAAATGTGTCCTCTGGCACGATAAAGAAATCTAATAAAATAAGAAATCCTACTGAGTTTAATTTTAAACTGTAAATCAGTTTTTCTTTTTCTTTTTTTGTGTTCTCATGTAGAAAAATCCTGATTCAAGATTCTCACATTTTGTTGTTTTGCTTTGTTTTTAAAAGAACTGATGAACATGATGATTTTGACTCTATTCTCTGGGTCAATAATCAGAAATGGGTCCTTCTTGCCCTTGTTGGTGTTCATGTTCAGTTTTGCTTTCTTATAGGTGCTCGTAATGTGTACCAGTAGGTTGTCTGGTTTTTCCATTCGGGAAAAAACTCACTCCTCCCTCTTCCCCTTGCTTTATGCCCAGAATTAACATATAATTCAGCGATAGCCAAATTAAAAACAATTAAGAACAATACTCAAGTTTCAAAGGGAGCCTTATATCCAAAAAGCTTAAATCCTATATATAGGTTCCCCATTGGTAAAGCAAATTTGTCCACCACAACATGGCAGCCAGTTAATCATTCTGCTTGCTATGATGTTAAGAAAAAATGGTCTCATGCTTGCAGTCATATGTATGAGTTATCTTTTGCTATCTTTTTATCATAAAATACAAACGCAGACAAATTTTAATTTCAACACGATGACAGTGACTTTATAATCCTAAATTATCTGTAGCAAAACCAAAAGTAAAACAAATCAAAAACAAACAAGCAATGATCATTATGAGTCATCCTCTTTGGGCAATGACTGCTGGTGGTATTTTCTTCCATAAAAGGCGAACATTGCCATCTTTACAGTGTGCTTGATTAAAACCTTTTTCCACATGTGTAATGTCCTCAACATGTCCACATTTCCCCCATAAATTGTGACTCACTAATCTGAATCTGGTTGAAACAAGATGTCTGGAATGAGCTATTTTTGCATGAAGAGCAATGTGACTAGGTCCAAGTAATGTGATTTATAGTTGCCTTATCCATACAGTGTAAATATGAGAGTGTACCGGAGATGTAATATCAAGTCGAAGGGTATCATTCAGCTCAAACTTCTTATCCTCTAGGACAAAAATCCCATCTGATATACTGCCACTGTCAATTTAATGTTACCCAGAGAGATTTTTTATCCATTCAACATTTTAACCAACAACTATATTTTCATTACATCAAAGACCGTCCTGCTGTCCCAGTCTATCACGAATATCGCAGCATCCAGGTTTTAGGTTGTTCTCCTCTGACAGAAATATCATGCTCCAGATTTGACCTTAAAAGCCTTCTTAAAAAAACCCAAAAAAACCTCTTTGAAGTATGTGGGATTTTTTTCTTTTTCTTTTTGTGCTAACATGAGGTCAGAAACACATTTCTTCAATTATCGGCGAGTAATATGTAAAACAGAAGCTTTCATTTCTTTGCCACACATGTACTTCTGAACAATGAAATCATTATATACTGGAGCTTCGCTCCTGACAGTGAGCCAAAGCAGGATGCAGTTTGGTGCTGTGTTACAGTAACATCATTTATGTGCTAACTGAGAATTTTTTTTAAATCTCGCTTTGGTCGGTTGCTGATTTTAAAGCCTGTGTGGTTGATGTTCTGTCTAAGGATCATCTGCATGGTGTCAGCATATTGAAGCAAATTCCTTTTTAAATATAATATCTGGAGATTTTTACTCCTGTCAGAGCTATTAAAGTCTATTGGTCATAATTTATTAGACTTTCTTCTTAAAAAAAAGAATATATACACACTTCTATTTCTTTCTATAAGAATTAAAAAACAAAACAAAAACACAAGTGTTTCTTTGTATTTTTGCGCTTTATGTTCATTCTTTTGTTTTTTAAGTTTTTTGGGTTGTTCATCATTATCTGTTTTAAAAAGATTTTATCAGGAAGGATTTGATTTAGCAGAAAAAACCTACTGAGATTCTCTTCACTCAGGGTCTCTGTCAAATGGGCCAAGCTTGTAAAAGAAAACTGGTCGAGGTTAAGCAATAGTTTAACACGCATTTGCTTTCGAGAAGGGTGATAAAGTACAGATACAACTTTTCTGTCTGTACACAACATAAGGACTCAACATTTTACTGTTGCTCTATTGAATTTTCTGAGAAATTCTGAGTTCATTTTATTGTAGCCTAGTGTCACTGATATTTTCAGAAATGCCAACAGATGAGGAACTTCATTTTTGACACATTTTATGTGTGCAGACCAGTCAGTATCTGCTTACTCAGAATGTCTTTCTTTTCTACTGTAAATTATTGCACATTAGTCTGTCTGTATGTTCTTTTAAAGACAGAGGGTGCACATGTGGGTGGCAATAAATGTACTCATGCTTTGAATTCACTGTCCATTTCGGTTTTCCAGTACTGTGGCAGTGGTGCTGTGTACAAGACATGTCCATGCGGTCGCAGTAAATTACAGGTTTCACGGCTGTTCACATATTGCCTTTCCAAGACACACATACACATGCACAAATATACATATAGCTGATCCATGGCGTATTAAATGTGATGCTAGCTGTTCACTAAGGGCCCTTTGCTTTTATCCATGTTTTGTATAAGTTAAACTAGCCTAATATAATATGCTCTGAACTAAAAGTTACAATTACTTTTTTTGTTGTTGTTTGTTTTAGTTAGTTTTTTTAGTTGCAGATGGCTAAGTTTTAAGTACTGACTTAAGCTATGTTAGCATAGCATTTTGGTGGCATTAGTTGAGCCCTTGTAAACTGGGTTGTTTTTTGTTCTGTTTTATAGACTGTGGATTAAACTAATGAAGTTTAATATGTAACAGAAAAGAAGACTGATAGATACAGATGTGCTTAAGTGTATATGTGTGTATAGTCTTTGCACAGACCCAAGCTAGATAATTCCCAAAAAGCTACTTCAATGATTTAAGAAGTTCTGTCACAGCGTCTGAGTAATAAAGCTCTGTTTCTTTTTGCTCAGATGGAACATGTGAGCAAAACTGCAAATTGCATTGAAAAGGTTTTAAAAAATGCATTGAAAGTGCTCTTTTACAGTGTCATATCACCGAGATGCCCATATTGCTGAGATGCATTAGACGCCTGTGAAAGCAGACCATGCTCCTCTGATCCCATATTCAGTTGGATGTCATTTAGGCCCTCTTCAAACCAAACTCTACTATTAGAGGGAAAAGACTTCGCCTCATCTGTCTCTTTCAGTCCTCTCTTCTTGGGATGGTAGTAACATCACATATGGAAGACATCACGCTGTTACAGAGCAGCTCTCCTCGGCAGGCACTAATAACAGCGGAGCTGTGGGTTTAATAAAAAGGAATGGAACGAATTATGGCCCCATCCTAGTCAGGGCCATCGTGTACTGCAGCACATTAGCGTGGCTTCAGCAGCAAGCTAAGACCAGCATAGACAGGGAAGTGAAAATGGGGTTCAATGATGTGGTGTTGAGGGAGACACACAAAGAGATATAAAGTATGTCTTTGAACGGTACAAAGACTTGCTCTGTCAGAGAGATGGCAATGGGGCAACAGTAGCAGTTTGATGAAGGTTAAATTTCATTTTAATTCAAATGATCATTGTGATGCTCAGCTAACCTAAAAATTGAAGAACAAAATTATGCTGCGGATGGACGATGATGATATCCTGAATGAGTTAATGTTCCATGTGGTGACTTAAACAATAACTCAATAGTAGAAAAGAGCTATTTTATTTTATTTTCATGATTTTGCTGCAACAAAATAATTTCCCTTTGGGGATTATTTAAGTATTTTCCCTTTAATTTAATTTCAATGCAGTTCAATTCAATTCAATTTAAAAAATAAAGATCAACAAAATAGCAATTCCAACATGTTGTTCCTGTGAGTTATTGTGAACGTTACAGTTTGTGCACCTACTCATTTTAAACAACATTCCATTAGTAAGCAAATACTTTGAAAGACACTTTAATATATTGTCTTAAATGAGCACAAATAATTTCACATGTACAGTGTGAACAGGGTAAATTCTCACAAATATCCTCTTACATACTATAATATCATCACAATGTACCCTAGTAATGGTACCTATCCATCTACACACAAGTGACAGAAACACAAATATTCCCACGTTTTATGTTGAGTAGGACAAGCGCTACTAAATCCCCTAGAAATTTTATTTTTATTAAATCAATAGCAACAGAACACACACACACACACACACACACACACACACACACACACACACACACACACACACACACACACACACACAC
>JBBBVU010000023.1:16785025-16796946 GCA_037177055.1 Atherinosoma microstoma | reverse complement strand
TGTTAAGCGCCCTGAGATGACATTGTCGTGAATTGGCGCTATACAAATAAAGATGAATTGAATTGAATTGAATTGGCCGTATAACTCTAAGGGATATTTAATTCATCCTGGAAGTGTTTTGTTTTCTGTTTTTTGTGAGCCTGAAACTTTTTTCATTTGTGCTATGTGCCATCTTCATTTACTCTTTGCCAGTACCAAGTATTCTGATATTTACACATCTTAACAAATCTCACAAGTGTTCCTTTTATTATGACCCCAAAAATATTCATAGACCTTGTGGTTGCAGAGATATAGTCATTTCATAATGGGCGTGCAATTTTGAAGCAAAGGCCGAGAAAATAGGCACAGGGCTCAAATGGTTAATCAAAATCCTTCTGACATCAGTTTACACTACGCTCCAGTAGTGTGTTTTTCTCTCCAAAAGCATAGATTTAAAAAAAAAATCTATGATGATAATTTATCCGTCATGACCAAACAATTTTTCTTAAGCCCTACATAATCACAATGAAAAATATCATAGCGTTGATTAAAGAAAGGGTCAGTTATAGGCCTAAATGTGGGAAAAATAAGTTGTATGATCAGTTCCTGCACTGCTGCAAATCTAGTTTCTCATTGAGATTTGTAGTTTTTCTGCAATTACATTTAACTTAAAGTGTCAAGTTTTAAATTTCATATAGCAGCTGCAGTAGTGAAAGATGATAAGTCTTACATTATGGAGAGTGAACCCCAAAAAAGTGCACTTTTTCAGAAAGCCAGCTAATGCTGAATGAGAGACTGTATTAAGTGACAGAAGTTAATGGAACAGACGCCCGATACTTCTGCTTTATATCCTTTTTCCTTTTATCCATTGGAGGACTGGCTGAGCACATTTCAAGAGCTTCACACTTGATTTTAGGAACATTTCAATATGCTGCAAAATAAATGTCAGTTCTCCTACTAAGTCATAAAATTCTATGAAAGTGATTGATTACATTTTGTATGTTTTCCCCTGTGTCCGGTAGTTCTCTTCCAAAAGGAAATCATCTGCCCAACAGATGTATATTGTCTTTTTCACTTGTTTGGAATGAATACAAAGAAAAGGAAGCGATTTTTTTCTTCAGAAATACAGCACATGAATAATCCTAAGACATCTTTTGGAATAAAAGATTTAGTCAGAATTTTCAGCAGAATCTAAAATACAAAATTCTCAGAGAAAAAATCTCTACAACAGTTTGTCCTCTAATAAATTAATCCTTTAAAAAAATGCACAGTTGCATTAAAGTACCATTTGTGGAGGCAAGACTCCGCAAACAGTGGCAGATGTTCTTTTCAGATTCGTAAATATGCAAAGCAATGCATTGGGGTAATAAATAAGAGCAAAATTACAGCATGTAGAAGGCTATGTTTAACATGTATAAGGCATTGCATCCTTGCTACATCTTAAAAATTAAATAAAATAAAGAAAGGCCATGAAATTATGTTGCATTGAAAACAATAAAAAATATGAACTTCATACAGTTGTATACACTATAAATTTCCTTTCAGGGGCGATTGAACTGATTCATGATGAATATTATTCTCACCAGCACCCATTTATATTCATTGTGATTGTACCATTGTGCATAATTCAAATAAATTGTCTTGGTTGTGTTTGTCAAGGCTTGTGAGCCTTTTTTGTTCCAGTTAAACTGTTGGTATGTCTCTTTGCAGAATTCGCTAGTTTGGCTTGTGCTTGTCTCATTCCAGCAGCTCTCATGAGTTTTTGCATTTCTAAGTGGCTCTGGAGGTTAAACCTGTAACAAATGTCTTTAAAATGACTTTTGTAAGGCTGACATATTTGTTGGCATTCAGCTACCTTCACTTAGGTAATGAAAGCAAGGCATATTTTCCATAATCAAGGGTGCACACAGTTAGACCGGTAGCTACTGAGAATGTTTTTTTTTAGATCTTTGGTGAGTAGCCATTCAGTTCCAACCAAAATCATGGCCAGTCATTTGGTAAAACTTGAGATTAAAAGGTCTGTAAAAATCTCTGAGTCTGAGCAGGACCTCAGATGGTATCTGAGGATGGGGTCTGCCCTTTGACTTCCCCAGGCAACGTGGCCTGCTGCTCCCCTCAGGCTTCTTCAGGCAGGGGAAACCTTTGGTCTGGTTGAAGTAGAAGTGCTTATCTGTGACCACTCGTTTGAGCCCTAGAAAGTCTTGGACCCGGCCCATCTCGCCCGCTGGGTCTGTCACGAGACGTTCCCCGCTAACAAAAAGGAAACGTGAGAGTGGAAAATAGCGCAGCCAGTTCTCTAAATGCTTAGCGTAGATGCCAATGCGTATAGCGCTCCAGGATGTGTCAATGAAGCCCTGAGTGGCATTGCGGAAGGCCAAGTTCTGGAAGGATGGGAGCCCAGGAGATTTGGACAGAGTCTGAGTGTAATCAGAAACAGCCCGGGTCACAGGATCTCGCACCACCACGATGAGTTTGGTGAGGCAACTCATGGAGAGGACACGCCGAGGAGCTTCTTTGGTGATGAAATAACTTGGTGTCTTCTCCATGGTGATCTGACCCTCCAGGGTACGAGGCATCAAGTTCCTTTATGAAAAGAGAACAATAAAAGACAGGAAATGTTATGAATAAAACTAAGCATTCCAAAAGATTATACCAATCTTCTTTTTGTATAAAAAGATACATTCCCCTGATAGTCTCAGCACATTCCTTTGATGTTGCTTCACTTGCCTTAGGCTTTTGATTTGACTTTATAATTAGAATACCAAAACTGTGATTACAGGGAGATAAACATGACCTTAACTTCTGGCGCTGATGGAGCGACCATGTCAGCACAGACTGCAAGAGAATCTGTGAACAGCTACAGCAGAAAAAAACCACAAGGCTATATTAACCTCAGGAAAGTAATTTCCTCTCATCCGCTGCTTCCTCCTAAACAAGCTCATAACTGCTGCTCTTGTTCCTCGTTGTGTTCCTTGATGCTGTGACAGAGTCCTGCTGGACTGAAATAACCACATTTCAGTCATACCATTAGCATTTGTATTCTTACAGCAGGGTTGCATAAGCATCACTGAAACAAGACATCTTTGCCCTTCCTTTTTGGTGCCTTTCCTTTCATGAAAACTAAAAGTTCATTTTAATGACATTTAAGTTTTATATTTTTCAAGAAGTTTCTTGTTTATTTAATTAGAAAAATCTCACGCTGTTGACATGTCAACAGTTGGCATACAGAGTAGGCCTACTGTTAAAATGGGGACTGTCTGCCTCCCTGTAGGCTACCTATTTACAGTATCAGCCTCTGTACAAAACTAGCATGCCAATATGCTAGCATAACACATTGCAAATAATAGTATTGCTATAGCATTATAATGTGCAATAGTACTAGCACAAGTTTTCATATCAATAGAGAAATAATCACAGCGCTGAAATCACAACCATATAATACTTTTAAAATGGGGATCAACTGCTCCATTTAATATCAATATCAACATACTAACAGAGTTGTGTTAGTATAACACATTGCTACCTTAGTAGCTATAATGTTATATTGTGCTATAGCTATTTCTTAACAGCAAAATTAGCTTACATGTGTAGGTTTTAAAGACAAGTAAGCCTATACCAAAAACACTCACTAATAGCACTGTGCCTCACAAACAAGGTTAGCAAACATTAGCCTACTAGCATAGATGCTGACGATGACGGCACAGCAGTCTCATTTAAGTATCTTTAAATTCAACAGTAATTGAATGATTTTCACACCGTGCTTGAAGAGATACATGATGGTGATTGTAACTGAAATTATAAGTTGCATAACATTTACTTGCTCAATGATAGCTCTGAGCTAATTAATTTACAGGTTTAACAGGATCCAAAAAATATCTGTGAAAAGAGCAAATGTTGATCTCTCCCCCCCCCGTATCAAAGAAGGGTTAAAAGTTATGCTTTTTTTTCACCAAGCTGTGCACCAAGGGTATAAAACCTCTCTACCTAAACTTTACAAGAGGAAGATGAAATGTTAAAAATTTTTTTACAGCAAATATTTGAATGCCCACTGTTGGAAACCCACAGGTGAGACTGACATAAAAAGTAGCTATTTTCTCAGCAATTATAAAGTGTTGCAGGAAAACCCATGATGGTTTGACATTTAGTCGGCATGCACACATCAGAACCATGAAACTGAGGCTGCTGGATGGAATTTAGGTAGCGTGATTATCATTTTTTTGTATTTGCATCTGTGCTTTTTCCAATGTTTCCAATGAAGGTGGGTTGTTGCAGACATATGAGCGGATGAACTTAGAAAATCTGATTTCTCTTCCAAACTGTGCAAACCTATCCCATCTTATCATAACCAATAAAAATACATGGAAATAATGAGAACAAAGAGGAAGAAAACTACAATTTCCCTTTACTTTAGGCTACTTTTTTCAGCTTGTGTAGCTACTGAGTGATTCCTAGAAAATACCCCTAATATAACTCCCTATATAGGTCCCTAATATAACTTGTTCCGGTCCTATCTTAATTGTTCATTTTGGCACAAATTCTCATCCTCAGTGCTTGAGGTATTTTTGGCACCTGTGGCTTTTAGTGAACAGTTACCCCATCCTCACCTAAGTAGTTTTCCCCTACTTAGGTGACTCATACTATGAGAAGTTGAAGCATAACTCCAAAAGTTCAACAAACCCTGACCAAAGCCTGTATTTGACTGAGGGATCCTGTAATGTGTTAGAGCATACTGTGTATAAATTGAGGGCAATGGGAGGGAAAAGAAAGCTTATTTGTCCACTTTCATTTACTATATGCTACTGTAACACTGAAATCTTATAACCTCTGCCTTGTCCTATAAAAACAACAAAAATACAGTTCCTTTCATGGAGACAGAAAGGATTGAGGGAGAAGATTGAAATAAAAGGCTCAGTTTGACTTATAGGAATCTAAGCAGTGAAGAATGCCAGTGTTGCAACTTTGAAAGCTCCCTCAGTTTCCATGCTTCCCCTTCCCTCCTCAGCAGTCATGTGGTGGCGGTTGGGTCAGAGACTTCGTGGTTGGTCTGTAAGTTGAGGGGCCTATGAAGCTCTTGTCTGTGGTGATTGAACCAGCTCCATTTTTCTGTCTTTCTTTTATACGACTAACATTCTCAGCTCCAAGTCCGGCATATCCCCCTGGCATGCAGTTATGAGGGTTACACCAAACACACAACTTCTGGTATTCATAAGAAATCTCTGACTTCTATTAGAGTGAAGGAGCAAAACAAAATTGGGAAAAATTCAGCAAATACTGAAGGGGAGGTTAGTTTTGGAAAACAATGCTGTTTCTATAGCTTCCTTTTCTGTTGGGATGTTTTACAGTGAGCATTTTGAGCCAAGGCATAAACTACTGCACCAAACTTGATTTTTGAACCATGGTTCACAAGCTTATTTGTGGTCACTATATGATATGAGGGACAATATCATTTTAATGGATCTGGGTCCCAGAAGAAAGAAGCCACATGTCATATTCTTAACCAAGAATAGTGAAAAAATGAAATAAAATGAAATAAAAAAGACAGAAAACAAAGAGACATGGTGCTTTGGTAAACCTATTACTCCTCTGCTTGTCTCGTCTACTTAAATCTTACAGAATAACTGGAAAAAAAACATCAGATGATATGCCAGGGCAATTAAGTCTTCCCAGTAAAGAAAATAGGAGAGTTGCATCCTTTAATTAACATATTTTGACCACAATATATTTGGAACCTTTAATGCTACTTTTACTGGAGTCACCTTTTTTTAAACTCATCCTCCATCACAAAGCATGACAGTGACTCTGGGAAACTACAGGTCTTTTGCATTTCTCTATCTCACAGAATACAAAGAAGATTACATGCAAGGCTCCTTTCAATATTTTTCTGTCTAGAGCAGTTTCATGCGTGTGCCTGTAAATACTAACTGGATGTTTAATTCTATGCAATTGGGCTAATGAAACACACAGTGTCCCACTTTAGGATTACAGGGGCTTCTATTGACATGATGCTTACTGTTGGACTGTGTGCCAGTCTGTGATCTCAGACCACATAGCAGGGAGAAACAGACAAATGGCAGCGTTTACAGAAGAGAGGATATGCAGTAGATGAGGAGAGGGAGAAGAAGTTTGACTTACGATTCTCTAATTGAACTTGAATTAGGACTTTGAGGCATGTATATCTCACAAAGATGAAAAGGCCAGTATTTGCCAGTATTTTTTATCTGACTGCTTTTGTGGTGTGTTTAGGGAAAACCTAGCAACCCGATGTTTGTTTTCATCACACCTTTAACGTTTGCATCTGGAGTAGGAATACCACTGGGTTTTCAGCAGTACACAGATGTGAGTTTATCTGTGCGTACGATTGTGTTCAGGCCAGGCGCTTCAGTCAGTGTGGGTGGGCTGAGGTTTATTACAGCCCGGTTAAAAGACTGCAGACTCGTGGGCTACTGTTTATCATTAGAATGTGAGGTGTGAGCAGTGTGTTCTGACATCAAAAGCAAGAAGGGCTGCTTTGTGGGGAGTTGGGGGACAAACCGATAATTTGAGTAGAATTTTCCGTCTCTGCTCCACAAGCCAAGTTGACGTAACTACATATTCGGTCAAAGCAGAGTTAATAACAGAATCTGAATCTGACATTTTTACTGCATACTGGTGATTATTCCACAGAAATTCATTAATTTATTCATTCATGCATCATCCTCTCTACCTCATTCATCCATCTGCCCGTCCTTCATCGTCCTCATGCCTCCCTCATTGGATGGGATAGGCATAGACTTTAATATCAAAGACTCCAATATAAAATGTTGTGGAATTTTTCATATATGTCAAATTTTCTTTTACTTTTTAAACATTAAAAAACACTAACACACTGACCACCTCTTTGTTCAACAACGCTCTGTAAGGGTTTAGTAACTGAGACCAGTTGCTTTAATTATGGATGCAAAATGTTTCCCACTCTTACTTGATACATGCTTGACAGTTTGGGGCCACATTTTTATGCATTTTCTATTGTATAATGTATTATACATTGAATAGTATAGTAAGAAGTGCATGTGGTTTTGCATTGTTTTGCTGAAATAAGCAAGGCCTTCGAAGCAAGGCTGCATGGCAGAGGGCCCTCATTTTGCTTCTAAAAATGCAAATTTTGTTTATTTTTTATTGTGCCTTCAAATATGTTCTAATTACGTATACAGTACATACAGTACAACTTTTTTCAACTGTGTCCCAATGACAAACCACATGGTCCTTCTCCTCTGTCACATGCAGAATTTTAGATTTTGATTGGCCAGACCACAGGATAGTTTTCCTTCTGAAATAATTCTAAACAGAGAAAATATAAAAGGGTTACTGTATCTTGTATTAACATGTTATTGTATACATATTTTTCCATTCACTGTCGATGGTTTTCAGAAGTGTTCCTGAACCAACAGTGTGATTTCCAGTTAGGAAAAGTGTTTTTTTTTATTTATTTTTTTTATTTTTTGCTTCCTAATATGGAGGTCATGCTCATCAAACTTTGTCTTGCATGTAAGATTTTAATTTATATGGATTTACTAATTATTTTCATGTGATAAACTATTTTCTAATACAAACATTTACAGAGTAGTGAACCCTTTTCCAACTTGACTTCTGAAGGATTTGTCTGGGACACAGTCTTCATATGCAATCAAACATTCCTGTTGCCAATTTATCTGATTATTTGTGAAACATTTGCCATTGATTTAGTTTCACACTTGCAATCCAGTCTTTTGTTTCTCTGTTTCAACTTTCTTGAAATACACTGCAGACAATTTAAAATGAACATGAGTACCAACTTCTTTGGAAACAGGGATGTCTTTCAAAAGAAAAAAAAACTGACACATTAGACGGAATTGTTCCCATACTTCTTTTATTGTCTGTGGTGGCTGATATTTGATTGAGGTGGTTTACGATTTCAAAGTAAAAACAGGCACCTGCAGGTATGCTGTAAACACAAGACCTTTCAACTTTTTCCAAAGGGCAGCACATACATCAGCCATTCTTATGTCTGTTTTTTTGTGCACAAAGCATTTTACTCTCTTTGCGCTGTCCTATGCCACACACATGCACACATGTGCGCACAGTAACCAGCTGACCTTACCCTCCACAGGATGGATCCACATCTGGTAGCAATGAAGTTCTTAGTTTGCGTGTTCATGTTAATGTGTGTATGGCAGAATGAGGAAAGTGTTTCTGGGTTAGGAAGTTTTCCTCTGGTCCCGAGTTCTTGAGCTCTAAAAGCTGTGATCCATCCCGGCTTTGCTGGGCCCAAGGCCAGACCCCCGGACCCTCTTAATCCCCATCAGGCTGCACTGTGCGGAAATGGACTCTTCCACCCTGAAGGTCAGCTGCAGATGGTTGTGATTCAGAGGCTGAGACCACCAGGGATCATAGGGATCATGTAATGCAACATGTCATCGTGCAGATTTCTCTCCCGTGCTTGTTTTGTTTCTTTTCTTCATCCCTCCATTTCTCCTCACCTCAACTCTGCTTTTTTCTTCACTTTTCCAACTGACTCCCAATCTTTTCTCTTATAACTTCAAAGCCTCTTGGCCTCTACTGTATCCTTCAGAGTGAGAATGTTATGAATGCATTTGACATGTGTGAAGGAATTTTGAAAAACACTACCAACCTTGAACCACCACAAAGTGACATATGAAGACAGATACAGTTTGCCTGTGTGTGTGTTCAAAGATCTGCAAAAAACGACTGTGTTCAGGGAGAGGTTTGTCATTATACTGTCTGAAAATACAGGGGAGAGGAGTTTCTCTAGGCTGATTACAAGTCAGCAGGGAGTGTATGCAGTTCAATAAAAGGGGAAGTAAAATAGTGCTTCTCTTTGTGTCTGTTGGAGATGGGCCATTGCATTAGATGGATAATGTTTCTGGCCAGTATTTAGACTTTTATTTAATGTACCTGCCATGTACAAGTACATATCCCACTCTTTTTTTCTTTTTCAAAACTTCCTGTTGTAAGGTTGCCAGCCCCAAGTTTCAGGGCCTAAATAATTGATTCAAAGAGATACATATATTAATCCTGAAACTGTTTGGGGTTACTTATAGGCAAGCCTGAAACTTTTTAAATTTTTGCAGAGTGCCAACTTGAGCTGCTGTAGCTCAGGAGGAGGAGCAGTCATTTACCAATGGGAACGTCGGTGGATCATCTCCTAACTACATGCCAAAGTGTCTCCCAAGGTGTCTATCAGGGTATGAATGGATGTGTGCTGTGTACTATGGGTGAATGTGACATGTAATGTAAAAGGGCTTTGGGGGGTCAACATATGACTAAAAAAAGCACGATATTAGTAAAGTCCATTTATCATCTTCATTTATTCTTCATCAGCAACACATGTAGGCTACTGTTATTAACATATCTTAACAAATCTCACAAGTGTTCCCTTTCCTATGACCCTAAAAGTATTTAATAGACCTAGTGGTTGCAAAGTGTTCATAGTATTAACTATTGAAATATTTTTGTCAGTGCATCCCAGTTAAATGTAGCAATACTTCACCTAGTCTAGTATAAAATAATGAACCTCCAGGCTACGTGGTTAGTGAGCTTCTGGTTTAATACCACTCACTGAAAGACCCAAAAAACACAACCGCTGACAAAAATGTAGCTCTAATATTACTTCAAGGAAAGGAAGGACACAGGTATTATGAAAGAAAATATAGCGTATTGAAGACTTTAATAAGTATAAGCTTTTTTATTAGCTTCTAAGTTCTTTTTGATGGACCTGAATTCAGAGCTTTTATACTTTCCAAGAACTGCAAGTATCCTCTCCTACACTGAATTGTTAGTGCAACCCTCTTACACAATTTCTGTGTGACATAAATCCATTTTGTTCACAGCTCATGTTTCTGTAGCTCGCCTTAGTGTGTGTGTGTGGCGAGCTATTACACACTCTGAAGGTTGCAGTCTGGCAGACGTACCAGGGTGGTGACAAGTATTTTTACCGATGAGGTTTGCATCACTGGGGTAGGTCGGTAGGAAAGAGTGGAAAAATGAGTCTAGCTGAGAGGAAAAATAGAAGGATAACAGTTAATAGACACATCTCAAGGACTGAGAGTGGTGGGTGAGTGAGAAGAGGTCAGTCAGAGTTTCCTCTGAGAAACCAGGACGGCCCTAATGACAGAGGACGATCTGTCAGTTTGACAGAGGAAGAGCTGGAAGCTTTTATGTGTGAATGCTTGTGTGACTCTCAACAAAGCCACTAACCTTTAGCTAATGTTATTACTACTCTTGGTATTGCTGATACTGCACAGCTGCCAAAACCTGGACTGGCTGGACATCAGAAGCACAAAGGGAGGATCAAGCTTGTGCTAGTCACAGCTATAGGCTATGCCAATATTTAATGTGCACATGGAGCAGAGAAACTTTCTCCCTTATGGTTACACTCATGGGTACGACATACACTCATATCGCATGCTAGCTCTTTATTTTTTATACATGCCAGTTTAGAGACTCACAAGTGGAGCTAGGAGTTAGTTAATGTTAGTTTATGTTAGCGTAAAGATTAAAGTGAGCTAGTTTGTATGCCACAAAGAAGGATGACGAAGGCAAAGAAGGCAAACAGTATTGCTAAAGCTAAATATCCCATTAGCCACGAAAGCTGGGCAGCTTTGTATTTTATCAGGGTTTAGATATTGTTCCTATGATAAAACAGCGTAAATAATCTTTTTATTTATATATTTTTACTATCATTATAAGCTTTTAAAGTTCTGGTAATCAAATTTCCTTTCCAGGCTAACTTTTTAACTGTGTTAGCAGGTTGCTATGTGTAGCAGAAACATGAATGTGCCTACTGATCTTGAATTAATGAGGAAAAACACAGCAGAACACAAATATAAACATAAACTATCTGTGCAACAGGATGGATGTGATGATTATATCATTTACACAAATGAGGGGGAAACAGCTAGCATGATAAAAATATTGCTTGCTACAGCTAAATATCACATTATGCATAAAAGCTGGACAGCTCTCCTTTTTTTATCAGGGGTTACATATTCTTCCTCTGGTTAAACAGTGTAAATAATCATGTTTTAGTATCATTCTAGACTTTAAAAGTTGATCAAATATTCTTTCCAAGCTAACTTCCTAACCAAGCTAGCTGCTTAGGTGTAACCAAAACACGACAAACAGCATCAGGGACTCATTTAACCATTAGGAAGGAAGCAAATACGGGAATTTTCCCCTGAAAAATGATTGTTTTCCAATTGCTTTTAAATGCCCTTAATGATGTTGAATAATTGAGGAGGGAATAACACAACGAAAATATAAAGAAATCAGCGGAAACCAGAGTGAATGAGTGACAGGAAGAAAGGATGTGATGATTATATCGTTTAGACAGCAAAACAGCCTGTAATGACAGATGAAGGAAATAAGGCAAGGCCTTTAAATCTGAATGTATGGGTCCATACAAATGAGTGTAAGTAATTGTGCGTGTTTGTCACTGCCACTGATTGCTCCCACCCCTCGTGAATTATCAAATGGGAAAATCTGCAGTTGTGTTCCTGCCAGGCCCACAGTGGCCTGCTTGTGTGGCTTTATCGCAGAGCTTCCTCGGCCTCTGGGGCCACACCCTGCCTCCATCCAATGTCCTGAACACAGGATGGAGGGAGGGACAGACACATTAGTTGCAGAGACGCACAGATTACATAGAAACTCTTCTGTTTTCCTGCAACTTCATTGATGTCATGACATCCTTGCCGCAATTACATAACTAGATAGAGTATTATGATTGTATGAATATAATATGTACAGTACATAAGTGTGTGTGGACTCTCAAATCCAAGTATATACATTTTTTATATAAAAATGAAGCTGAATAAATAATTTTATTGCTCAACTGGGAATATTTGTCTTAAGTTCGATGTTTGTGTTTAAAAGCTTGGGGTTTGGGATGCTGGATGCACTTCATATAT
>JBBBVU010000023.1:16767472-16783952 GCA_037177055.1 Atherinosoma microstoma | reverse complement strand
CTGGGCGTCCCTGCTCAAGCTGCTGCCCCCGCGACCCGACCCCGGATAAGCGGAAGAGGACGGTACGGTACGGTACGATTTACATCCGTGTAGCATACAGGATTTCAGGCTTGCAACCTATTCCAAAAAAAGTGGGATAGGGGTCATTTAGACTTATGAGGTAAGGGAAAAAGTTATTTCAAACAGGTGATCTCAATGAGGGATTAAAATCAGGATTTGGTGTAAAACCAGCATCCATGAAGGGATAAGATGGGCAGATGATTTTCCTCTATAGATCATAATATCAATTTGGTTCAATTCAGCTTCTTTACCTCTGCCAAGGCGGTGTTGGTTTGTTTGTCTGCCTGTTAGCAACATAATTTAAAGTTATGGACAAATTATTATTCAATTTATCTAAATAAAGTCTGGGGTTAACCTTGTCCAGAGGAAGCACCAACTTCTCTGGACTCTGAGGTTTCCACACAGAAAATGTATCAGGTCAGACGACTGAATTTGACCATTTTTAAACTTTTTCATTCTTTTTATTTCTTTATCTTTTTTAAGAAACTGATGCTGCACTTTTAACAAAAGAAAATAAAGACAACACAGATTGTTAAGAGCAATAAATCTACCAATTTTGGAGCCCTTCTATCTGTATGGTGTGGGGGTTATGGGGTATGTTTTTTTTGCCAGTGCTCAAGGTAAAGTTACTTTACCCTTCTTATCTTGCAGACAATTTTAATCCAGAAAAATATGTTTTAGATCATTCTAGAGCAACATATGGTGCCCTCATGACAAGATCTTTTGGATCAAGGCATGTCCGCATTTTTCAACAAGACAATGCAAAACCACATTCTGCTCACATTACAAAGGCATGGCTGCTGAAGAATAGGGTTCTGGACTGGCATGCTTGTTGTCCTGGCCTCGTTTTACTTTCCTCTTATTTTTGCATTCATCAAACTGCCCCAACTTTTCATGATTTGTGTTTGTAAATATTGGGCTTCTTTTTGAGATATTTTATAGTGGATAAAGGTTATGAAAAAAAAAACTACAGCCAATTAAAGAGTTTTATAAACATTACCCTTTTTTTTAGCTTCTGTGTTCTGTTTGATGGATCTGAATTCAGAATTTTTAAACCTTGCCCCCATGTTTTTTTGTTTAGATCTCCAATTTTTCACTTTTTGCTTTTAAAAAATGACTAAGTCAAACTTATGCTTGCCTTTCTTTACTTTTTCCCCATCATCTTTCCTCATTTCCATCTTTCACACTCATCTCAGACAAATGAATAATAGCAGACAGCGAAGGACAAAGAAAAAAACAAAAGGTTGTGTGGAAATAAAGGCAAATGGTAAGGAGAAAAGCAACAAGAAGTAAAATATGTTGTGTCCATTAGACATGGCAGCTCATCAGTCATGTTCTGCTTTAGTCCCCCGTATCTGCTGTGTCTGTTTAAGAAGGAAAAGCAGATTTTGATGAGTTGTGGCTGACGAGAAGTACTGTCTGTCCGGTTTTAAAACCCAGAGGACTGGGATTACTGTTACAAACAAAAAAACTCTTTCCTCCTTCATTTGTTTACCCGCTCATTGTTCACGTCTCATCACTCATTCGCTTTTTTGAGACTGCATGAGGCATTCTGGGAAGGGAGACGTCGACAAGTGAGGAGCTGTCAAAAAACTGATGACTGAGTAGCATCAGCTCTTTTTTCCACAGCTAAAAATCCATATCCATCCCACAACAATTGATCAAGTCATCTCTGATTACCACTCAATAGTTTTTCCAGCTTCAGTCACATGTTGTATTCATTCTGACAAAAATCCCTTTACATTTAAACACCAGTACATGTCATCTTACATGCATTAGAGCTGACAGACATGTTGGGTAGAGTTGCTCATGTTTATGGATGTAACCGACTTGAGCTATACTCACAAAGCACCAAACCTTGTATTCTACACAAAGCCCTCTTTCATGCAACTAGATCTATACATTTCTCTTTTCTCCAAATTCCTCACTGAAAGCTTCCCCTTAACCCAAATCCTTTGTCAGCCTGAAAAACTCTCACCACAGCATGCAGCTTCCAAGAATGTGAGCAGAGAGGAATTCCACTGGAGAATCCCTTGTGATTGGGAGACAAGTCTGACAGGAAATAAAAACCTGGGCATTCCATAGGTAGCACAT
This sequence comes from Atherinosoma microstoma, assembly GCA_037177055.1. NCBI lineage: Eukaryota > Metazoa > Chordata > Actinopteri > Atheriniformes > Atherinidae > Atherinosoma > Atherinosoma microstoma. The sequence continues at coordinate 16,781,798 of JBBBVU010000023.1, read as the reverse complement.
CTAGTGCTCCTCTGATTTACCAAACATCTTTCCTTTGTGCAACAATGAGAAAAAGAAATGACCCGATGAGGAAACAGAAAGACTCGAAGGAGGGAAAGAGAGAAAAAGGCTTTCAGATGCAGGGATGCATCTAATGGCTTTATAACACAGTTTGAGTGACCTGAACAAGCCAATAAATCCAGCCGAGCAACACTCAGACTGAGGGGCATAAATGTCAGCCATGAATGGGAGTAACAGCTTCTTGTCAACAAGATTGAATATTCAGAAGTTAATTCATTTCTGCAGCAACAGCATGATAAAGGTAGAGAGAAGGAGATCAATAGAAAGAACCTATTTGAGGAGATCGATATCGAGAAATGACATTTATATCTGTGAAATCTTTGTAGTGTCGAGAAAAGACAGAGAGATGCTACGACGGAGAGGAGAGTGGATGTGGCTTACACATTGTGAATGAATCCGAGCTCACACACACATGCTCACAAAACACTTGCACACCATGAATTTTTTTGGCCTAATTCTCCACCACAAAACCACACAACCGTTTCCAGTAGATGGCAAAGCCAAGACTTTTCCACATATAAGCATTTTTTTCTGAATTCACAATTTGCCAAATGCTTCCTTTAAGGATGTCCATGTGTTTTACTTGGTTTGCATCTGAAGACAGGGGCCAGGTCTCTTTCTCTCAGCTCAAAGACACAGAACGTACTTGGAAATGAAGAGCTCTGTCAGAGGATAAATGTTTAAGTGATAGTTTCCAGCCCACTTTTAGATGATATGGTTGGCATTGCATGCTACAGTTCAGTTTAAAATTGATCTATGTGAATTACGGGGTTCTTAGTATGTAATTATGCTAAAATTAATAACATTTTTTTGGGGAGAATCAATTATATTTGGAAGCATAGAATAGGCACGAAATCAGATAGTGGAAAAGGAAGGGACAGGGAAGTCAAATGTGATTATTTATAAGGCCACAGAACAGTGTGGTGAGACAAATGAGCTTGAGATAAGTAAATCAGTACTTTTATTATCAAACTAAATATATAATATCTTGAGATCAAGAATTATATTCTTGATGTAAGGTATAGGAGGGCAATAGAGACAAAGGAAACATCAAACGTGATATAAAAGGGGACAATAAAGTCCACAATATTTTCTCAAGTGAATTTGGTTGAAGTAGAGCTTATAATTTGGAGTGTTTTTCTTATCCATTACTTGTATAAACTGCAAACATCAAATTTAGCTTTATTATGATTTTTCATACAATATCATCCACTACATTCTGATCAGTGTACTAGCTACAAGAAAGTTGAGAACTTTTCATCTATTTCCTCTTACTGTTATAATTATTTTTCTCCCAACTTTTGCTAAGTGCTTGTTCAGAAATGGGTGATTTTCATTCAACTTTAAATAGATTGTTTTTTGTTCAGAATTACCACTATGCAAACTTTAATGAATTATTTTTGATAGATTTCTTTCATTGAAAAACCTTTATTATCCAATATTTTCCAATATCATAAATTATATTTTAACAGTCACCCATTACCTTAAACAACAGGTTTTTACCATTTATTGATTAATTTAGTATCTCAATCATCGATAATCTATTTCTTAGCTATAGCTGACTTTAAGCTAATATTCTATTAGTAAACAAACAAAACGTATCCAGTGCTACCAGTTGTTTTAATAGCCGCTTTATAATCTTAAATAATCTATTTTAACCACGCATTGATTAATTTAGTATTTTAACCTGTTGTTTTTAGCAACTTCAGGATAACATTGGCTCTACATATAACAGAATAGTTAGAAAGCTTTCTAAAGATTTTCTAAATGCTCATCAAACATTAATCTATTCCATATGAGATATTTTCCAGTCATTTTTGTCACTTGTTTGAATGAAGGTGAAATACACAACCCCCGGGTACAATAAACCTCTTCTGTTGAATGAAGGTAGAAAGTGTACGAAGACTGAAACATTCGTCCCGCACCATCGTTACGAGGTGAGTGAGTGTCTGGATGGAGGTGTTGACTAATGCTTCATAAGGCCTTGTTTAACTCCAACCTGGGACCTAATCCATCTCAGCCCCTCCGTATGTCCCTGAGCTGTCCATGTTAATGTCTGACCTGTCATTACACTGGTCCAATTCACACAGTGTTGACATGAGCTGTCAGCAGATTAGGATGAAGCAAAAACACACATTTCATTATTGCCTCAAAAGAGAACGAAGAGGAAGAGAAAAAAAACCCCAGAAGCATTTTATGTCATGTTTGTGTTGAATAAAGAACAAGGTAAGGTCATGGTATTATCAACATAAAGAAGAAAAAGGAGCACTAAAAGGTTACCAGTCCTGTCACCTTTAATCCTATTCATTGTATCATTCAATAAGTACAAAGCTTGACATTTATCTTTTTCACTACTCTTCCATTTCTTGCCCAGAAATAGACATTTAAAGATACTTTAAATCAACAGACTGGATCCCATAATGTCAAACATACAAGAAATTAATCACCAAGCATTAGCAGTTTAAAAAAGGTACCTCACCTAACTGCTTTAGTCACGCACTTCCTGAGAGGAGGAATAAAGCAGCAGAGATGTTATAATCTGTATTTTCCATAGAGTAGCCTATCTTAGATCACTCATCAGACCAACCATTCTTCCAAATCCTCTCTTCTTTTCAACCCTAATTCCACTGCTTTGGATCTCAGACTTCTTCAAACTTTCCAGTTGAAACCTAAAGATGGCCATGGTGAAATTCTCTCTTTTCTTTTTTTACATAGAAAATCTCCTCCGGGACTAATAAATACATTACAGTTTAAACTGGTTTCACAAGCCAAGTAGCAATCCTAGTTAGAGGCATTCTAGACGAGTTGTACTGTAACAAACCTCTCAAACTCTCAAACCAACATCAACACCAGTGGCCTCAAAAGGCCCCCATGCAGGCTCTCTTCACATCCCTAATCTCTGGGGGAAAAGAATAACACTCGAACACAACACAAAGACGAACTCAGGCTGGGCTGCATCATCCACTCTGCAGGAGGACATTAAATGTACAGAGCAGAAAGGAGTGGTAGTCAAGTTATTCACCGATAGTATGTGCTTATTGTCACGTTCAGTGTATACACGCACAGTTCTGTCAAGTTATGGTCAGCCATCCTTGTCCTAATTGACATGCACAGCAAGGGAAGAGTTACTGACTTGAGTATCTCTGAAGCTACAATACAATGAACTGTGTAAAAAAAAAAAAGAAGAAAATCAATTGAAAAAAAAACAATAAAAACTTTCTTCCACTTCTTACTTTCTCTGTGAGAGACCATCATAGATGTAAGTGTAGCTGTAATCACTCTATAGACATCTAGTTACTCAAATTGGGATTTTGTCAGCTGATGCTGCAGCTTTAAAAATCAGGACAACCGTCTGAAAATATTTTTTCAGGCTAAAAGCATTTTAGTCAACACTGACACATCGTCTTAATAGACTGCTATTCCATTTGCAAAAAGATTTTTTTCAAAAATATAGAAAGAAAATAATCAGCCGTGAAGTTTGTGTAGATGCCAATTTGAGTCCTGCAGGAAATATTCAACCTCCAACTGCAAGAGCATTGTGTTAGTCTGGCTTGGAGAACTCAATTTAGTAAAACTAACGTGCTTAAATAACCAATAAACTATTCAACTACACAACAACTGGTTTATGGACCTGTTTATACTTTATCTTATTCTTATATATTGCATATAATTCCTTTTGATATTTTGTTTTCCTTTCTGAGTTGCACAGTGTTTTCTACTGTTCTCTTTTTATCATATATACCTAATAGAGCTGCTGAGATATTTGAATTTCCCTGAATTTGGACAAATAAAGTCTTATCTTATCTTATCTTATCTTAAAACGTCCAGTTTTGTTCTGACATACCGATTCATAGTTTCAGGATATGGTTAGTGAAAACTTTGTTCCAGGAAGGACAGTATAGCCAAGCTTTGCCTGTTGGTTGTGAAAGAAGATGGGAAGAGGCAACAAAGAAGAAGAAACTTCTCAAAGTGGGTGAATAGATTTTCCAGCTGCACTAAAAAGCCAGTAAGGATTATTTTTCTCACGAACAGACAATATGCAGATTTAATCAGCTGAATCGGCTGAAAATAGGCCTAACATTATCAATGACTGACTTTTGCTTATGCAGTTATAACTGCAGAGAGTTTTTACACTTTGCACATCTTCCCTAATTTCAGAATCTTTCTGAAACAGTCAATCTATGAACAAACAGAAAATTAGCAATCAGAATTTTTTTCAGTCACTTTTATAGAAGAAGAAAAAAGATTTTCATGTGGGAGTCACAAGTAGACAGTAACTGAGTAATCCATAGGTTATTGACCAATAACAGGACAAAACAATCAATCTGAGGATGTCGCAACCAATCAATTTATCGATTACAGAGTAAATATACCCCATATTAAATGATGTTGATCTTATGTGTTACTTCCAATGCTCTTCTCATCAAATCCTTTCAAATATGGTGAATTCCCTTCAAATCTTGGTTGAAATCTGATGGCAAACAACTATGTGGCATGTTTACTATATCATACAAAGTATCAGTATTATCATACTAAGATTATTTCAGTGTTTTTGTTTCTCCAAATAATAAAGTCCTTCTTTTTAAAAGCTGCTCATCACTTGAAGTGTCATTTTAATGTGGACTGCTTGCATCAGGGAAGCCCAGTCTTTTCCTCCTCCTCAAGCAAACCTAAGCAATGACACAACAAAACAGCACTTGTGCACAAACGCTTTGATCACTGTTGTCACTTAGCAACATTCCACTTGCTGCGAACTGATCATTACCCAGCTGGACAGATCTCGCCCTGTGTCTTCCTCTTACATTTCTTTTTCCACACCGTCACACTGTGACCATTTTCACTGCTGATCCTTTTTGTTCTTATGATCTGACATGAGATGGTCATATCCAACTTATTTTTATTTTATTTTTTATCCTGAAATCCTCGCAGTTTGTCTAGTTCTCACTGAAAAAAACGTAATCTGTACAATTTGTGACCAGAGGTATATCTCTATCAGCCTTGGCCACCTGAAGGCGTAGGGTCATCCACAGCACCATCATCTACAATAAACCCATCCTCCCTCGGTGATAGAAATGAAGTTCTCTCAAGAGACCAACACAGACACTTAGGGAAGCAGTGTGTCAGCTCAATAAACAGCAATTTATTGGCAGGGGACGGAATCCACCACCATCCTTGGAGGCTATCAGCAGGCCACCTTAGTGGTGCTGAGAGATATTAATGAAGAAAGGAGACTAGGGGAGAGAAAAAGAGAGGAGTGGGAACAACTGATACATCTGATTGAGCCTGTTTTGGTTTATTTTTTTACTCTTTATGTGTACTAAAAATTGTTAACAACTGTTATTTCACCATTTACTACATATACTAAAACCAGAAAATACACAATAGGCTACCAAAAACACCAATTGCATCACAAGGCTCTTCAAATGTGGCATATAACTTTTTAAAACATATTTCACAAGTGCCCACGTCTCATTTTAATGTCCTCACACAATATCAATTAACATTATTTATTCATAGTTTGGTTATGAAGGGAAAAAAAGAAGATCTCAAGTTCTTTTAACTCAACTACTGCTTAATCAGATTTTCTGGTTAGAAAGGTACATTTACAAGTAGCCTAATTTTCTGATAACGCCCTTGCTTATCTTTATGTAATTCTTAAAGAAACTCATAAGTTAAGTCACATAATCTACAGTCATATTATTGGAGAGCTCAACACCTTAAAAAGTCCATGTAAAGAAATGATAAAAACCTTAAATTTGTTTTTACAATTCTTTCTCAGAGAGAAAATAAAAGGTTTGAAGGAGACAGCAGGTTCAACTTCTTATATAATCTGAAGCAAACTTTAACCTTTAGAGTTCATTTTCCTTCTAATTATATATACCCATTAAGAGTCTGCATTTTTAAGTCAGATTTTAGGTGGAAAAGAAAAAGAAAGAGATAAGTAATTTTTATTTTTTTTTTTACCTGTACCATTCCAGTCCCTTTTCGTAGAAGCGGTCAAAGAAGTGCGGCTCTGCGCCTACGGCTCTCACGTCCGGATGGATGCGCAGGAACTCCAGCAGAGCCCGGGTGCCACCTTTCTTCACCCCGATGATGATGGCTTGAGGGAACTTTTTGCTGCCAAAAGTATTAGCTATAGAAATATTGTTGGCTGGATTTCCATTTTTTGATAAGTCCGACAGTTGTTCCCGGACAAACGAGGCCGGGGACGCATCATACGCGCCGGGCTGCTCAGTTTCTTGCCCATCGTCTGAGATAATTCGGTTTTGAAGATTACTCTGATGGTCATATACAGGTCTGGGCAGGGAGTCACAATATCCGTTGAGACAGTAAAAGAGGTAAGTGAAAAGAATGATCATTGTAAAGAAGACGGACAGCTTGGACTGCGCCTTCAGGTGTCCAAAGTTGAACGCAGCTCTCCATTTACTACATCCCATGGGTCGCAATCATGAGCGCGAGAACACAACACACGAAACATGGCATGTAAAGTGACCTCATACTACTGTCTTTCACAGTTACACAGAGTAACTGAATTCACTTTATTTGTTTGTGCCACAAAAGTATAGGTGGCGCAAAACCTGCCCACAGCGCGTCAAAAAAGCTCCACATGTCCATGAGGTTTTAGCCTGTTTTCCTCAAAGTGTTTCTGTGTCTTGATTCAAAGCACCATAGACAACATATTGATTTCTTCAATGTTTCTCCAGCAAAGTCTCAGCCAGGCTTTACATTTCTGTCTCGCTGCTCTCCGTTCCGTCTGTGCGCTCCCGTGGGCTCCCTGGCAGCGGTTCCCTCAACAGCCCTTCCAGTCTGAGTGCCAAATCCACGCCCTGTTTATCAAACACACGCCCCTTTCATCCTCAACTCGTGCCACACTGTCATTACAGAGAAAATGATTAACAGGAGCAGCGCTTCCTCCACAAGTTGGCGAAGAGCAAAAAAACTCCCATGTCACATTATCATTTAGAGGGGGAAAAAAAGTTCGTTTGATAATGCCGTAGAGGGGGAGAAAAGTCAGCAAATTGATTGGAAAATTATTGAAATTTATTGCAGATTAAGGATCTTCATTTCCTCTATACATCATCACAACCACTCTTAAACTATCTGTATATTTATAAACTTTGAACTTCAGGCTGTCTCTGCTCCGATTATGCAGCTACTGGCCACCTGCTGTCTGCCGGCCAGCCTGACCACACACCCCCTTGGTGCCAGACATGACATACACATCCAACCCTGACACTCCTGACCAACTGGGGCACAGGAGTCATGATCTTTCTCTTTTTCTTTTCATCTTTGAGTGTGTCTGTGTACACACGTGACACCACAGTTAATATGGTAAACACGTGGAAACCCAAACCACCATCAATTATTTATCCAGTTATCCACTTTCTCTTTCTATTAAAATTTAAAGACAAACTGGAAAGTTCAGAAATTATTCAGAGAGAAGTAGCTACAGAAAAGTCACATAAATAAGTGTTTTCCCCCTTTATTGACAGGTCAGGATACATGTGTCATTTTGAAATCAAATTCTAAGGAAATACACAATATTTAAAGCGTTAACACACTGTGTGGATTCTGTTATCATTATGACAGTCTTTTCCTGAGGATATTTACTGATGATAATCAGATGAAGGGATGTAATATCTATATTCTTTTATATTTTGGCCATATGCTTATTTAGTATGTCGTCAGATAAAACACGAGTTCAACTGTAGTCCAAACTGATCTTTGGTCCTAATGATCTATCAGCACCAAAATGTGAACTAACGGTTCAGTTATGATTTGGTGTGATTTAATGTTGGCTATAACGTTTTGTTGGATGATTTAAGTTTTTTCCTACACAATACCTACATTTCATTACTCTTAAGCTGAAAATGAAAAACAGATGTGACAAAATTCAGTTCTGTGAGTTTGGCCAGTGTTTGAGATTTACACAAGCTTCTAAAGGTCAACTAGCGAGCACTAAGGTCAATCTTCTTTTGGTCGCTACAGACACATTCAGAACTATTTCAGTATTTTTTAAGTAATATTCTAATTCTGCCCACTAATGATTCAAGAGTACCCCATTGATGAAACTTTAATCCAGAAGACTTCAATGTTTGAAACGGCACCTGAAAATACACCTTGAGATCATCAAGTATTTAGGTCTCATCGTTGTTGTAGGACTCATCACCATGGTCACCGAGATAAAGACGGAAAAGCTTGTACATCAACAAGGTAGTTTATTTTTATTTTTATTGATGAACTCTAAAAAGATAGATTTGTGGATTTAAACGAACTAATTATTTACATTGCCTAAACCTAACCCAGCCATAAATGAGTCTGCCAACTCAAATAATATTTTCTTAAACCTAACCTGGCAATGTTGTTGCCAAAACCTAAACAAGTCATAAAGGATATTATTAAAACCAAACAATGTAATTTTCCTAAACATAAACAAGTAGTTTTGTTGTTATTTTTACTGTATAACTCTAAAGATGTAGTTGTTTTGCTTAAACCTAACTGATTACTTATGTTACCTGAACCTAACCATTTCATAAGAGCCCATGCTAGCCCCAACCATTATGTTTTTTAAAAATCAATCACTTTTTCTCCTTTACAGACAATTAAGAAAAAGTTTAACAATTCTACTAACAATGCTATAGCCCCCCATGCAAAGGCATCCAGTCATATATGGTACATAAGAGGTGTTGATAACAAGTGATTTTCTGGCTTGTCTATTTAAAGTGACTAGAACAATGTATAATGGCCAAAACTCAGAGACTCACAAACTTTACCTTAAATTGTAGGTGTGTGTAGCTTGCCTCATAAATTCAACAACCCAATAGTTTATGGTTCTAAATTGTATGATTCTTGTTTACTAAAAGAAAACTTTACATAATCCTTGATCATTTCCTTTCCAGGAACATCTGAAGAGCTGACATGCACTAAAGTTCACACCAATTAGTGAACTAAATATGAGACCCCAGTTTCATCAAATTCCTAAAATAGTTTTCATCATTATGTGTTACAGTATAAATCACAATTTAGAGACATCTTCACCTTATAAACTGAAATATAAGTAAGGCTCTACGTGGCAGCGCATCCATAAGAATGATAAATCTGAAAGAAATAACAATATCTATCGACCCAGGTTTCCTCCAACCTGGCAGTATGTCAATTTATTAGTCTCCAAACTGAGAACACATCATTTACCCTTCTGTACTCTTCCAGCACTCCTTGATATTGATCTGTTGTGATGCTGAAAAACAATCAGAGACGTGCCACAGTGTTGTCAAAGTGATCAATAATGTTTATGTATGCCATACAGATCAGTGAACTCCTTGGAATAATTACCTGGTTTGAAGAATTTTGATTTTTTTAAATGTAATGTGCGGGCCTGTTTTCTGATTTCAGACAGCTTTGTTAAGGTGTTACGTCACAATCTGTGCCACACTGTTTACAGCTTCCGTCTGTCGTTGGCTCCACTAACCCATTTCCTTGTGGGAGGGTGTTTGTTTTTCCTTAAATCCATGTATTTGCTTAAATTCAATATAATTTTAAGCTTGATGTTTAGCCCTGCCAACATACCTGTTTTGCTGTGGTTTAAAGAATAGAGCAAAATAAATGTTGTTCCGTAGGAATGCCCTGGGAGTGACCAAAAACACTGACATAAGTTGATGTTATAATCAGAAAGTAACCATGGTGGTTTCACTTGTGATGCAGCTCTATTTTGTTGTTCCATACATATTAGATACATATTAGACATTTACATGGTATATGAGACACATACTATAAAGTCATATTCAGGTTAACTTATGGCCAGCAAATTGTAGTTGTAAACAGACCAACTGTACAATTTATTTTATAAAATAAACTTTCAAAATAGATTTTCACAAGTCATATTTGTGTTGGAAAATATATAAAATATAAAATATAAATTAGTTTTTTATTAGTTTATTTGCGAGATGTACTTGCTCTTTGTTGATAAACACTATTTCTAGAGCTGGAACAAAGCACCAAAAGGCAGTAAAAGCTACAGTAAGTTAGTCATTTGTAATGATATACCAAAATCTTGTCACAAAAAAAAAAGCTATATAATATATAATATGCAAAAAATCAAATGTCAAAAAGTAAAAGGTTCATTACAATCATATTGTAAATATGGACCAAGATAAAAATAAATAAGTTAAATAAAAAAAAAATTAAAAAAAACACACATACACCCAGACTATCATACCAGGATTGTTACACAAGACCTTGTAGTGTGTCAGCAATTCAATCCTGAATGGCTGCACTTTATGGGAACTTTGCCTATTATGAACACTTACAGGAGAATACTTAAACTACAGAAAGGCATTTTCTCTCTCTTTGACACACACCTATGTCTATGTGTCATATCTTCTGTGTTAAATTCCAATCCACCCCTGTAAGGTCTGTGACTGTGGGAAGACAGACAGCTGTACAAAGTCTAAACGATGACCTGTGGCTGTTTGAAAGACAGGATCAGTTTCAAGTGTTGTGTTTCTCTTCCTGAGACTTTGATCATTTATTTTTGTCGGACCAACTGGAGTACTACTCCATACTCTTTTTCAATTGAGTCAAATTTTTTAGAGTATTTTAGTAATCTGTGTCTTAAATCAGTAAAATCTTTTATTATATATTTCTTTCAGACGTCATGGTTTGTTTTAAATCAGTGACTGTGCTCTGATTTCCTGTTTTACCTCTCTTTTTAAAGGCTCTCTGCTTTCATGTTTCTTACAATAGCTAATACTGTCTCTGTTTCAGGTCAAAGTGAGTACACCAGACTTTTTACAACGTCTAGAAGGGCGTTGTTGTCCCCCAGGAGAATAGAGATTATTACAGAGGTTATTACACCAGTATTGCTGGGTCACTGAGGACACATGGCATAAAACAAGCTACTAAGTAGCTGTTCTTCACTTGGATGGAATGTGACTTATACACACATACACACACACAGAAACTTGTTTCCAATCTTCCCTTCCCAAGACATCAACATTTAAAGGATTTAAGAGTAAATTACTATACATGTGGAGCTTTAAGTCTTTAGTAACCTGGGACTTTAATACTTTCTGGTCATTCATTTACTCCCCTGTGTTCCCCAATCAATTTCTTTAGTAAAAATACCAAAGTGATAGAGGATTTATCTCCTTGCTTAATGCCTTTTATAAGGACCTTCAACAAAAATACCTTGGAAATTTGGACCAGTAATGATGAAAACTAAGATTTAGGCTGACTGATGGGTGACATCACTAAGCCTATGTATACTTATGCCTGTACAAATATGCCTGTAGCAAAGTATACATTAGTTTTTGTTCAAAATTTTAGTAGTGACATGGACAAGATATTGGATTTGGAAAATTAAGGGTATTACAATTCCTATCAAGAAGAAATTCATTTCCATGCCAATTTTTATTGTAAATGATGACACATTAATTCATTTTTCTTCATCTAATCTAGTGATTAACTTTATAAAGGAACTAGATGAAAGGATTCATCCACAGATGTTTTATTCATAAAGGGGAAAATATGTGGGGGAAGCATTTTTATTGCAAAATGACAGCCCTGCCGATTTCCTGGTTGTATCTGATGGTCCTAACATGTCTGTGCTTTACCCCCTGCTGCTACAGTTTGGTACTTTGAGACAGCTGAAAAATAAACTGGACAGGCACATACTTACCTCATCAACAAAACGTCAAGGAAGAAAAAAAGATTACATCAAACACAGGGCAAACTCTTTGAATGACAGCTATCACAGAAAACACTGCAGGAATTTGTCTCTGGCACCAAAGATGTGACCAAAGAACTTTGCACACAAACAAAATGCATAGATACCAAGCAGTTGTCTGTTTAGTCTCTGCATTTGTGTGCAGGGAGTGCTGAGTGTTGTGTGAAAGCCAGTTGCAGGGCCATATTCTCAGCCATAACTGCAGGGCAGAGTTCTGTGGCGAGCTGGGTAAGTATAGGGCACAGCAGCTTTGTACATTATCACATGGGTGTGGCCATGAACTGGCTGCTTGCAAAATGTTTTCAATAGAGGAGTAAAGAAGGCACGTAAAGTACCAGGCATGCCAGCACATGATTGTTACGTCACTGTGTGACATGGGGAAATCAAAGGACAGTAATAAATGCTGTTTACCAGTTGAAAGCTGAGTCATGAGGGTGAGAGCAACACTGATACTTAGCTTTAAGTGTTTTCCTACTTAGACTTTTATGGTACTGTACTGGAATTAAACCGAGGCCAATGCATATAATAGAATAGGATACTTGTTAAGGAAGCAACATCAGCACTGGATAAACTGTAAAGGAGAAAAAGGCCTCAATTTAAGTTGAAAACCAAAGGGGAACAAATGTATTTCAGATGTTTCTGCTAAGTAAAAACATTCTTGTTTTACATTAAGGGAAATATTTTGACTTTCATTTGTTTTTGTTTTTTTTGCTTTTATAAATGTGCTCCCTGCATAATAGGATTTCAGCTTTGCTGAAAGCATGTTGACTGATTGTACGCTTCCCGCATTTGGGGCCCATTCAAAACCATGCAGAGTAGCAATACAGGAAGAGATAAGGATTCAGGTGTGCCCGGCTGTGAGGTTCAGACAAAACAACTAAACAGAGAAAAAATCTTATCTCCGTCTCAGATTCTGTTTGGTGTATGATTAAAAGAAAAAAATGGCTGGAAAAAAGAACCACTCTCAGTTGAAAGTTATTTAAAAATTTGACTTGAAATATTCATTTCTAGAACATTTATTTGATTTCATTTCCAAATACACATATCATCTTAATTGTTCCTCATCTGCATTTTTTAAGGCAGTTGAGTTTAAAATAAGCTTGATGAACACAAAGCGTATGGAGCTGTTTGTTTGTCTGTTTTTTGAGCTGTAGTAAACCTCAGAAAAACCCAAAGCTAACCATAACTTCATGATATGTTAACATAAAGAAGAGCATCAAACCTTCCTGGATGAAGAGTTTTCCCATTATGAAATGGAATATTATCAAAAACCTAACCAAATATTGCCCAAACCTAACCAAATTAAACTAAATAACAGGTTTAACATGATTCAGCGCTGATTTTGGTTTCACATGGAACAGAAATCTTTTTTTCTTGATGGAAAATTCCCAAAAGTCTTTGTGAAAGAGCTTTTTATCAAAGTTATCATAAGCTTAGTAAAATAAATAAAACTATACAAATGATCAGTTGTGTTAAATATTTGGGGGCAGATAATGTGTCAACATGTCTTATTTAGCTTAGTGGTCCTAAATGCAAATTTTCCCCCCAATATTTTTTTTAGCAGTTTTAGCACTTACCAAACTAAGCTAATCACCAAAAGTCAAAAACATAGATCAGGAAAACGGCTTGAGAGTGCATGTCATCCCTTTTTATTTAATGTTAGGCAAAAATGAAATTAAGGAGATTTCCCAAAAAGTTTTCTTGAGCAGCTCACACATTTTTAATAAATGAATTTGTTGGTTTTCAGCTAAGTTAAGCTAAGCTGCATGTGCTATGTCTTTGACAAGCCAAGGCAAGACAATTTTTTGTATAGCACATGTCATGTACAAGACAATTCAAAGTGCTTTACATAAAACATTAAAAGTGCTTTATATAAAACATATAGCAGAGTATAGAGAAATCATTAAAAGGTTCATTAACAACAAACTTTGAAAAAATTAAAGAAGACTAAAAAGAACCTGAAGTAAAATAAAAATGCAAGAAATAAATGTTACAGTGTGAGGAATAAACAGTTGTATCGATAAAAGGCAAATAGAAACGTGTTTAACCTTGATTTAAAGCAGCTGAGAGTTTCATCAGACCTGCAGTTTTCTCTGAGTTTGTTCCACATGTGAGGGGCATAAAAACTGAACACAGCCTTTTCCGTGTTTAGTTCTGACTCTGGGAACTGTGTCTGTAACCCCAGAACTTCTATCCAACCAGGCCTGTAATGAGTTTGCTTCTTTCTTTACTAAGAAAATCCAGAAATTCAGGCAGTCAGTCAGTACTTCCATGCCAGGGACAGGACATGTGTCATCACTTTGTCCACTCAAAGATATAAATACCATGATGAATTTCTCCCCAATCAGTCCAAAAAACCTGGATGAGATCATTTCCCATCCTAAAACCACCACTTGTTGTCTTGATACCCTGCCAACAGGGTTTTTCAAGACTGTTTCAGGATGCAAGGCCTCATATATTTTAAAGATTGTAAACATGTCCCTGCTTTCAGGTGTCTTCCCTCAGACCCTAAAAACAGTCGTCATCAAGCCGCTCCTGAAA
>JBBBVU010000023.1:16732073-16751093 GCA_037177055.1 Atherinosoma microstoma | reverse complement strand
TCAAAAAAAAGGAGAAACCCCCAGAGAAAGGTTTGGGGTTGGGGGTGGGGAGGGGGTTTTTTTGGGTTTTGCCAAGAAGGAATCACCACCACCACCCCCCCCCCCCCCCCCCCCCATGCAACAATTTAACATAAAAACATGAAAAGATCAAAGTAACCCATTGAGACTCTGAAGCACACAATATCACAAATAAATGGTAAATAACTACAAAGTTGCGCAATGTCATCAAAGAGATACTAAACAACTACAGATACATGCAGAGTGATACTCTACCCTTGTAAGTCTGGAGGTTTTGGTTCACCTGCAAAATGTTATGACAAAGACATGATACAATCCACCCAATATCAAAAGTATCGTGGTGACACTTACAGCCGTACTCCACCTGAACAATCCGAACACACTTGGTCGCAGCAAAAACATCCACCACAGCATAGAGAGGCTGGCTAGCAGGTAGTCCTTTGGCAGAAGCTCCCATGTCCTCACCATTGATTACAATGTGCATATCAGCCAGGTTTTGGCCTTTGGGCACATACAGAACTCCTATTCTGCTGCGCCTGGCTGTAGGAGGCAAGGCGTTGGTCTTATAAAGGTCATCCAAGATGTGACTGTAGCGTCCAGGCCGGCTTCGACCGACCAGCTTGTCCCTGGGGATTCGGACATTGTCAATGTACAAGTGAGTGTCGGTGAAGAAAGCCTTTGGCCTCATGTTGTTACCTCCACCTGCATCTTCCTGACCTCCGGCTCCATCTTCTGCCTCTCCTCGCCCAAGTCTGTGACCCCCAGCAAGTCCTCCCTCTCCAGCTCCTGGGATTTCTGCCTCCTCAATGACTTTATTATGGTTGCGAGTAATGGCAAACACCCAGCTCTCTCCCAACTCTGTCAAGTCTGGGATAGAGTATTCAGGCACCACCTCTAAGCTCTTGGGATCCCTTGCAGTCAAGCCGACCCTGAGGTGTCCACACCAGCCCAGCTCCTTATCTTCAATCTCTATAAGGAAAATCTCTCCAGGCTTTAGAGGGTGTTTGCTAAAACAAACTCCATTGGCAAAGCTCTCTATCCGTGTGGCCTGGGTTCCTGAGTGGTCCAGCCTTACATTGATGCCATGAATGGGGTGAAATTCCGTGAACTGGTCAGAAAAGGGCTCCATTTTTAGCTTAGTTTGCAACTACCAAAGTAGACCCTCAGGAAACACAGCTGGCTTTTAACAAGAAATCTAAAATTACAGAAACTCTCCAATCAAACTAAATTGCGATAGTTTCCAATCCCAGTTGGCCAATATGCAGTCATTGTAGAGACACAACAAGTAGCACAAACAGTAAGGAGCCCTGCTCTGCCTGTCTGTTGGCCACTCAGGGAAGCTTCTGGTAGAGGGCTATTTTTGAACAACTGCATATGTCAACAGATGGCAAGATATGTGTGCGAGTGTGTTAAGGGGCCAACACTCACATGCTCACAGACACACTCTGCCGACATGCACAGATTAAGTTTGGGTTAATAAAAACAATGAAGTCCCCCTTGGCAATGGTGCTCACTTTATTTCACAAACCCAATTTCTGAAGTGATCGCAGCGTAATCATCATAATACCATCTGCCAGGGAGATATATTAAACTGTGAACCTTTCATAGCTGCATTCTAAATATAGCCCATGAAAAAAAAAGTCTGGATTTAATTCTTATGTGAAGCTGCAAATAAAGAAAAATACTAAAATTGAGGTTGTTGGAGAGTTATTAGGAAAATAGAGCGATACCACAAGAATATGAAAAGGAATTCTATTCAAAAGGGGAGGTTGTTGTGAGCATTACATTAATTAGGTGTAAGCATGCATAAAGATCTCAGCGTCGGCATAATATGTATTGTCGATTATCCCTAAGTGGCATGATTGACAATACATATAATCCATAAGAGTCTCGTTTATGGCTGATTGACAATGCACGTTATTTCAAACATAATTGATCCTTTATTTTCATGTCCATACCAACGTTTGATAGCTCTTGTTGGTTACATGATAAGTGCCACTTGATGCAATTTGCCATTTGGACATAAAAATCAACTGGATTTTCTTTGCAAACAATTTGCCTCATATTATTGATTAAAACTGAACAACTATATAGTTAACTAACACAACGTTTCCGGAGTGTGAACTGCTGTGTATAGATAAGCGTGCTATGTGAATGATGTTTTTATACACATTTTTGCACTGTTTGTTTCAGAATACACTATTTTTCCATAAAATGAAGGCCCAGTGTTAGTGCTAATGTCATCCTCTGGCTTAGTAATAGCAAACCCCATGAGCCTTACCCACAAAACAGCAGAAGCTAAAAGAGGAGAGGACTTTAACCAACTTACTGTAAGTATAGTTATTTACAAACTTTGAATGAAATAATCACTGCAAACTCAGCTCCTTTTGAACCCAAGACGTTTGCAGTTTCTGAAACTAACCAACAGACCAATCAGAGCAAAGTGGGTTGTTTTGAAAGGGGGCTTTAAAGCAACACTTTAAGTTTCTGACCTTAAAACTCTGTGCTTCTGCCTCATATTGATGACATACTGACATTCATCATACAATTTCCTGTGGCCCTCATTGCCCTGCAGTGTTCCACGAAACCGCACCTCACAACTTTGTGTTCCAGCCCAGAGCATCATGTGACAGCTGTGTTTGGCTGTACCGGCAACGAGTCACAGTAGCTGGATATCAACACACTGACCTTTTCGATTGTGCACTAAGGCTGATACAGCCATGACAAACACAAGAGGACGTTATTAAAGGATGTGGGGAATAGAAAAAGGCAGAGTTGGAGATATGACAAGATAAGAATGTCTTTTAGAGAGATTTAAAAGAAGTGTCAGGATGCAAGACATGCAAAGTTAGCCTTTGTTAAGGAGCGCAAAAGTGCGAAACTACCAAAGTTCAGTAGTGTAGAGAGGCAGGGGTTAAGATGAATGAAAAAAAAAAACTTTTTTCTTTTTCCATTAAATTAGAATGTTATAGCAGACGACCGCTTTATTAAAATCATGAATTTGCAAAGAGCACAATAAGGGGTCTTTAAACTTGATCAGTATTCATTTCTGTCACATGCGGCCTTCAGTGAGTCTCTTCCTCCACTGCATCTTACTCTGTCTGCTCACTGCACACAGTTTTACACAGTTCCTCAAATTGTCATTTCTAGGTCTTCCAGTTATGTAGGCCAGACAGTAGATAGGGCTGGGAAAATGAGAAAGGGGGGGAGATTTATTCTTGTTTATATGACATTTTCACTATTTTCTCCCCAGTAGACAAATGAAAGCCCAACAAAAACAAAAGTGGGTAATAGCACCCGCTTAATCAGTTTAGCTCAGGATGCCCCTGCACCTGATTATGAGATTAGTCCATAATTTTGTAGCTTTACTGTTCTGTGTGTAACACAATTAGACCAAATTTATACTCTGCACATTTTCTGTTGCGTCTGTTGGGGCTGCACGACTCTTTAAGCTGGATTATCAAGCAGCGCGGCCATACTTCCCGTAATCAGCGTTGGGAGCTCGCTGTGATTCGCTTCAGCGCGTGGCACATCTGGATAGGGAGGTATGCGTGCGGGCGCGTGTGACTGCGTACTGCGTAAGGGAAACAAGGGAAGGAGGGGGAAATAGAGACGCGGAGAAGGAGGCTTCTCATTTCTCCGTCCTTTACGCGCACAAATGGAGCAGAAACTGACAGCAGCCTGCACTGACCGGCGGGTTTAAGGCGCATTTCAGCACACACACAGGCACACACACACAAATCAACCTTTCCGGTAAGTGAACATCACCTCTCACGTCGCTTTACATGCTGTATAGGCTATTTCTCTCTCTCTCCTTAATTCCATCTTAATTGAAAGTGATGCTGTGAGTGATGTGCGTCAACTTGGCTTCACTTTTAACTTCCTGTTGTGCCTCATGTAACACCATTCTTCTTCTGGATGGTCCACAGAGGGGGATTGGAGCGAAAGCGTTGACCTCAATTTCAGTTGCATGTATTGTTTACTGATATATTTCATAGTGCAACGTGATTGTTTTGGGAAATTGCATTCAATGTACAGTTTATTTTTCTTTTTAAATCATTACTCTTTATGGAGAGCTGTTATAAATAATTCATCTAAATCTATTTTAGCTGCACATTACAGGTGCAGATATTCTCAGATGAGTGTAGAAAATGTAGGGAATAGCCTAGTTTATCATTAAGTTAGTTAAAAGTATCTCTTTAAAGAGGTTAGGTCAAACGTCTCTTTTGGCTAATATTTAACCATTAAAAATGAATAAATCCACAATATGTAAAGTATCTTTGTAAGATTTTTTTGGTCCAGTCTGCAGAGCTGCATCGGTGTTTCAGCATTGAGAGACTGTGTAGGATTTGAGTCATGACACTTACAGCCTTCTGCCTTTTGTCACTCATCTGTGTTTGACTTTAAACCCACCGCCAGCAAAGGGACTCTGAGGGATTGTGAAGTTACTAACTACAATCAACACTGGGTCACGAAGATGAGCTAGCTTGGAAACACACCCCACCAAATGTTGGTTTAGCTCATAATCCGGCTGTGTGATTTGTCCGATTTCACCCTAAAGTCCCACATGAATGTTAATCTGAGATTGTTGCTGTTCCTGTCTGATCGGGGGGGTGGGGGGGATAGATAGATAATTTGTAGATAAAAAAAGCCATAGTCATAGGCATGCTGGATTCTTTCTCTCTGTGACACTGTAAAATTGATCAAACACTTTGCTGCAGCTTCAGAGTAGATGTGTTGCCTGTTTCCTGTTACAGACATCAAATAATTGCTCAGTATCTTTACACGACCATATGGAATTCTTATAAATTGTATTTGTTATATAGCAGCTTATGAAATGGTTCAGAGGGTGCCCGAGATCTTAATGGGCAAAGCATCACGTGCTGCTTGTAAAGAACCTGAAATAATTGATTGCCACAACAAAAATTAGTCCAGAAAGGTGACTCACCCCTCGGACATACTAGATATCCACAGTTTCCCATGGCTTCTGAGATTGTCACAGCTAAATACCTTAAACATCACAGTCAAATCAAAAACATGGGACACAGTCAGAGGAGTTCACAGAGATCACACAAGAGCTTCAAAAACGTTTTAAGATTTTATTGCATGTATATATTAAGAAGAAAAAGAAGTATCACAAAGGAACATGATTGTGATTGGATATTTAGCCAATTTAACTCAAAATAAGTCAAAGTGAAGTCAGTGTGGAGGACCCTTAAACCTGCATTCTTAATAACAGCCATCAGGTGGCGTCCATCTTACTGCAGTCATAAGCTGTTTCCAGACATTCACTGGAGTCCTGACTCCTCTTCTTTAGATGTTTCAGAGTGGTGGCATGTCGGCCTAAATGTCTGCAACATTTGCTCCATAGGAAATCAAATTTAATTAATAAAGCGCTTTTCAAACAAACACAAAGTGCTTTACACAATAAAAATATATGCATCTAAAAAGCCTTCACACAACAGTATATAACATAAATAACAACACACACCTCATTATAGTCTCTTTCACACACAATCATACATGCGCACTCACACACCTACACAAACAAACAAGTCTAGACTCCAGTCTATGGAAATTTTCCACCCATGTCCCTTATAAATTCTCTGAAACATCACTGGGTTAAACTGTGTGGAAGTGTAAAAAAATATATATACTGGAGCCTTTGTCCTGCTTTCTGCTCACTCCCCGCTATTAATATAAGTTATTATAGCTATTAGTACATTATTGCAGATATGATATAAGGAGCCTTATCTGCTATTCTGAACATAGGAAAGCACAGTGATTTCCACATGATGTGCTGCCTCCTGCTCAGTTTAAACAGCCATTCCCCAACACCTCCTCCCTCACATTTCCAGCCAGGAGAGCGCATCTCCCGCTGAAAGACTCCTGCTGGGATGTGCTTGTTTGAGCAGAAACTCCTGAAAATAAAAGAGCAGATCTAATTTTCTAGACTTTCTAAAGGAAGTCCTCAGTGTTCATGAGTGAAAACGGCTACCGACTATTAAAAAAAATGGAGGTATTAGCAGTGAGATTGGAAGCTGATGCACTAGTGCCTTAACATGCATTATCACAGATGGCCACTAAGGGTTAAAGCCAAACTATTTCTGCCTCTGATTGACTTCTAATTTAAAAAAAAAAGATCAGCTGAGATTACTATGAATCACCTTGGCAAGCGCCAATGACAAACTGTCTTAAATATATCACAAATACCGGGCTCAATAAAATGTTATCTCTTTTGAATTTGTTAACATATTGATGTGGCATATTAATTTCATTATAGTAAATGCAGCTTTCAATAAAATATATTGGTTGAATCATCAATTCCAATAAAATTAGGACTGCAAGGTATTGCAATAATTTCCTACACATGGAAAATTGCAACTTTGCCTGATATACTGGTCACAGAACTCTGTAGGCGTGCTACATTCACTTCAGTCTTAAACAATAGGCGATGCTTCTGAGAAATGACACCTCTGGAAACATGGTGTCTGAAAAAGTCCAACAGGAAGAACAATATCTACAAAATAATTAGATTTTAAATTTACATTTATTTGTGTCTTTTTAGGTTTTAATGGGTTGTTCAAACCCTGTAGAGACACACATGATTGCGCACTCTTCCTTCTGTAGCTCTTTCAGGTATGTTTTTTTTTTCTCTAAATGTGAACAGTATGTACCAGGTTACAAAAAGCTGAAGGAAATAAATCAGTGAAAACAACACAAAATAACCAGGAACAGCAGCTGTTGTGGGATCAAGTTTTGCACTGGTTTCTGTTAACAATGTTGAGAATGATGAATATGGACTTGATAATATATTGTGCAAAAGAGACCAAGGGGAATTTCAGATGGGATGTTTTCCTCGCTCTGTGTCCTGCACCTTCCTGTCTCACTACTCATGAAAGACAAAACTGGCTGCACCTGGATGATATCAGGTCATGCTTTCTATCGTAACAATGTCTTTCCTGCTCATCTTTATAACAGCACTGTGAATTGGATAAAAATATGATTCACATTACAGAGATGGCTACATTTTGTGGCTCCAGATAAGTTGCTGGGACTACAGCCCAGACACATGACAGAGATGACACCTTAAACCATTCACTGCCAGGAGAAGTGTCAGGATCTTATCATCTTCCAGCATATTTGATTCAAGATTCCTTTATTTTCACTGTACAGAGTATAGAGAGTCAAGCACTCTACAATGGTGGATTTATTGATATAAACAGTGCAATCCACGTTGGTAAAATAATCATGTCTGACCTCTGTCCCAGACTAAGCTAGCTGTCCCATTTCTAAATGAGTAACTCAATGGCCTGATGACACACTGTGAATACCAGCAAGTGTTGTTACCAAAAAAAAAATTTTTCATTCAGGCAAATCTTTGAGTGTATTTATATTCTCTCTACAGTTTTCGTAGAAAAATCTTATGAGATCAGAGTTTTGCATTTTGGGATACAAAGGGAGCTCTGCAGAGATTTTGCTGGCTTTTGAGCTCAAAAGGACCTCTGAACTTTTTACCAGACTGGATCCACAATCCTTTGCTCTTGGTACAGGCCTGTGATCCTATGGGAAATAAAAATAACATAAATCTTATTAGGAGACTGGTAAAGTTAACTCCCCAGTCACCTCTGTCAAGGAGCTTGGCTTTTCCAAACAACCTAGGTCGAGCACTTTCGACCCATGACATTGGGCAAATCTACTTCTTTTGTCCCAAAACATCATCTTCCTGATGAATATCGAACTACTCAGCTAAAAATGTACCTTAAGCTCTTAATCTGATCCTTTCACTAGAGATATTTATTTCATTTCCTTTTGCATCAAAGTTATGAAAAAGCCAACTTATAGCTGCAGTGATAGATATTAGAACATGTGGCTTAATGCAAACAAATACAGCAGCATCAGTCCATACACAACTTCTCTAAACGCGCATGATAATAACTCAACACTGTTGTGTTAGAGCTCGACAGTCAGCTTGAAAAAATTAACAAACATTACTTAAGTAGTAGTTTAGTCTAATGTGTGTGAGTGCTTTTAACACCTCGCATGTTGTGGTTCCTCTTTCAACCCTGTGAAAATCTGAGTCAGGGTTTCTGTCCGTCTGCCTGTGTGGCCGTTAGGTTTATCCCCCCCCCCTCACCCATTTTGGGTGAGAGCAGATTAGTTTGAATCTGCCAGCTGCTGTGGAATTGGTTGAAATTGTGCCACACAACATTGTAATACAGTTACGTAAATCTGACCAGTGCAGAAGTAAGGTTTAACTTGGGTAGAGAAAGGACAGAAAATAAAAGGGCTCCAGTTGGGCCTCTGTGCTGGTTTCCACCTTGTTTCCAAAAGCGCTTCTTTTTTGCCATTAAGTTACAGCTTATAGGGAAATTGTGGTCTGTGACTGGTTTTTGCATGAAGCATGTTGACAGTTTTAGATGTGGTGGTTGTATGTTGTGGGGAAATATGCAATCTGACGGAGAACATCTTTGAACTTCTCACCATTCATCTCAGGTTACATAAGTAACACTGTAAGCAGCTTGAGAAGACATCACAGGGAACGTTGTGCCTGTGTTTTCACAGATGACAGTAGGCTCTTTAGGGGATGAGGCGGGAAGACACTGTTTCCTTGGGAAAATGACACACTGAGTATTACTTCAGAGAGCAAGTAACTCCTTAAATTAAAACATCTATTTTTAGATTACACTTGAAAAAAACGGACAAATTTAGACAAACATTCATCTCTAAACGAAGCTCTTTCTTTCCTTGCTCTCGAATTTAATATCAACATCTAGTCAACCCCAGAATACATCAGATCCGAGCCTTGGCTGCCCTAGTTTGTACAACATTTTGGGGAGAAAGTCTGTCTTGTCTATTTTTGTAAACCTCCAAATCTCATTCATTATGTGGAGCGGCAGCTGTGGGAGAGGCGCTTGTTTGGCTGCGATACAGGCTACCGAGTTTTGAGATTAATGTAGCTTTTCATAATTCTCCAAAGCTAAACTGAGCATCAGCCACACATTAATGCACAGTTGGCACCAGTAAGCAGTTTCTGTGAAAATGAGTCACAAGTCGAGGAAAGATACCCTTTCTCTCTTTGTCTGCTTTTACATGCTCTGCCTCAAAGGCTTAATAATGTAGCTGACTGTGATCTTTATTTCTTCTCTTTTAGTGACACACAGGTGCCTTGGTTTGGAGATGGAAAGTCAAGACATGTCAGAGAGTGGAAAAGATGGGGAAAGAGGAAGTAAGGATGAAGGAAGAGACTGTGGCAGACCGAAACAGGAGCCTCGCAGCCTTTCCCCAGTTGGTTCCACCTCCCTTGGGACAAAGAGAAATCTCGCCCGAGGGATTGTGATCCAGCTGACTGGGACAGAGGGGCAGTGGGACAGTTTGGATGAAAATGAGCTAATTTTCTCCCTTGACCATGATGAGGACTACCCATCTATATCGCTCTCTAAGGAGAGGCAGCTTTCCGCTGAAGACGATGGGGGCTTGAAGTCCCAGACTTTCCACGTCCCTCTTTCACCTTCGTCCCCTGGTTCCCTGGGGAACTGCTCCATCATGGGACCCAGCTTCCTTTCCCCCGGCCCTTCCTCACCTACCCACCGGCCCCTGGCAAGCCTTGTCAAGTCACTCTCCACAGAACTTGAGCTGAAAGAGGGCTCCACTCTGAGACCTAAGCCTTTCCTCAACCTCGTGAAGTCAATCTCCACAGAGCTCTCTCGCTCAGAACCCGAGGTGTCTCAGTCCAAATCAGACTCCAGGCTCAATCTCCACCTGTGGAAGCAGCTGACCCAAACAAAAACACGCAGCAGTGGTGACTCTCGTACTGCTCCCCCTTCTCCGAGTTCCCTCTCTCCAACTGGCGAGGGCCCAAAGGGGGGCTTCTTCAAAATGGAGCTGGAGGACACCAAGAGGAAGTTCTCCGAGGCGATGCACGAACCTCTGAGCAGCATGTTCAGTAAGATCATGAGAGAGGAAAGTGGAGGCAGCCCCAAACACCAGTGTAAGGCCCAGATGGTTCATCAGAGCAGCTGCAGAAGTTTGGGGCGGGAAGGCAGCACAGACACGGTTCTTTCGGAGTCTCCTGTGAGAAATACAAGAAAAACAGATGCTGATATTTTGCCTGCGTTTGAGTGGCCTTCGATAAGACACCTGGCAAGGATCCAGCGTGGCCCCTGTCCTGTGCATCACCACAGACAGCATCACAGGGACGGGGAGCTGGAAATATGTACAGATGGGGACATGATGCAAGTGTTTGCCATTGAGACTCAAAGGCAGGCGAGTAGTTCACCTGCTTCTCAGGCTCTAGCAGCACCCCTGTTTAGGACATCTCACGTCTCCCAGCCCCCACATCCTTTGCCACGTATGAGTTTATTTTGTGTGGCAGTCATATCCTACGGCTACTTCATCCTACCTCTTAGTCCATACTTCTCTGGCTTGGCTCTGGGATTAGCTCTGGGCTTTTTGCTTGGACTGTTTCTTATTCGGATGGGTACCTCCAGGTCGAACTGCTCACCTCCTACTCACAAACCAACACAGACGCTGTTTGCAGAAGGGACTCTGACAGGTGGCTTTGCCAGCTCAGAGCCCGACACCCTCAAGGTAAATGAGTGAGTTATAAATGAGGCAAACGAACATTTCATTCCTCTACATTACTCATACATTCTCAGCATGTCTTCATTGTCAACATGTGAAAGAGAAAACTGATGCCGTAATAAATCACAAGCTATTGAATTTCATTTCTTTGTTCAACGCAATCTCAAGGAAAAGGAGGTTTGAATAACAGCCTTCTGACAGCCAATTACAAGGAGAATTATAACTTGAGGAAATAACTGACCTTTTGACTTATCCATTAAATCTAATGAGTAAGTGGGCCCGAACCTTTGACTGGTATTGTATACAAAAAGCACTGTATGTGTGGGAATGTAATGGACAATAACTTGTTTAATACATAGGACTCCACAAAAGTCACAAGCTGTCCTGTTTTTCTTTGTTTTTGCCCCCAAGGATGAGATTCTTTGTAGTCTTTCAAAGAGGTTTTGAGCAATGTTCTCCGTGCTTTTTAAAGGTCTTACAGAGTTTTTATTTGTGCATTGGCTGTTTTTTCACTTCTTACTATTACTATTCTTAATAGTGATTCAAATAACTGGAGATTGAAAAAGTAATAATAAATATACATTTGCAAAATGATAATTTTGTGAAATACGACATTGTTTTTTTTATTTAATTGACTTGAAAAAATAATTAAAAAAACAAACAAACAATACGGTCCTGGACCAATGAGAGCAGTTTGCTGATGAGCAGTAGGCCAAAATACCTGCCAACAGGTGCAGAAGTCTGATTGAGATTTACAGAAATCATATGATTGCAGTGATTTCCTCAAAGGATTGCTCAACAAAATATTAGATTATTAGTCAGAAATTGTCTTCATAAAGAGTGGCTGTCGAGAAGCTACTGTTAAAGAAGGGAAACAAGTAGAAAAGGCTGAGATGCCAAACTAAATTTATATGAGAACTGAACTGAAAACCAGTGGCAACAGATCTTATAGAGGGATAAATCCTCCTTAGGGGGGTCGCTTTAGAAACCTGGTTGACAGTTTTCTCCACAGATTAAAGCTCCTTTAAAAGGCATGCGACTACACATGAGCTGCCAAGAATGCAATTAAAATCAGCAATAATGAAAAGTGCAGGAGCAGCAGTGGTACAGTTACAGTAATTACTGCTCTCCTTCTGTCTGAGCTTGACATTGGGCTGCTGGAGAGAGCAGCCACCAACCAAACACTGTCAGTACCGGAGACAATTAGCAGGAAATACAAGCAGGGATGTGCTATAATTTGTCAGTGAGTTGGGCAGGTTGGGGGATGAAAGAAGTGAGGGGAAAAAAACTTCACTGTCTTAGTCTTGAGATAATTCCCTTGTCAAATCATTAGCAGCTTTCTTTCAGTCCTAAGGCTGTTGAGACGTAACAGAGACTTCCTGAAAACTTAAGTGTATATTTCAGACTGAACAGAGTTTTATCTTTATCATTTTTTTGTTGCTTTTTTTTTTCTCCGTGATTCTGTATGGTCTGTTTTTGTTTGTTACATGAGAGGTGAGGCAGAAGGGTGCATGACTCAGGATTGTTCCTTAATTTAATATGGCCTTGTTCTGTTTAGGTTTTTCTGCCAGATGCTGCAAACTGGGGGTGCTCTGAGATTTCCCCTTTAATCCTGATCAGTCTTTAGCTACAAAGCACTTTAATTCATAGGGGAGTACATCACAAGTGCCATGCACAAACAAAGTAGTGTTTGTGGTAAGGGTTTTATGCTGTCTCGTATAAACTGCTCATGAATAGTTCATACAATCCTAACAAAAATGTTTTAGAGCTTCTTGACATCTTTAACATAATGATGGATTTGTACCCATCCCAAAAACTTTAGTATGTGCAAACATTTGGTTTAAACTCACTAACTCTCAACATTTATACCAGAAAACTTACAATAGGTAGAGTTTGTTCAGCCTTGAAAGATGCATGACTTGGGAAGTCAAATGTAGGGCACAGTGTTAAAATTTCATGCACATTCTTCAGTATTAATTTTTTTTATTGTGACTGCTTCTATAAACCCTCAACTAGGCGGCTTTAGTACCTCACTAAACTAAATTTACTGGAATCCATCAAGGTACAACGTACAGTAAAAGAAACCCATCTACTTTTTGCTCTGTTTATCCCTTTTTTTAAGCTGATTACAAAACTGGAACAATTCAGATTAAGTGTTTTTTTTCTCACTGGGGTTGATTTAGATTAACACTTTCTGCCTGCCTTTTTTAGGGCTGGATAAATGAGATCAACGATTATGACCCAGAAACCTGTCATCCAGCTCTGACTCACTCCGTCTTTGCCACCCTGGAGGGCTCCTGCCTCCGTCTGGACTACCCACGCACTAACATCAGCCGCAGGGCAACATACGATGAGCGAATCCACGAAGCCACCTTTATCAAGTCGCGGTGCTTTCAGCTTGCAAAGAGTAAAGTATGTCTCCCTCTGGAGCCATATGAAGGGAATCTCAGTGCTGTATCTGAGGCTTTGATTTGTAGTTCAGAGAGTGAGAACATGCAACTGTGTAGTCAGAAAAGGAAATGTCATTCATTTCTTATTAATGTATCCTTTGTGGGTCCAAATTAGTTAATGAGACACCATAAATGTCAGCCGAAAATTCATTTGATTGTTAAATAATGTGGTGAATGTGATAATGAAATCTCTAAAGCCTCTGTTTTTCAGTCAAGCTAAAAAAAAAGATTTGAGTAAATCATTGTTTACTCTCTTCAGTGCCAAATTAATGAATACACAAAGGAATGAAGGATTTTGAATAATTTATGGATGATCTTAGAGTGACGTTAATGGTGACATTTTAGTACTTTGCCTCAAAGCGTAAGCACTAGCTTACAGACAACAACAAAGGGTCGGGAAAAAAAGGATTTGAACGTAAACACAGTAATTCATTTCAAATGCTGATTATTAACATGCAAATATAATGTTTTGTTTTATTTTTTTGTTTTTATTTTGGCTTTTTTTCTGACACATCAAAACTCTGCCACTGTTGCCCAAAGGTTTTCCTCCTGCCATCTGTGTTGGCTCGGAAGAGGGTGTGGAACCCAAAGTATCCCATCTGCATTCAACTAGCCAGCGAGTCAAAATCCCAGGAGGGTGATAGAGGAGGGTCTATGGAAAACCTGGAAGAGGAACCAGGAGCTGAACCAGCAGAAAACCCAAAACAAAGCTCTTTTAAACCAACTCCTGGCTGTCCCACCATACTATACCTCTTTGGCCGCACAGGAAGAGAGAAAGAAGAGTGGTTTCATCATCTCCTGCTTGCATCCATGGATACAGACAGGGAAAAAGAGTGGGACAGACAGAGGCCTGGCAGATGTGTGTCCCGATCGGGTATGAGGAACGTTAATAATGCATTAAGAAAAAGAGAAGGTCTCTAGATAAGGCATCCATACAAATACTACATGTGTGTGGATTATGGATTACATGCTCCAGTTCTTTGCATTCTTAAGCCAATCTCTACCAAGGGAATGCACAATCCGATGGATCAAAAGCATAAAAACAAAAAAGCCTTGTTTTTGGGAATATTACTGAGCTGGCAGAGCAAACTTGCATTTCAGTTCCTAAATTAAATAGTTTATCTTTCATGTGTTAAACTTTGTCTCTTTTGAGGCTTTAGTTTATGTGATTGCTCTGCTGCTGCGCCGTCACATTTCTGCAAAAGGCCGTGGATTCATCAGATTGTTTCATTTAAAGAAATATCAACTGACAACACTGATACTTCTCATATCTGTTAATGTCTTTGCAGATCTGGAAGCAGTCAAAGCATAAAAAAATACCTTTATATGTGGGAAAATGGTAAATGGCCAGCCTGGGTTTTGCCATAGGAGTCTCAGTGATTTGCAAAGTCAAAGATCTATGATCACTGTATGCAGCTAAAGGTTGCTAATTTTCATTAGCTTTTCCCAACAGTCAAGAAAAACCCGTAGAACAAGTACAATTGGAAAATTTGTGAAATTATGCAGCTGAGCTTATAAAGAAATGCACTGTGTTGAGGCAACTTTATCTGAAATATTCTACATTATTCAATCTGAATATTACCTTTATGCTAATGTTAGCTGCTAAATCAGGGACGATAGCACTGTTTTTCTCTTTCTTTTTGTTTGGTCATTACTCCATTGTGTGTCATGGCAGGACTGAAAACCAATTTAAATTGTATTTAAACACCACATTAGTGGGTGTCAGTAGGTTTTTCCCCAGTGTAAAACAAAGCTGTGTGTCAGAATAGTCCTTTAGTCCTTTTCCAGTTCCACTTTCCAGACCCAGTTACAAAACTTAACAAGTGAGGAGTTCATATGAAAATAAACCTATGGGTTATATCATTGTCAGTACATTCAGTCTCGATGATGGATGGTGCCATGACTCATGTGTTCCCATCACAAGATAGTCTTTTTTTATTTTTTTTTATTGGATTTGTTGGATGAATTACATTTATAAATCTCTAGATTATCATTTCCAAACTGTGCTGTGACCTTGAATTATGTAAACCATTTGTTTTGAAAGGTCACACATTTCAGGCCAAACTCAAGCTCAACCACAGGAACAATAAAGTATGTAACTTGGATGCTTGTGTGTTGACTAAATCCAAATCGCAGACATTAAGTGACACATATACCTGCCAAAGTCTTTAAAATCACCTTTGTAGTAGTTTTTTCTTTACACAAAGCCAGTTTACCCATTTTCCCCTGGACATGCAGGTATTGTGCTAAGCTAACTAGCTGCAGGGTGCTTTATATCAACAGCAACATTATAACAGAATCAATTATTTCACTTGATTCCTGTTGAAAAAAACAGAAAGCAGAAACTTTGAAGTAACTGGACAAACAGTTTTTTGTGTTTTTTTTTAGGATATCTAACAAAATAGTTGGTCTCAACTTCACTGTGAATAATCACTGAATAATAATCCTACCAGTAAATGTGTTCTGTGTTCCTCCAGGTGATCCAGCACAGAGTATTAATTCCCCAAACAGCAGAGGCCCCAGTAGGGTGGGCAGCAGCGACGACGACACCCCCTCCTCACCTCCAGCCCATTCCACCACAACAGCTCCCTCCAGTAGCACGGGGAGACTTTCTGCGCTCAGCTACCCCACCTACATGGCTCGACTCCTGGCTGCAGAGGAGTTGAGCCCCCTCTCCAGTCCTGGTGGCAGCAGCACAGAGGCAAGCCCAACCAGCAAAGGCAACGTAAGTCATTTTTGCTGAGGAAATTAAGTGAAGCTGCCTGGAGATTCCAGAGCTGGGGATTGTTTTTAATAAAATCTGATCATTTTTGTTTACAGCTACAAGACACCATACTCTAGATATTTTTCAGTTGTAGGCTATTTATTTTATGTTTCCTCAGTTTATTGCTCTAAACCTTTACTTTTCTTCTCCTTGCATTATTGTCAGTGTACTTGTGATCTAGCAGAGTACCCTGGAAAAAGCCAAACTGCATGGGCTAATGCTCTAATTGGTCGAATCTTCTGGGATTTTTTGAGAGAGAAGGTCTGGGCCGACGCTGTCTCCCACAAGATTCAGAAGAAGCTCAGCAAAATCAGAGTGAGAGCAGTTGTAGTGAAAGTTACTGAGTCACAGAAAGGCTACCTGTAAATACACTGCATTTAAAACCGTAATCTTCATTGTTTTCTACAGCTGCCTTATTTTATGAATGAACTGACGCTGACTGAGTTGGATATGGGCTGTGCTATGCCACAAATTACTGCTACCTCCAGACCAGAGGTTAACCACAGAGGTGAGTACAGGCTGGAGATTAAACATACAAGCAACTCAATCTGCAAACACATGTAGCAGCAAGAGATGAGTGAGATGACCCGTTGCTAATGTTATTACAGCTGAGCACTGTAGAGCATCAGATCAGACCCTGTTATCCCATCATAATCTCACAGAACAGGGCAGCCATTAGGCCACGGCCTCCAACATTTTTAGTGCACATTTGCTCTTGTGTTCTTCCAAATCAGCCAATGCGGCAGCCTCTGATGACGGATTTAGGGAATTTAGGAGATAAGTGTAGGTGTGTGACCTTATGATTTTTATCTTTCTCAATTTTCTGTCCCACTTTGCTGCAACACAACCTCACATCAACAGATTATCCTGTTTGTCAGCTTTTTCCTCCTTTTTCTGCAAAGCTCATGTGTGTCATGTCCTAAAGAGGACTTCTAATCCACCGTAATTTATTATGAATTTAATTTCAAGGCCTGATCATCTCAGTGGAAGCTGTTTAATCTGCCCACTAAGCAGTGCAGGTCCAGATTAGGCCGCATGCAGGAGCTTTGTCTTCATTTCAGCAGACTGGCGTTGACCTCTTTGTGACTCCCCCCACAGGCCTGTGGGTGGAGCTGCAGCTGGTCTACACTGGCAACCTGCAGATGACCCTGCAGACCAAGTTCAACTTGTCCAAGCTGGGTAAAGAGGGAGGTCAGGATACGGCACACTGTGTGAATATAACTGGTGGCCCACGGTCAGTGACATACACAGACACTCACACTACACACACACACACACACACACATCAAGATGTCCACTTTGATGTTGTCTTCATGAGTAGACTTCATAAACACTCTTTTAGCTTCTTGTGTCATGAACGGTGGCTATAGTTTTCTCTGGTAGTACAATCAGTTTTCATATTGTTATATTCTACACTTTTTTGACGTGTTTATGAAGCTGAAGCTGTTTTTGAGTGTGTTTGTGGTGGAACCAGTTCGTGTTTAAGTCCAATAATCCTGTGAAGCAAATTATATCAAGTCTATTTATACTTCTGAGAGATGTTAAGGGTGACAGATCAGCTGTTAGATATTTAAAAAGCAAGAATTAAAGATGCACCAGTGATTCAACATCATAGATTTTAAAAATGGTAATTAGGTCAAGGCCAGTAGTCATTTAGTCCCAGAGAAACAATGAAATATGCATTTTTGCTAAATAACAAGTGTTTCAGCCCTACATTTATTTTTGAACAAGTACAAATTCATTTTTTTTTTAAATATCGAAAAACCTTTACTATTAAATAGTTAAAAAGTTTTTTAAAAAAAATTGTAAAACATAAATCACATGTAAATATATTTGATCAGTTTCAGGTAAAAATCAATACGACGCAACAAGGACACACCAGGAAAAAAAACCCACCATCAGCTGACGCCATCCTATCTGCTGATAGGTTGATTGAAGCCAAAAATCTGAATGAGCCGTTACCTATGTTACGCTGATATATCTGTGCAGGACTATTAAGAGTCAATACCAGAAGCACAAGACGAAACATCCTGATTTTTAGTCATAGCAAGTCAGTGCCTGTAATCCAGCACAATCATGCATTTAACCCTTTGAGAGTTGGGCCTTTTTTTAAGCCTCAGCTCGAAAGTTGCACACCCATAATGAAATGAGTATAGTTCTGCAACCACAAGCTCTATTAAAATACTTTTGAAGTCATAGTAAAGAGAACCATTGTGAGATTTGTTAAGATGTGTAAATACCAGTATATGTGTTACTGGTGGGAATAAATAAAGATGGCACAGCATAAATGGAAAAAGTTTGAGACTTGTCTGAAGAAAAAAACACTTAGGATGAATATGAATATCCTTCTGGAATGATGCAGCTGTAGCTCTTAACCTTTCTTAAATCATAGCACAATATGTGAACATTATCTCTGCAAAAACCAACTCATTAAGCAGAACAGAGGTTTCAGGAGAGAAGTTTTATTGCAGATATTTCAATTGAGGTCGCCAAAATGGCCATTTTGGCAGAATTTGGTGCCATCTGTTCTTAGGTTTTAATAGGTTAAAACAGAACTTTTGTCAGAACTAAATAAGACATCATGCAGCTGTTTTTACAGCCGCTCCTTGTGGAGAGCAAACAACTAAAAAATCTGCAAAAGGCTTTTTTAAAATAAGTAACACCACACAATTATCTGTAAAGCATATTTCACAAACTGCAGCCTCTATGGGAGAAACACGATGCTGTACTCTTGGCTTCAAAACAAATCAATGGATGTTGGCGGCGTCCATCTTTTATGCATAATCAATGATGCATTGTCATATTGCCAAGTCTGAATGACGCGAGTGATGAAAAAAGAGGGATTTTCATCAGAGTACAGCCCACTCACACCCACACACCTCTCTCATCCCAATCCCTCTAGTCTCTAATCTACACACATTACATTGATTAGCGTAGACCTGCCTGTCATAAATCCACAGAGGTTGGGATTAAAGTCCATACAAAGCTTCACATTAGCTGTCTCTGTGCTGCATCTAAAGTTGTACATTAACGTGTTTGGAAATTCTCACAAACGCAGCTATAGGCGTGGGACATTGTCACTCACTCATGGATTTGCTTTTATGTATGTGCCCAAATTTACATGAACTGAAATGAAATATACTTTATTTATCCCTCTTAGAGGGAAATTATTGTTGTAGCAGGGTATTATGGTATTCTTTTTTT